>JAZKJV010005965.1:0-504032 GCA_037367405.1 Ottelia alismoides | reverse complement strand
TGCCAACATTTGCTCCTGCTCCATTGACCGCAGCCACACCAGATCAGTCTTCGCCCGCGCCACGATTCAACGCCACCTAACATTTGAATCCCTCTGTCCTTTGTCAATTCCTGCCGGATCTGCTGTCCTCTGGATTCCTGGTTTGCCTTATTGCAAATATTTATTTACTATTTCAGATTTGAGTCCAATTGGTCTGCTGTTGTTTCTAATTAAAGAAGACAAACTTCCGTGGATTCTCTTTCAGTTTCTTCATTATTTATTATATTTTTTTTCTCCCGAAAGCTGTCCACCATACTTTTGTTTTACAAGCATTGTTCCCAGTCGATTGTTGGGTTAATTAATTCCTGTTTCCTTTTATCAATGGTTGGTATGTCAGGATCTTTGGTTCTCCTGTGAGGCTGCATCATTACTCGTAGGATCTGATTGCTCACTATTCTTGTTTGGCCTATCTGGAAGTGACGATTTATTAAACAAGTTTTGCACTACATTTCCGTCATCGTTGTGCTCGGAGTACTGCGACAGTCCGCTATAATCATGTGTTTGAATTTCTCATTCGTATAATCCGTTTGTGAGGATTGCATCACTTATTTTTCTTCCATCCTCCACAATCCTCCATTCCAAAATTTTGTTCTCATCTCAAGGAAAAAATAGGCAAAGATCATAATTGAAATATGTTGGAGGGATCAAACTTAATTGGAGCCGGAGCTGAACCATTGCTTTAGAAGGTGTTGTTTTTGTCGGCATTAGAAATGTCTTCAGCTCATTAGCTGAAAGACTAGATTACATGCTCAACCGCCTTTCGGAGCCACAACCTCAAAGGAACACCAAGCAAGTTGACCAAGATCGTCTCATTTAGGCTGTCTGTGGGAGCCATGTTAACTCCTTACGGCTATAACCACCTCAGTTGTCCTCCATTGAGGTGAAGACCTTTACAAAAGCCATATCTTGCTCCATTGGTAGAAGTTGTCTCATCAATAAAATGCTATGCAACATCTTTGAATGTCAAACACCTACCTAGGAGTTGCCATGATATCAACTAGCTCCTGGAGGACCTCTGAGGGCTCGTTTGGTTGCCAGGTTGCCCCAGGGTAGCCTGGCATACCCCCTGCTCTATCCTTGCAATCCTGGGTTGGAATTAGTTGTTTGGACTGTACAATTTCTTTGTTTCAATGTTTTTTAACCACGTTCAAATAAAAGAATGATAGGAGAGAATGAATCAGATGCATTAGACGTACCCGAGAGCTCTCTTATATAGGAGAATAACCCTTGGGTTAATTACATGATAAGTGTTAAGATAATTATATTTATTTCTATCTCTATTCTATGTTATTATCTTTTCTCAGGATTAAGTTTGTAATTAACCGAAGGGCTTTTCTCCTATATAAGAGAGCCCTCAGTCTATTTTAATGCTATGGAAATTTCTTCTCCCAACATGGTATCAGAGCAACGGTCCTAGGCCGGGGTTCCTGTATCCCACCAGAAACCCTAACCCTACACCCCCGCCTCCTCCTCCGTGTGCCGCCCCCGAGCACCGCACCTTCCTGTGCGCCGTCCCTACGCGCCGCACCTTCCTGGGCGCCGCCCTTGAGCACGGCATCCTCCCCTGCGCCGCGCAGTGCGCCGCTCCAACCCCGTGCGTTGCGCGCACCTGTGCGCCGCCTGCTGTCCAGGTCGCCGCAGCGGCGTCCTTTGCTTCCCCGAGCATCGTAGCGGCCTCCAATCTCGCCCAAAAGGGGCCCTTAGGGCTGCCTGGGGTGGTGCTGTCCCTTAGGGCTGCCACGGAATAGCCTAGAGGTCCGTGTACAGACCTAGGTGGGAAGAACAATACCTCTACTGCCGGGGTAGAGGCACATTTGTGGAGGTAGAGATGGTTGTATGAGTCTGCTTATACAACCAATCTCATCTATGATTTTGTAGACAAAGATCTTTCATTCTATCCCTCCGTCGGTCCGTATTTCGTGGTTTTTCCGTATCATGGTGGAAAACAAGGGTGACATTTTCTCATCTTCAGGTGCCTTCAAAGGACCAGCCCCGATTGTGAAGATGGATGGGACCAATTACGAGCTTTGGTCGATGCAGTTCCGTACCCTCATGCAGTGCCACAATAAGGAGCACATATTAACTGACTCCGAGCCGACGGACAAAACTGGAATTAACGCAACATGGAAACAAGATGATGCTTATGCCCGCATGTGGCTCTCCGGGACATTGATTACGGAGATAGCCAATGATATTGTGAATCAGCCCACGGCGAAGGCCATGTGGGATATCCTGGGTGGATACGTATGACCAGTCAAAAAATGAAAGCAAGATACTTCAATTGCAGTTCGATATCTTCTCGACCAAACAGAATGGTTGCCCGCTACATGCTCATTTCTCTCTCCTGCGGGGCATGTTTGAGAGATTACACAGTTTCATGCCCATCACTACAAGCACAGAGTAACAAACAGGCGTATCGTAATGCTACCTTGACTGGAGTGTTTCTATCTTCTCTTGATCCTGAGCACGATGCAGCACGTACTCAACTTCTGACTGGAGAGACTATTCCACCATGGAAGAGGTCTATAAGCGCCTGAGCAGGATTACTACTTCAACAACAACTGCACAGCCTACTCCTTCGGTTATGGCTGCTACTAGAGGCAGAGGAAGTTCATCTCACTTTCGCGGTCGTGGACCGCGTGGTCACGGAGGTGGTAGACATCGTGGCCCATGTGCTCACTGCCATCGTACTAGCCACTCCGAGGAGACATGCTTCCATAAGCATGGCTATCCAGCCTCTGCACGAGTTGCTAAGCAGATAGAGACTTCCGCAACACCTACGTCTGACACTCGCCTTGATAACATTGTATCCAGGCTCTGAGAGATGATGTCTAGTCCAACATCTTCGTCTCCAGGTACCACAGAGGCTGCTGCATCCGCCAGAGCGTCGTCTAGCTCTTCATGTACTCATTATGCGCTTACTAGTAGTTCATATTCAGACTTGACAAATTGGATTATGGACTCCGGGGCATCCCATCATATGTGTGGCGACAGTATGCAATTTTCTACCTACTAGCTCTTTCACCTGGCAGATCAGTTGTCATTGCCAATGGGGTTCGATTGCCCATTATTGGTCAGGGGGAGATATCTATTGCACCTTCTCTCACTCTTCAGAATGTCTTATATGCACCTGACTTTTAGATGAATCTGTTGTCCATTAGTCAACTTACAAGACATCTCCATTGTCGTGCCATATTTGATCCATCCTCTTTTGTGTTTCAGGACATACTGACTGGCAGGGTGATTGGACATGGCCGTGAGCAGAGAGGTTTGTATAGGCTTGCCTTACCATCATGCGCTAGCGCTGCTACCCTTCCTTCTGGACCCGTTTCACCATTACCCTGGCATCTTCGCTTTGGTCATCTACCGCTGCAGAAGCTGTGTCATGTTCTACCATAGATCTCCACCCGTACTACATTGCATTGTGAAGCCTGTCAGCTTGGGAAACATCATCGCTCTTCCTTTCCGAGTCGTCCGAGTCGTTATAGTAGTCGGTCCTTTGAGTTGTTTCATTTTGACATTTGGGGTCCGAGTCGTGTCCTGATCATCAGGGACATCGTTATTTTATGGTGGTTGTCAATGATTATTCTAGAGTGCCGTGGGTGTTCTTGTTGAAACCCAAATCTGAGGCAGGTGCTATTATAAAAAAATTTCTTTTGGAAGTAAAAAATGTTTTCTCTGCGGACGTCAAATTCATTCGTACAGATAATGCATCAGAATTTACAACTCTTGACTTATCATAGTTTCTAAGTTCGATGGGTATTGTTCATTAAACGTTATGCAGTTATACTTCACAACAAAATGGTGTGGCGGAAAGAAACATCGCCATCTTCTGATGTTACGCGCACATTGTTGATCCAGAGTCGTACACCACATTCTTTTTGGGGGGATGCGGTTCTCACCGCTGGTTACTTGGTTAATCGTATGCCGGTCTACTAGTTTTGGAGAGAAATTCCCTTCTTGATTGCGTTTCCTGAGAACCTATTTTCTCTTACTCCCAGAGTCTTTAGGTTTGTGGTTTTTGTCCATTATTTCACTCCTGGTCGTGACAAGCTTTCACCTCGAGCTGTCAAATGTGTGTTTGTTGGATATTCTCGCACCCAAAAAGGGTATAGATGCTATGATCCTGTTGGCAAAAGATATTATGTGAGTGCTGATGTTACCTTCTTTGAATCCATTATGTATTTCTCTCCCACAAGTGACAGGCTATCCAATAGTACTACTGGAGAGGAAATTGTTGTTCCTCCTCCACCGTCCCTTCCACCAAATGGATCTCATGGTACTCAACACCAAACACAACTTCCAACACCACCACCACCTCCTCCAGCATATTCCACAGCATTTCCTTCCTTTGGTTTACATTTACAGGTCGAATACTGGCACCTCTGCTCCTAGGTCGTCCGTATCATCTAGCACGCCACAGGTATGTCAGGATAATATTGTTCCATCTGATGCTACAAGCGTTCTTCATGACATACAAGGTGATTTAGACCATCAGGACAGTGGGATGATGATCTTCCTATTGCCCTCAGGAAGCCTCGACGTAGGTGTGCTACCTACCCGCTGGCAGCACATGTCTCTCTAAATCATCTATCTGATGATTATAAGAGGTTTGTAGTGGGACTATCCGCAATTACTATCAGCACGCAGTGGCGCCAGACAATGGAAGAAGAAATGGCAGCGTTACGCTCTAGAGGAACATGGAGCATTGTTCCCGCTCCCAATGGTGCTTCGATTGTCAGTTGTAAGTGGATATTCACCGTCAGCACAACGCAGATGGTAGCGTGGATCGCTACAAAGCAAGGCTGGTGGCACGAGGATTCACCCAGACTTATGGGGTGGATTACCAGGACACGTTTTCTCCGGTCGCGAGACATTCTACACTGCAGATACTACTTTCTGTAGCAGTTGCAAAAGATTGGGCCGTTTTATCAGCTTGATGTCAAGAATGCGTTTCTCTACGGTTACCTTCAGGAAGAAGTATACTTGCAGCAACCATCTGGGTTTGCTGCTGAGGGGGAGTCCCAGAATGTGTGCAAGCTACATAAGGCGATTTATGGGCTGAAACAGAGTCCGAGAGTGTGGTAGCAGAAGCTATCGGAGTTGATTGAATACCATGGCTTTGTGAGATCTACTGCGGATCACACACTGTTTGTTCGGAAGACAAAGAAAGGTACGATTGACATTCTTGTTTACGTAGATGACATAATTATTACAGGTGATGATGCTCAAGGCATTGGACTAGTCAAGGAATTCCTAGGTCAACAGTTTGTGACTAAGGACCTTGGTACTATTCGTTACTGTCTGGGGCTAGAATTTGGCAGAAACTATGGCCTTAAATTTCGCCGAAATTCGGCCGAATTTCGGTCGAATTTCGGTTTCGGTAGGTGACCGAAATTCGGCCGAAATGGCTATATCGGTCGAAATTTGGGGGGGGTCTAGTTTGAAAAAGCCACCGAAATGACCGAAATTTCGGTCGAATTTCGACCGAAATTCGGCCGAAATTTCGTTTCGGTCCCTCACCGAAACGAAACCGAAATCCGACTTTTAAGGCCTTGGCAGAAACCAGCGGGGTCTAGTAATGACTCAGAGAAAGTTTGTGATGGATCTTCTCTCTGAAACAGGTATGACTGGATGCAAGCCTGCTACTACACCTATGGACCCGAGTATGAAACTATATGACAAGGATACTGAGGAAGTAGATAGTCGGAGATACAGAGAACTGGTTGGGAAGCTACTATCTGTCACTATCACCAGACCAGATATCATGTTTGCAGTGAGCAAGGTTAGCCAGTTCATGGAATAGCCCATAAAGGTGCATATGGATGCCATTTACATGTTTTTGAGATATTTGAAGAATTCACTTGGTACTGGTCTATTATTCCGTAGGGATACATCCCTGGAGGTGACAGCATGTGCTGATGCAAACTATGCAGGTTGTCCCATAGATAGGAAGTCTACATCGAGATTTGCAGTCTTTGTTGGAAGTTCACTTGTCTCGTGGAAGAGCAAGAAGCAAACTGTAGTAGCCAGATCAAGTGCAGAATCAGAGTACAGGGCCATGGCACAAGGAAGTACATAGTGGGTTAGATCGATGTTAACTGATCTTACTATTGATGTGCCTCTCTCAATGCGACTCTTATGTGATAATCAAGCTGCATTATTCATTGCTAATAATCCTGCTTTTCATGAGTGAACAAAACATATTGAGGTGGACTGTCACTACACCAGAGACATGATACAGAAAGGGCTCATAGCTACTTCTCATATTTCGACAGGGGATCAGACAACCGACATCTTCACCAAGGCTCTTTCTTGAGGTCCATTTCAGAAGTGCTGTTCCAAGCTGAGCATGATAGATATATATGCTCCAGCTTGAGGGGAGTGTTAAGATAATTATATATATTTCTATGTCTATTCTATGTTATTATCTTTTCTCCAGGATTAAGTTTGTAATTAACCCAAGGGCTTTTCTCCTATATAAGAGAGCCCTCAGTCTATTCTAATGCTATGGAAATTTCTTCTCCCAACAATAAGTACTCAGAGAAAATAAAATTACATAAAAGAGACATAAAGATATATTTATCTTAACACTCCCCCTCAAGCTGGAGTATATATATCTATCATGCTTTAGCTTGGAACAACACTTCTGAAAAGGGCTTCGAGATAGAGCCTTGGTGAAGGATATCTGTCGTCTGATCTCCTGTAGACACATGAGAAGTAGATATGAGGTCTTTCTGTATCAAGTCTCGAGTGTAATGACAGTCCACCTCAATATGCTTTGTTCGTTCATGGAATGCAGGATAATTTGCAAATGAATAATGCAGCTTGATTATCACATAGAAGTTGCATAGGAAGGGGAACTTCTATGGTAAGATCAGTCAACACCGATCTAACCCACATCATTTCTGCACTCCCTTGTGCCCATGGCCCTGTACTCAGATACTGCACTTGATCTAGCAACCATTGTTTGCTTCTTGCTCTTCCATGAGACAAGTGAGTGCCCGACAAAGACTGCAAAATCTGAAGTAGACTTTCTGTCCATGGGACATCCTGCATATTCAGCGTCTGCACAAGCTGTCACCTCCAGGGATGCATCCCTACTGAATAAGAGTCCCGAACCAGGTGAGTTCTTTAAGTATCTCAAGATCATATAGATAGCATCCATATGTACCTTCCTGGGCTTCTCCATGAATTGGCTGACCTTGCTTACTGCAAACATAATATCTGGCCTGGTGATAGTAACATATAAAAGTTTCCTAACTAGTTCTCTATACCTCCTACTATCAACTTCCTCAGTATCCTCATCATACAATTTCATACTTGGATCCATAGGAGTAGTAGCAAGCTTGCATCCGGTCATACCTATCTCAGAGAGGAGATCCATCACAAACTTTCTTTGGGTCATCACTAGACCACGATGATTCCTGGCAATTCTAACCGCAAGAAGTATGCGAAGGGTGCCAAGGTCCTTGGTCACAAACTCTTTATCTAGGAATTTCTTGGCTATCTGAATGCCTTGAGCATCGTCCTCCTGTAATAATAATGTCATCTACATAAACAAGAATGGCAACCGTACCTTTCTGTGTCTTCTGAACAAAAAGTGAGTGGTATGCAATGGACCTTACAAACTGTTGTTGCTCAATCAACTCTGACAGCTTTTGATACCACACTCTAGGACTCTGCTTCAGGCCATAAATTGCCTTATGTAGCCTACATACCTTCTGGGACTCCCCCTCAACAGTAAACCCAGGTGGCTGCTGCATGTAAACCTCCTCCTGAAGGTCCCTGTAGAGGAATGCATTCTTCACATCAAGCTGAAATAACGACCAATCTCGTGAAACTGCAACAGCTAGTAGAATTCGTAGCGTAGAGTGTCTTGCTACTGGAGAAAAAGTGTCCTGATAATCCACCCCATATGTTTGGGTGTAGCCTCTTGCCGCCAACCTTGCCTTGTAACGATCCACACTCCCATCTGCGTTTTGCTTAATGGAAAATATCCACTTGCAGCTTACAATCGAAGCACCTCGTGGAGCAGAGACAACGCTCCATGTCCTTCGTGACGTTAAGGCCGCATTTCTTCTTCCATGGCATTGCGCCACCTATCGTCTGTAAAGCCTCCATATATGTTCGAGGTATAGTAACTGCAGAAAGTCCGATTACAAACCTCTTGTACTCATCTGAAAGATGATCCAAAGAGACATGTGCAGCAAGTATGTGGCGCATTTACGCCGAGGCTTCCTTAGTGCAATAGGAGCATCCAAGTCCGCATCACTTCTGTCTTCTACGCTAGAATAATCTTGTGTATGATGTAGAACTCCAGTACCATCAGTAGGAATAATGTTATCATGACATACCTGAGGTGTGTTTGGATGATGTGGACGGCTTATGAGCAGAGGAGATAGTAGAAGACCCGCGAGTGTAAACAATGGGTAAGAATCTTGCTAGGTGGTGGTGGTGGTGGAGGAGGTGATGGAGAAGGTGATGGTTGGTCAGCTTCAATTGGTGGAAGAGATGGAGGAGGAGGAACAACAATATCCTCTTCATAGGTATTGGATAACATGTCACCTGTAGGAGAGAAGTACATAACAGATTTAAAGAAAGTAACATCATCGCTTACATAATATCTCCTACTAACTGGATTCAAAACATCTATAACCTTTTTGAGTACGAGAGTATCCAACAAACACACATTTGATAGCTCGCGGTGAGAGCTTATTATGCACCAGAGAAGATATTATTAACTTCAAGAATAAATTTTCTTATTACAGCGCCAGCTTCATACTTTTGTTTCAACAAGAACACCCAAGACAATTTGGAATAATCATCCCACAACAACCATATAATAACGATGTCCCTGAAGATCAGGGACACGACTTGGACCCCAAATATCAAAATGAAATAGTTCAAAAGAATGACTATTATGACGACTCAGAAACGAAGACCGATGGTGTTTCCTAAGCTGACAGACTTCACAATCCAACACGGTACGGGTAGAGATCTGTGGTAGGACATGGCACATCTTCTGAAGAGGAAGATGACCAAATCGTAGATGCCAAAGAAATAGGAAACTGATCCATACGAATTAGTAGCGAGCCCAGCACATGATGGTATGGCAAGCTTATACAGGCCTCTTTGCTCACGGCCATGTCCAATCACCCTGCCAATTAGTATGTCCTGAAACACAAAAGAAGATGGGTCAAAGATGACACGACAATTGTAAATCTTTGGTGAGCTGACTAATGGACAACAGGTTCATCTGACAGTCAGGAGCATATAAGATATTCTGAAGACTCAAGGAAGGCGTTAGAGTAATCTCCTCCTGACCAACAATGGGTAATCGAACCCCATTTGCAAGGACAACAGATCTGCCAGGTGTAAGTGCTCTGTAAGTAGTAAACTGCATCCTGTCGCCACACATATGATGGGAGCCCCGGAGTCCATAATCCAATCTGTCAAGTCTGAGCAAGCAGTACTGGTAAGTGAATAATGAGTACCTGATGAGCTAGAGGACGCTCTAGCAGAAGCGGCAGCCTCTGTGGAACCTGGAGACGGAGGCCCAGGAGTAGTCATCATTTCCCCGAAGTCTGGAGACAATATCGTCAAACTGAGTGTCTGGGATAGGCGCAGAGGAAGTCTCAGTCTGTTCAGCAACACGTGCAAGAGCTGGAAAACCATGCGTGTGAAAGCATGTTTCCTCAGAGTGGCCTGGACAGTGACAATGAGCACATGGACCACGATGTCTGCCTCTCCCTCAACCACGAGGTCCACGACCCTGAAAGTGGGACGATCCTCCTCTGCCGCGAGTAGCAGCCATAGCAGAAGGAGTAGTCTGTGCTGTAGACGCCGATGCATTCGTAATTCTACTTAATCACTTATATACCTCCTCCATAGGTGGAATGGTCTCGCCAGTCAGAAGTTGAGTACGTGTTGCATCGTACTCAGGGTCAAGGGAGGACAGAAAAACTCCCCGTCATCGTGGAATTTCTATATGCCTGTTGTTGTTCCGTACTGCTTGTGATTGGTATGAAGCTATGCAATCTCTCAAACACGCCCCACCATATGAGAGAAATGGGCATGGAGTAGTCTTCCATTCTGTTTGGTTAAAAAAAATGTAGAATTGCAACTGAAGTATCTTGCTTTCATTCTTCGACTACCCATATGTAGCCGCCAGTATGTCCCACATAGCCTTGGCAGTTGGTTGATTCACAATATCATTCTCGATCTCTGTAGTCAGTGTCCCAGAGAGCTATATACGAGCATAAGCATCATCTTGCTTCCACGTCGCATTCGCTCCAGTCTTGTCTTCTGGCTCAGGGTCTCTCAGGATGTGCTCCTTATTATGGCACTGCATCAGGTACGGAATTGCATGGACCATAGTTCATAGTTGGTCCCGTCCATCTTCACTATAGGTGTCGGGCCTTTGAAGGCACCTGAAGATGTGAAAACGTCATCCTTGTTCTCTGACATGTTTGAAATAGAGCCACAGACCGACGGAGAAAGAAGAAATAGGCGGTCTACAGACTCATAGTAGGGATAGGTTGTATGTGTAGACTCATACAACCCATCCCTAACCCTCGTTCAAGCGCCCGCACGTGCCAACAAAAGTCGCGGTTGCGCTGCCTAAAAGGCGCTGGCTGTGGTCGCAGCACCCACGGGCTGGCGAAGCCAAGGGGCCCGCGGGGGTCGACGCCGAGGGCTGCTGGAGCCGCTCGGGGGGGGGGGGTGCCTCACGAGGGCCGCTGGGGCGGGCAAAGGCGGGGCCGCCGGGTGGGGCGACGGTGCCGCGAGGCCCGCTGGGCAGGCCATCGTCTGCAGGCAGCGGCACGAGCCGCGTGGCTGCAGCCGACGGCGGGGGGGGGGGGGGGGGTTAGGGTTTTGGGTGGGATACTGGGACCCCGGTCTAGGATTGTTGCTCCGATACCATGATATAAGAGAATGAATCAGATGCATTAGACGTACCCGAGGGCTCTTTTATATAGGAGAATAGTCCTTGGGTTAATTACATTGATAAGTATTCAGAGAAAATAAAATTACATAAAAGAGACATAAAGATATATTTATCTTAACAAAGGAATTACATGAAAAACATATTATAATCATTAAAAAGTTAATATAATGCATAATCAATGTCACATCACATCACATTTATCATTTCAACCTTCTCCAACCCTCCCAACCATCCCAAACAACTATTATTTACAGGAGGATACCCCAACCCAACCCAATTACCAAACAGTCCCTGAGAGTAAGAGTTGCGCTCTAATGTCCTGTCTCGCATGTCCATGGACTAAGGAAGGTCATGCTTATCTTCAGCCCTGGCACCCAACCTGCTGTTTTGCCACCGTCCTGCTTGCACCTACCCCCCACCACAGTGGCAGTCTCGCACATGCTGGATATGTGCCTCAACGGTAACTAATTCTCTAACATGGCATGCATCGGACAGTGTCATCTTGAACCCAGTTCTAACCCTCCACTGGAGGCAGACCTCCTTGTGCCCATCCACCACTTCATCCCTCAGCCACTCTTTCTTCAGGTCTCCTCTTGGAGATGTGTGAAATCTCCCCACACCTTCACCCAGTCAACCTCCATGGCAGCCCCCACAATTCTCCCTCACCAACCATCACCTTCCCCTTCTCCCCCAGCAACCCCTCCATTAAAAGCAGCGGTTCGCTGTTCTCAAGTGTCACTTCTCTTCACACATTGAAAATGCACTTGAACTTGTTTTACTATTTGCATATGGGCACTATGGGGACTAAAAAAAGACTACTAAACCACAAGAAAAGGGTATCGCCTGTCAATGAAAGATGAAATCTTAGGCTCTTAGCAACTATATGATAAGTTTGGAAAGATCTTCAGGGGACCAAGTTATATTCTAGTTATGATGAAAGAGCTAGAATATATAAACCAGATGTTTACCTCAACAAACATAGCTTAACACACCTTAGCCATCATACCAGATGCAGAACAAAGAAGACCTAAACCATTTGCATCGATTCCAACATGCTGAATAAGCTTTTTTTTCTAGGCGGTGAATTTGTATTCGTGTTCTTGCATTTGCATTTGACAAAGCAATATTGTTTCAAAATTTTTAAGTATAATACCTAATCTCTGGCAGGTAAATGCTGTTAAGTTTAATGAGTATGATTCTGTAGTGGTATCTGCTGGTTATGATCGTTCCATTAGGGCATGGGACTGCAGATCTCATAGCACAGAGCCAATTCAAGTAAGTTTCTAACTTTTTCTGTAAACCTAAGGTTGTATTCTAACTTTGTATTGAATCATGTTCGGTTCCTTTGTATCCCTGTATGGGTCAGATTGTAGATACATTTACAGACAGTGTGATGTCTGTGTGTTTGACGAAAACAGAAATTATTGCTGGAAGTGTTGATGGCACTGTGCGGACATTTGATATACGGATCGGTAGGTATGCTCTCTGATTTGTTTATGATCCTTTTTAACTGTGTATTGTACTCCTATTGCAATGCTTATTTTGCTCCTATCACCACTTAAATTTTTTCCTCAAAATTAATTATTACATTTTTTCCTAAAAAACTAATTTTTTACATTTTTGTTTTTAATCTTGATGAACAGAGAACTAGTTGATTATTTAGGTCACCCAGTCAATTGTATTTCATTATCAAATGACAGCAATTGTGTGTTAGCAAGCTGCTTAGATTCTACATTACGCCTTCTTGATCGGTAAGGGTCCTTTGATGTGGTTTATCTTTGATAATAGTTCATGTTTGTTTCACATTTTTATTTTGTTATCTTTTTGAGTGAAGGACTACTGGAGAACAACTACAAGAATACAAGGGTCATATATGCAAGGTTTGATCTTGTTTGTTTCCATGAAATTTGTAAATTGCATCCATATTAAACAAATGGAGAATAGTGACAAAGTCGATCATTTATACTATTGTGGGATTTGTGCATCTATAGAAGTGAAATAATCCTTTCCATACTCACTAAACGGGTGATTTTTTTAATTTAACTTGTGAAAAAATTGCTGATGAGTAGATTAAATCTTCGTTGATGTGCCTTGCATCTACATTATCATGGTGGATTGTTGTGATAATGTTTATTGATGGGTTTCTTCTATATGCAAACTGACAGGATAGGTAATTTGTGTAGTACTTCAGAAAGAAATAAGAATTACCATGTAACTGCTATGTCTCAATATTGACAGAAGAATCTCTAAAATGCTGACTTCTTCCCTAAGTCTGTACTCTTGGATCAATGATCAAAGTTCTATCAACTTGTGCTCAAGAACTTCCTACACTGGATGGTGTTTTTTTGGAAATTCACTAGATGGTTGTTGTGTTAAATGGCAATGAAGAGTACTTGATGCAGTGTCAGAGTAAAAATTTTGGTTAATTAGATTGATTTAGTCAATCAAGAGTTATCCTTTTAAGGGATTTTTCACTCCCATGCCCTATAATTTTTTTTTCAAAATAATCACTATAATTTTTGAAATCTCATCATCACATGTATAAAACTCTAACTCTATAACCATCGTGGGTTAACTTCCATCAACACAACAACAACAACAAAGCCTTTTCCCACAATTAAGTAGGGTCGGCTACATGGATTCTTCGCCTCCATTCAGATCAATCTTGGGCCAATCCCGTGCTTACATCCACAAAACTAAGATCCCTTCGTATGGTCTCTTCCAACACTTCTTGGGCCGTCCTCGTCCTCTCTTAGCCGGCTCAACATCCCAACACTCGTATCTCCTAACTGGTGCATCAGTTGATCCTCTTTGCAAATGCCCAAACCATCTTAAGCGGTTTTCCTCGCATCTTATCCTCGATCGAAGATACGCCAACTTTCCTTCTGATTGCATCATTCCGAATCCGATCTTTACGTGTGTGTCCACACATCCACCTTAGCATTTTCATTTCTGCCACATTCATTCTCTGCACATCGTGGGTTAACTTCCATCAACACAACCGAAAAATATAATGAAATCCACTAATAGTACCTGCATTGACCCAAATTTACAACAAATATCCTCTCCCTCCCACCCTATTGTTTTTCTCAATGGTGTGCCATGGCCGCAAACTCCCATAGTGCATCACAGTTCCCTCCTTCATGATCACTAAAGCCTTCAACCGTGCTTCGCCGCAACCTGAGCTCCCAACCCCTCCCTCCCTAATGTCGTGTATCTTAGCTCAGTAATCTGACTGCCAGATGATGCTAGAATTCCTCTTTTCTCTTCTTGACCTACTGTGATTCCTTGTGAAGTCAAATTTCAAAGAAAGAAAAGGATGCACAAGAGGTTGAGCGGTTCTCATGTGATGCTTATATCTTTACCATGTCTCATAGATGGGAAATTTAGGCGTTGCTTTAATTCTCACATTAGCTCTTCCCTGATCTATCTTTAACAAAATGAAGCAGGGGCCAAGCAAAGTTGTCGTTGATGTTAGATAAGGAAATACATGCCCATTTATCTCAATCAAGGATTCTGAGGAAGTCTAGTCAATCATAATATCTGAGTGAGGGTTGCTACTTAGGAATTCTGATTATTGTGCTTGATGATGGTCAGAAAGCAAAACCAGCAGTAAATTTGTTAAGAAATTCAACTTTATAGTAGCTGTTGATTTTAACATACCAGCCATATCACCCACCTTTCACTTTAAGAATTCTCATACACTCTTTAGTTAACCAACTACCCAAAGCAGCCTATGGTGGGGAGAGGTCAGTGGGTGCACTGCAAGAAGAATGGAGAGGGCAAGCATGAGATAGTTGACAATGCTTTGAGTTCACAAGAACTTGCCTTGATTCCTACTTCATCAGTCACATTTCATGTACAAAACCTTATCTATGGACTCGAAAATAAGGGAAAGTTTCTTTCAACAACACGATCACACTTTTGTCATGGGTTACAAGTCTTAATACTCCAGTTGAGTTCGAAGAGAACTGGAATTGCATGCTTCAACACTTGAGAAAGCAAACGTTAACTGTTGTCCACTACCTTTCCTACCATAAGCTGTTATAGGGACCCCTCCACAAATTTTCTAGGAAAAGAAATGTGCATGAGATGTTGATGCACTGCTAAACTGCTCACAACTAAGAGAAAGGAAAGTCTGTTTGGCTTTAGTTTTCTCAAAATTAGGGTAGAAGCCATGTCCACTATAATGTAGCATTGCAACCTCGAAAATGAGTAAAATCATATACCCTAAGGGAAATCCTAATACGTAGATTTGTCAGTGCGTCTGTTGCAATTCATCCTACCTTGTTCCTTATTGGCATCATTATTAAGCTTCCTTTACTGTTTGCTTACACCTACGTCACCATAACCCAAAGTTTAGATGCAAACAATCTGATGCGGATTGGATGTTGGTGCGGCGATAAAATTTGAAATTTTAAACGGTGGATTTTGGTAGAAGAAATAGATTGGTTGAGAAGAAGAACTTGTCGGGAATACGAGGGATTAGGGAGGAAGAACGTGCAGATCACACGTAAGGAGAGAGAGGGAGATAAAATCTCAATTTTTCATTAACCTGAACTCCTTAAAAACAATGGACCCCCATCCCTTTATATAAGAGGGATGATATTACAAAAATAGAAATCAAATTCAAAATTGACAACTAATTATCCTAAATAGACTCTAACTAATTAACCGATCAAATTTAGAATTCAAATCTATAACCAACTAATTGAGATCACATGTAATCTCGTTTATTCAATTAGAAATACGACGACGTAAATAGACATAAATAAAATTAACATATAACATTAATTAAATATGCAGCCCTATATTCTCGTTTCACGCTGCGTCAACTCTCCTCCGCTTTTAAAAATTTGTCTCCCGACGAATTGCTGAAACTGCAGGCTTGGAGGTTGACAATTCCGAATCCGCGTTCGCAGTCATCCCCTGGAAAAATTGATGCGGAGCGAATGGCGGGATCCACAGGCGTGCGACGCGGGCGTTGGTGACGCGGCCTTCGTGGTGGAAGAACATGTGTAGCGCAAACGGCGGCGTCTTCATGAATTTTGTCTCCTCTTTGTGATGATTGAAAAATTGATGAGACATGAACAACATGACCCTTGGAGAATCCATGGCAAAGCAATGACACAAGGAGAGGAGAGGAGGAGATGTGTCCAAGGAATGAAGCCATGGGGCCTTTAAATAGGTGAATACCATAGTCCTAGTCCTAATAGGATAAGGGAGCCTCCCAAATTTCCTTCTTTCAGCCCCCTTTTTTAAATATTTCCGCAGCAGGGGTTTTAGTTGCAATTTTCGTACCCCTTCACTTAAGTTGAAGTCATGGCATAATTCCTCCAAATAAACCTTTTGATAAAAACTTATGGGGGAAGGGTGTTGTTTGTAAATTATCCAAAATAACTCCCCATCCCTAATTTTATGGGATAGATTGTACGGTGGAGAGATTTCAGGAGCCCTTGCCCTCCCGATTCCAACCCTCCAATGTCGTTGGCGGCACCGACCGCTAGATCTAGGGTTCCCGCAGTGCGGGCGTCGAGGGATCACCCCAGGGCGGCGACGGTCTGTGTAGAGAGGCTTCAGGCGACACCGAGATAGGGGCTGGGAAGACCACAACTCTCGCGTGTGGTCGTGGGTGCGCCTGTCGCGGGCGCGACTGCCGCCATAGCGTGGAGTCGCGCGGCAGTAGTTGTGTGGGCGGTGCGGATTCACGCATGGTGTAGCGCAAGGGTGGTGGGAGGCGAGTGGGAGGAATCGCTGGGGGGGAGGGAGGGGGTGTTCGGATGGTGAGGAGGGGGGGGGGCGGCGGGGTGGGAGCGGTAGCGGTGGGTGGTGGGGTTTGGGTTGCAGGGGCAGGGACCTCGAGGAAGGGGGTTGGGGTTGTGGGGGTTGTGCAGCAATGGAGGGTGGGGACAGCGTATGGAGGGGCGGTGCCAGGGTTGGGGTCGCTGGGGGTGCGGCGAAGATCGCGGGGGTTTGCGGGTGGGGTTGGTGGCGCGAGAGTGGAGCTGGGAGGTGGCAGAGGTGGTGGTGGGGCAAGAAGGGTCGCCGGAGGTGCGAGGGTTGCGACAGGAGAACCCTCGAAGGTGCAAATTTACTTCCTTTTTCTATGGTTATTGTAAACTCATTGCTTTAATCGATTTTAAGACTGGCTTTTTCACCTCACCCTTCGAAAACGAAGCCGTGTGGATGAGGTTCACTTCCAATGGCCTTTAGTGGGTCTATTAGTTACACAACTTAATGCATGAATTATACACACTGACTGGTGTGCTCACTTGGAACAATCACATAGATAGTGCTTTTTTTAAAAAATGGCTTTCTCTTTCTTCAGTCCTAGGGTATGAGGATGGGATCCGATCACCTACCTTCTATCCACAACATTTTACCTTTCATTCCTTCCGTGGAAGAAATTATTGTGTAGGGATCATGCATTTCTATGAACATGACTTGGCTAGAACATGCTTGTCTTTACTATTTGTGTGTGAGAGGATCATGTCATCATGATGATACGTGGAAGCAAAAGTAGGGGAGCACACACTTGAACTTTGGGCGGTTGCCTATTTCACTCAACCATAACTTGCCCCATGCTTCTATGATATGCTTAGTGAGGAAGATTTGCAAGAGGATAAAGTCCATAGTGGGTTTGGGTGTGGAGTCATAAGCGCATTGAGTACGGGTTTGTTTTTGGTTGGGAGCTTTCACTTAGTTCATTCAAAGAATTTCGAAATATGCCTTTGTAGGAGTATTGAGATGTGCTGCTTAAACAATACCTTAGGACGCCTCCGTCGATCTTATTCTTATTGTGCTCTTTGTGAGCATGTTTGGATTGATGAATGATGTCCACTGGACTCGAAGGGATAACTCTTCATCTAAGAATGAGCTAAATTGTATTTCCTCTTTGTGAGGATAACCTTTTAACACATCATAACGAAATTATAGTATAATAAAGGAAAAGGTCTTGATTGGTCCATTAGTGAATGATTCATCCCACCTGTTCTTTAGACACACTGCATACAAAACCCCTTAAATAACTATAGAATCAAACTTCCATTTGTAATTTTATTCAAACGCTTGTAAGTAATCTGATGTAAAATCAAAACTAACCTTTTATACAAGCATGTAGTTTTATCATATGCATATGGACACGCCCTCACCCACCCACACACCTATGTATGTGTATGTGTGTGTGCATGTGCATGCACACAGACACACACTACTTAGCTAGGAGGTATCACTACAGGGTCTAAAGTCTGAAATATTCCATCTCCCATGCCATATCCCACACCATTCAACCAGGAGGTATCAACATAGTGTTGTTGATTTTCTCGAGCCCCAGCCACCACTGTTGTAACCACCAGCCTTCGAGGGACTTTTTAAACTAGGTTAGGAGTGAGGCTTTGACAAATAGCACCACTAAGAGGTCTAGGTGATTGTCATCCTCTGATCCTTACAAGTTGTTCTGTCATGTATGCTTATTTAATATGGGCTCTGGACTGCGCATCAATCATATATTGGTAATTTCATAAATTGGAGTCCATTCCTGATTTTTGTCTGAAGGGTGGTTGGTTAAAAGGAAGCTAGCCTGATTGAATGGAAGTATTTATATGAAAAAATGATCAATCCCTCCCTCCTCCCTACTCCCCTTCCATTGTGCCCTATCAAGACACATGATCTACACTCATAAGCTCCCCGCCCCTCTCGATCCACCTTCAATGTTAGATGGATGTTCGCTGAGGCCATCCGTGAGCTCCAGTCGCACCCAAGGTTGGTGGTGATATCCACAACATAAATGTCAATGTCGCCCCCATGTCGCTGACACGGGGAAACGTTTAGCAATGTGTCGCTTCCATGTCGAAATTTCACCCATGTTGGCGAAAATGGGGGAAATACACATTAATTTTTATTTTCTTTGAAGATTTTAGTTTCCGATGTGCTTTAAACACTAAATAAGATAGAAATCTATATTTATCGGTTAAATAAGATAAAATTTTAGGGTAATATACTGGTATTGACACGTACAGTAACACATGCTGGCAATCTAATGGTAGGCTAACATTCGGAGAATGAGAGAACATTTAATAAAAGCAAATAGAAATTTAGAACTTTTATCCTATAAAAGTTGAAATGGCATTTAAAATAAAATACAATTAGCAGTTCATAAAAACAAGGAACTCATATATGAAACAAAAGAATCGGATTACCTAGGATGAATGTATGAATGGATCATTCTTTTGTCACGGTTGCTCTCCTCCTCCATAATCATATCTTCTCTCTCATTTAGTCTCTATATTCCGCGTAGTTGTCACATGTCATGTAGTTATTACATGACCTTGTAATTTATGAGAATTTGTGCATATACGTGGTCTTCGACATGCCTAGGAAACCAATACGAGGATATTTTTCTCACAGGACCTCAAATCACGAGGAGCTCGACGTGAGGAAGATGCAGTTAATGTAGCATGAGCTATAGGAGATGGCGTTTGCAGAGGTTGAGTTGAGCTGTTGATGGCATTGTAGGGTAAAAATATGAAAATATCCCATATCATATACTACTCGTTGACTGTGACACGGTATCACGAAGAAGTCCACTATTATAACCATAACTAGGATCGAAAGTGTGTGACTCATTTGTACCTGTCCATGATATCTATAATCATACGATTCATATGTTTGACCACCACCATAAGGGCTTCATGTATCCTCATAGCATTCACCACTCAGTATCGAGTTTCCTCCAACTCATGAAACCAACAGAAAAAAATCAACATCATGTTGTCTTGGTAATTTTGTAGGTGTAGTTATGGCGAGTAAGGGTACGAGCACACATAACATGGATGATAATTCATCAGTTCTACATGACCCGACCTCGAGGAGGATCACGAATATATTCGCCATATATGTTGGTTTGTTGTCCATATAAACTTGTCCTGCCTCTAGCCCTTGGTCACGACTCTTATATGTTCCCCCATCAGTTATTATGTTCTTCACCACTGGAATGTTCCATTCCACCTGAAGCCTACTGATTGTCATTTCTTCCACCTTATTTTAATTTGGATTCGGATCTGGTGGAGCCCTCATCAACAACATCATCTTCCAATCCTCCAATAGGTTATGGATGTCGACTTGATCTTGCCATGTAATCGTCCACATCTACCTCCATCTGTGAGGCAATTTGTGTGTTTGATCTTCCTACTCTCCCATCAAACACATTAGCACCATTATCATCCATATACTTTTGCAATATTCCTTCATCTTCATCATTCGAATCTTGGATTTTTAAGATGTAGGCAAGGTCAATGGGGTCTATGTAATCTTGTTTATCACTCCACTCTTGCATGCTTCATTTTCAATCTAAGATTGTAATGTACGCAAACAAGATCTTGTAGGTTTGAACGTGCTTGGCTATATGAGGAGAATTTTAGAGATTTCGTTACAAGGCATTGGACGTCCACTGAATGATCAGGTTCAACGGTCGCGTGCATGAACCAGAAACGAATCTCTCTACAGCACAGAGTTTGTTCTTTTAAGAAGGAAGTTAGACAAGCTAGAAGAGTGGCTCGGGAAGAGGCGGAAGTAGAGATAACCAGAGTAGATGGGATAGAAGACACCGTAGATCTTGCTTCAGACGAGCTCAAAGAAAAAGTAGTGGCACAAAATAAACTGCTGGCTGAAGATAAAAAGCTAGTGGCTGAATTGAGTCTAAGGTTGTGACAACATTGGCTTAAAGAAGGGGAGACAAACACAACATACTTTCATAGAGTCGGCAGTGAGAGACATCACCATCTGATCCATTCGATTGTCATTGATGAAAGAAGAGTGGAGGATGATCGTGAGATGGGACGTGTGGTTGTGGATCACTTTTACATTTTTTCTCGTAGGTATGTACGAAGACTTTGGAGGTGGACGAGTTTAGGGGCTTCTCAGCTTCAGCTTTCATATCAACATGCAAATAATCTAAGCGATGGAGGAAGTAAAAACTATGGTTTGGAACTTAAATGCAGATGGTGCACATGGACCATATGGGTTGGAGTTCTGACATTTCGTAGGAAAGGAGGTTTTTAATATGGTGGTTGAGTTTGCTGTAAGTAATGTGGGGTTCGAGAGGCTTAATAAGGCACTTTTATTCCTTCTGTCGAAGGAGGCTTCTGAGAGGACTTCTATCCTATTTCCCTATCAAAAGCTATTTATTTGATTGTTGCAAATGTCTTGACAGTTAGATTGAACAGAGTCATGGACGCCACTAAAGAACGCAATCGTTACAACTTTTAATTAAGAAGAATTATTATCAGTTGTAACATGTGATAAAGAGCGAGTTAATAAAAA
This sequence comes from Ottelia alismoides, assembly GCA_037367405.1. Lineage (NCBI taxonomy): Eukaryota > Viridiplantae > Streptophyta > Magnoliopsida > Alismatales > Hydrocharitaceae > Ottelia > Ottelia alismoides. The sequence continues at coordinate 482,722 of JAZKJV010005965.1, read as the reverse complement.
ATAGCCCCACGAAAAATAATGTGAAATCAATGATCCATGCAATCAATTGTTTATTTTACTTGGACAAGTCCCAAAGTCGAACTCTAGGAGGTAATATGGTGGCCTAATATTAATTTTAAATAGCTTTAGTATAGGTTTTCAAGAGAGGAATATTTTTGGATTTTTGTAATTTTTTCTGGATTTGGGAATAAAAATGCAATGAACTTGAAGTAAATATGATGAATGATTTTTTAGTTTTTTTTATGTAAGAAAATTATGCAATGCAAGATATAAGAGAAAATAAACAATGCATTTTTATAGAATTCTTAAAAGAATGAATGAATGCGATGAGAAGCAAAAGAATAAACATGCCAATGAATGTGTGAATCTCAATTTAAATCCCAAGCCCCATGAATTAATTAATATAAGAAAATATTGGATCAATAGATCTCAAATCAATTTCCAAATCATGCCCCCAATTTTCCACAATTTACTGAGCAAATATAATGAATTTCAAATGATACAAGAATCAAAAAAATGAATGAATGGTTTCGTCAATTTTAATCGTGTCAAAAGTATCTCAAAACGAATAATACAATGCATCAGATGACAGAGAATTAAAAGACCTCTGAAACAACACCAAGAACGTTAAAATCGAACCACAAATGCTCTGGATACAAATAAAAGAAGTCCATGGGCATAAATATACTAAAAATTAATAAAACTATTTCAAACTAGACCTTTAGAGGGGCTTGGATGCAAATTTGCAAAAGACATCTTGCTCTTCTGAAATCATATCCAAGCGGGGGTATTTCTTGAATCTTGGAAGCACCGAGGAGTACTCATGCAATTTCTCCACGCACATGATAGGGCTCACGCGAGGGGATTCTTGTGTAATACCTGAAGTCACAGGGGTACTTATGCAAATTATCCAAGCTACATGTGCTTTACACATGACCTAGGTTCTGGAATGAGTGGTGAAGATGTGTCCGATCCCTCCTAATCGTAGGGTGTGGGATAGGCCATGTGTCGTTCCCTTTAAGCACACTGATTTGTGGGTTGGAAGTTCTCTTGTTCTTGTGATCCAAGGGCAATAGAAGAAAGATCTGTGGACGACTCTGATCTTATTGAACCTTGATCCAATGAAACTTGCTTTACAGGGCCCCTTCCTCCTTTCAAGAAGGTTGGTGTGGTGATGCCTCCTGATGAGCCACTTGCGGTCGACATACGGTCGAAAGTGGCATTCCGATACTTGTGCCTTCGACGGTCTCTAGGGAAGATGGCCATGGTCCAGTGGCCAATTTAACATGTTCCTGCAAAAGAAGTGGGTGCTCGAGGTTGTGTATCCTCGGTCTGGGCATGATAGCTCAGATATTGGAAGATGGGCGAGGTCTCCTCAGTCAAGTGGATGGAAGAGGAGATTGATTTGATGGGGGGTTGCGGAAAGAAGAATTTGAAGGAGAGAGGGTTAAGAAGATGGGGGTAGTTGTCGACGACTAAGCTTTGTGAACGATTACTGACGGAGGAGGAATGTGGGATGTTTCGAGGGAAGAAAGAACAGACGAAGAAGAAGTAAAGAAGATAGAGGTTTACTTGGGTGTTGCCTGAATATTGGAGCGAACAGAGGCCCTCTACTCATGTCGTTGTTTCAATTGGAGGTAGGCAAAGACGCTCCTAGAAACTTGGATGATCTTGGTTGGAGATGCAACAACAACGTGCTTGGGACACCTTGGATCATGTATGAAGGACTCCTCGTCGGAGAAACTTGGCTCCTGTCACCAGCCAAGGCCTCGACTCCTCCCTCTCTCGTTCTCGAATGGCGAATGACGGATGCGATGGATTGGAGTTCAAGTTGGGTTTTATAGAGGAAGAAGTGAAGGAGGAAGAGTCGTACATGGAATGAATTTTGTTGAAGGTAGATGGTGTTGGCGATGGTGGTTTTTGTTGGATAGGATTAGGAGAGAAGGTTCACGAAGGGGATAAATGATAAAGGAGATCTAGAAGCCATGGTTTGTTTCTGATGAAGGTAGAAAGAAGACGAGGGGATTCGAAGAAATGAGGCATTATCAACGAATGTCGAAGATAATGATCGATGGGTTACAAATGGTGAATGGGGATTTTGATTCGATGGGAACATGGACTACGAAGAAAGTAAAGGGAGAGGAGACGAAGTGAAACAGAAGGGACAATATAAAGAGAAGGGATAGAAGATTACATGCAGCTCGCCTGGAGTTGGAGGAGAGGATCTCGACTCCTGGTTATCGCCTCAACCACGACGGAGTATGGTGATGCTTCGTTGTTCTTTTGAAGCAACCATTGAGGGTCGAAGACAAATCTGGATAACGCCCTCATAGGTCATCGCCAGGAGAGATGATTGCTGTCACCATCCGGCCCTCAGCTCTCTTCCACTCTTGATTTCAAAGCATGAACGACGATGACATGATTTGGATGGTGGTTGGATTGGGATTAAATAAGGATGAGAGAGAGATGTAGATGGTTTAGGTTGGCTTGTTGCAGGTGGTTGGAGGAGATAGTGGAGGAGGAAGAGGTAGTTGTTGGTGGGATAGAGGTGGTTATGGCCGTGGGGTTCTAATGCAAGTGGAAGAAGGGGTCCTTGGCTTTGGATTTTCGGTTTCGATCAGGAGATTGGGATTGATATGGGTCATCGAAGAGGATAGTTAGGGATTTTGTCATTGGAAGAGAAGGGATAAGGGGAGCGATGAGATGACCGATGAGGAAGCGGTGGGCGTAGCAGAAGGTGATTGGATATGCTACAACCGTGATGTTTGAGAGTGAAGGGATCTCGTTGATTTGGTTAGAGGAGATAGGGGTCCTCTCGTTGCAGGCAACCTGGAGATAGAGATGATAGGGAGAGGGCAACGATCGGAGAGGGGTGGAGCGGGTGGTGGTTCAATCGTTGGGGAAGGTTGGTTAAGAGAGGTGTCTGGAGGTAGGAGACTGGCTGGGCCGTTGGATCTTGCTCGATCCAACAGTCAGGAGGCCCTCATGTGAGTAGCACGTGAGGGGATTGGAATTAAGGAGGAAATGATGACGATCGTTGGATCAAACTTGATCCAGCGACCCAGAATGAAGGCACCAGAAGATAGAGAATGGTTGACCATGGTTGGAAGGTTTGATTGGTAGGCTGAGGTGGATGAATAAGTGTGAGACGTGTGCATTGATTATCAATCATGCCTAGAAATGCAAAGAAAAATAGAAATTAAACAGTGAATGAACTCCAATGCAAAACTGTCCAAAACGAAAGATGTAGATTTAAATAAAATCTACAATATTCATGAATGGCTCGAATGCAAATGGACTAAACTATGCAAGTTATGATTTTTTGTGATATTTTATGTAAATATAAAATACCATTTTTTGTATTTTTAATTGATGGTCTTTAAATGAATAATGCATGCAAACATTAAACATGATGTAAAATAATGCACTCAACTCAAATGTAAATTTTTTTATTTTTTACGAGTTGTGGAATATTTACTAACGAATAGGCCATAATTTGTCCTTTTCTTTGTTTTTTATTTTATTTTTATGAAATTAGGTAAAACATGAGATGAAATAAAGAAATGAAAAAAGAAATAATAAAAAAAATAAATATGTGCATAAAATAACAAGTCAAAAGTCGGTAAAAATGTATAATATACAATTTGGTTCCAAAATTGAAGTTTCACAAATGAATTTTGTTTCTTTTGAGTTTAATCTTGATTTGTAGATAATTAAGTGCACATTAATTCAAAAGTGAGTATAGTCAAATTGGACATTGTATATGAGAGATATCAGCTTTTATGTCTTTCTGTCCAGGAATTAGAGTTTGGCTTTATTTCACATATATACAAGTTAGTATTTTTTGGAATTTTTCATTGATTAATATTAGTGATATGTACACAATGGAGTTGATTTTATGTCATTTGGAGTTATTGTGAATTAATTAAAAAGTGTGAAATTAGGTGAATTTTTACAAATGAATGTAAATGCAATATGAGATGCTAATTTATGTAAATTATTCATAAGTGCATGAATGCTAATTATTAGTTACAAACACCTAAATGCATCTAATTACTCAGGATGGAGCTCTATTTTCAACTAATTAGAGTGATGAATCGCAAATTCATCAACCTCATATACTAAAACCTTGCTCGTCCCCGAGCAACTAAAGAATGAAGCAATGAAATGAGATTGGTTTCCGTACCAAGATCATGAACACAAGGTGAAAATGGAGTTCGACCCGACTTTTGTATTGATAGTTTGGTGGAACTCCTGTGAAATTTAGGATATAAAAATCAACTATCTCTAAGTTCTACAAGTCATTGTATGTGTTCGACCCAGAAGTCATCTTAGATCCATCCCCTCCCAAAGCATACTCCATGAACATTGACCAACCGTTTCTTGTGTGTGAAGGGCATTAGCTCTTTCCATTCGAAATGCTGAACTACCATGCAATCCTCTCCTCCGGTAACTCGTCTTGGGGGAAATATGTATTTCCTTCTAAGTTCAAGTACTATTAGCACTTTCAAAAAGGAGAAAGAGAGAAGAAATGATAGCCTAGCTAATGTAGCTAAGTCTCCTATTTGAAGCGTGACCAGTATAGCCAAGTCTTCGCTATGCAGGCAATGCCATTGTGGTCAAGAAATTGGGATTTAATCTTTTGCTCTGCATTTATTTTTGGGCATTTTTTTCTTTGAATTTTTGCAAATTTATTTAGGTTATGCATTTTTTGTATTTTTTTGTACAATAGTGAACAACCATGCCAGGTGGTTGCATTAGTCCTCCACTTCGACTGAACGGCTAAGTACTAGTAGACTATTCATCATCTGAAGCTTTATTTCAAGTCGTGCTTTGGTCTTTAGATGTCCACCGCTATTAAAGAAGAAGCCACACGATCTTCCAACACCTAATTTGAGTTGAGCCAAGTGTGCAATGCTAGAGTCCAGATTATTTCTCCATTCAAGAATCGTACTTAGAATGTTGCAATAAACTTAGACACTAAAAGTCAAAGTCTGAACACTATCATGTGGAAATTAGAGATTTAAGTCTAGGACCTGGAGCTTCTTAAATCCTACTTCCTGGTGAAGTTCCTCAGAGAATTAAGTGGATTAAGGCCAAGTCAAGTTCACTCGATTTCTGCTCACAACTCGGTCCAGAACCCAACGATTTTTCACCAATATGTATGCATGGTATGTTGAATGAAGTACAGATGCATTGGATGCACTTTTTTTTGAATTTTTCAATTTTTTGTGTTCTTACATTTTTATATTTTTTTGCCTTTTTTTATTTTCTTTGAATTTTACAAGAGTTTTATATATTTTACAAGGATCATACATATTTACAAGTATTTTACATATGGTACATATTTTTACAAGCGTTACTAAATATCCATGTATTAAGTAAGTATTATATACAGAAGGTACTATACAATATAGTACAATGCAATCCAGAATATGTACACAAATGCAACTTATCTCCCATATACTTAGTGTATGCTAAGTATAAATGGGTGCAAAAGAAGAAAAGAGGGGTAGAAGTCCCCCCTCATATACTTAGGCTCTATAGAAGAGAGAAAAAACAAGACAGTCGAGGGCAAGAAGAGAGATGAATGAATATACACAGTACAAGCATCAGTCCCTCCTATACTTAGGCATTTGCCTAAGTATAGAAGAAGTATAAGGGAACCGATGAGATCGAGGAAGTTGTACAGAGGATCAAGGAGGTTTTTGACAAACCTCCTTACGGGAGTGAGGCAGGAGGGAATATGGATTTGAATAATGTGAAGAAGATTACCAGCCATCGTCGGTGTCATCCTCAGAAGAATAGTGTTCGACGGAAGTTCTTCAACTAGTTTTATTCTCACTCAAACTGAGCTCACTTACATGGGTATCAGACTCTACCTCAGATGATGAATACTCTGGTGAAGAGGTGTCCTTCTGGTTATATCTAATTACTACAATCAGTATACCAGAACCTATAGAGGAATCATCATAAAGAACCATATTTATAGTAATATACTTAGCCGGTTTGCTAGAACCTGAAACATGGAGAAGGTGAGGATCTTGACACGCCTTGAGTGGTTCAAGGGAACACCTCAAGGAATCATCACATTTCTTCTTCTCACTAAACAACTGGCTTCGGGAGGTGACCCTTTGAACTTAGTCTGTGAGGTGATGGCCATTCCCTTTGGTTTGGTTGGTGGTTTAGATGTGGGTTTCACAAGCTCCTCATCGGATGAATCGGGTTGTTCGTTGAGCATTTCCTCCAAGGTTTGTACACGACTCAATTACATGTTAGTGTTCTCAGTCGGCTTTTGCAGTGATGGCTTAGGTGTCAGATCATACTAATGATCAAGGAAGTCTGAAGACTGTGTTTGGATTTGGTGAAATGAATGTGTCTAAGTCAAGAACGTTCACCTTGATGGTAGCATGAGTGGTGGTGGGGCAAACTATGGGTGGAGTCACCTTAGTTTTTGTGGTGACAAACGGGATCTTCATAAGGGGGCATGGACAATTTTGTTTTGTAATCATATATTCCCCTTTTGGTTGTGAAAAATTCTTGGTGATGTTAGCTTTGGTCGGCTCGTCGGTCGGCTTATTAGGTGTCTCTCGCGGGGTCATGTTTTGAGTCGGTGACTCATTGGGAGTGGTCTGATCATGTGATTAAAGAATTTGTTGTCTCATGGTCACGATTGTTGGTAGCTTGTTCGGTTATTTCATGGTGGGGTATGTCCTCAAGAATGCGATCACTTTGGTCTATATTCGGAAATTTTATATCTGGAGTCTCACAATTGATAGTTGCTCTAGCATAGGCTAAGAACGACTTCCCAAAATGATCGGAGATTCATTCAACTGTCCTCGGCTCAATGTCCAGGACAATGAAGTCCACTCTATGTTGACACCTTGGAAGTTCATGACGACAGAAACAACTCCTCTTTGTCTTTTAGTAGATCGATCAGGTGGTTGAACGATGACTCTAGTCTTCTTGAGTGGTCCGAGTTTGAGTTAGTCAACTATGGAATTTGGGAGGATGTTTAGGGTAGAGTCTTCATCTATTCGAATATGAGTAAATTCAGTATCCTCAATTTTATAATTAACCCTAATCAACCGCTTAACTATACGACTTTTGGTCTTCTGAGTCATCACAATGACTAACCATAGTGATCAAATGAAATTCAATTCTTGATCGTTTCTTACCCGTCTTCTTTGGTGATAATCGACTCTTCACAAATCTTTGAAGATCGAGCATACTCTATGGCTCGATCAATGAAAGCTTCAAGATCAGTCTTTTGCAAAATGTTTCCATACAGTATTGTCCAAGTTTTTTTATTTTTCTATTTTTGGGTGTTTGGAAGAGTCAGTGGAATAGTCAATAGATTGGTTAGTGGTTTTGGTGGTCCGTGTAGTATGAATCTGAGTGTATTGTACATGAGGTGTCCCGGGTTCGGTTTTCTTGTTTCTTCACTCCTTGGTTGTGGATCATTTCCTTAACTGGTTGGACTCAAGGTGATCGATCAAAGCATCGACTCTCTAGTTAATCAAAGCAATGTCATCCTTAACCGTCTTATGACTTTGAGAATAATAACTATACTTGTCATGTCGTGATTCCGGTTTGCAATCCTGAGTTGAGTAATAGTCATTCCTCGCACTCACTCAACCTGGTCATGAGTCCTATTTCCTTGACTTTGAATCTCAAGTGTATGGTCAAAGGAAAAGTGGTCGTACTTGGAAAATATCATCTAATAGGGATGGTTCAAACAATGAGTTGTGTATTGTAGTCGGGAATCATGTCTCTCTTTCAGGTTTGGTTACACTCCTTTTCATCTTCAAATTCGCTTGCTCCATTATGTCCACATAATATTCATTTAATTTTGTGTTTGCAAGCTGTTCATGTCTCGGGGTCCCAACCAAATAAGAAGTGGGGTAGTGGAGTGGAATGTAGGAGGTGGACATGAAGGATGAAGGGAATGATAGATGGGAAAGAACCGTCTCGAAGAGAGGGTTCTTCTAGAATGAAAATGATGTTGAAGACGATCGAGATATGATCGTGTAGGATTGACCCAGGGAGTCAGGATATGAATATTAATATTCCGATATCTTCGTAAATGAAGGTGGAGAATGATAACGAATGACGATCGGTTGTTTGCAAGTGCAAGGTCTTTGAATACACACACAATACAATCTGCAACGCAAATCTCAAGTATTCCAACTTCACACAATGAAGGTCGCAAAGGTCCCGCTAATTATCTTTTCAATTTAAGTTAGATGATAATACAATCTTTGAATCTGTTACACACATTTGAGTTTTCCTAATGTCAAGATGTAGTTCTAATATATCTCAATCAAATGAGTGATCTGCCCGGACTGCCAGGTTATATCATACCCTAAGGGAAATAGTGGACTTGCACACCCAAAATATCTCTTTATGGTCAAAAGCGAGCGCTTGCAGCTCCCAAACCTGCAAGCGTCAAATCTGGAGACATAGGACGTAGGTTCAGGGTTTTGGGCTCCAACCTTATGGCTACACCTTTACCCACTCAAAGTCTGGAGAAATACATGCGTAAAAGGATGTGATTGCTCTCCCACAGATAATGATGTTCAGTTTTATCTGATTTTTGTTTAATCAATAATGTTTAGCAGTCCTGATTTTAGATTGTGTGATCTCTCGCTTTATAGTTCAAGATCAAGCACGTCTACCAAACAGTTCTAATTTCCTTTAATCCTGAGTGAGAAAATACAGAGAAATGAGTCAGAAAAGCTAATGCAAATCGATAAAACGATGATGCATGCTCATATAGAAATACTTACAATAATCCTCGCAAACTCCATGCAGAATGTTACATTAAAATTTACACTATATAAATGCATCGGAAAACCGCTCCTAAACAGATAGTTCTATTAGCGAGTGAAGAACATGTTTAATTTGGGCGAAGTAGAACGCCTAGTGCATCTATTAAGTGGATGTGCGATCATATGACTACGAGCACAACAAATAAATCCTAATAGCTCTAATAGCCGAAGTAGTCCTAGATCTACATCAAGAACCACAAAAATTAAGCCATATAGGCCAAGTGTCCAGTATCTGAGTACAAGCACTGGAAATAAGCAATTATTACAAATTAATTACATAAATAAAGTCTGAATAAAAAAGAACACTCTCAAATAAAAATTCTTCTTCAGTGCTAACGAGTCGCTAAATACGATATTTAATTTGGGTACGTTGTAGTACGTGTACCTAGCGATTCAATCAGAACCGAGAGAAGATCTCCGTGAAGAGTGTCTCGGCTTTAAATTATATCCCGGGCAAGTCCGGGGTCGAACACAGGGAGACAAAGGAACAACTTCGGGTTTAATTCGAAAATTTAGATCTTGATTTCCAAATACGGTTTTTTTATTTTTTTAATGCAAAAAAATGCAAATGCAAATGCAACTGAATTATAACACTAGGAAAGCATACAACTTAGCCAAATTAATTTGAATGGAAAATAAGTTCAATTTAGCCAAGTTATATTTGTCCTAGAATCCTAATCAAGTGATGAATGCAAGACACATTTTTTGTATTTTTTAGGAAATTAAAAATGCAATAATTAAAAATGCACACTTTTTATGGGTTTTTTCACAATTTTTGACACAAACAGTAAGAAAAAATGATGAAAATTTTACTGGAATGAAAACATGATGCAAGGATACTACAATATTTTTGTGGAATTTTTTGACAAAATATGAATTTTTTATGTATTTTTTAGTGAAAACAGAGCGACAATGAGTAATTAATTCCTAATTAATCCACAATGTCAAATTAGTCAGAGTGCGAATTATTTGAGAAAGGTATTTTCATATAGAATCCAGGAGACTTGAAATTTCGTAAAAATGATGTACATGGATTTAATTAAAAATCAAATACTAATATCACTCTACAATTTATTTCAGGCACAAGACAACTCCACTTTGGATGAAATTTGTACAGTATCTCAATCACATATCAAGGCATCATTCCTAATTTTTGTGGAATTTTTAGAGCAACCGTGTGTGAGATATAAATTTAAGAGCTCAATTAGGGTAAAATATGCAATATTTCAGTTGAACATTTTTAATTAATTCGCAATATCTCACAAAAATATAAATAAATATTCAGATGACAGAGAATAAGTTGCTCAACACAATGACATTTTTCATTGCATAAAAAGATGTAAAATTGAGGTCCAAATTAACGCATGAACATAAGGTTATCAGTGCAAATCAGAAATTGAAAATGCAATACAAACTACACACAGAGACTCGATTGTAATTACAGAAAATAGAAAAATATAAAATGCATTTTTTACATTAAAAAATTAGAAAAAGAAAGTACCCTTCTTCTTCCTTTAGAGCACGATGAGGAACACAAAAGAGGTGGGGAGGCGACGGCGGTGAGGCGGCACGCGACGGTGGCTTGGACAGCGGTGGGTGCCTGTGGCGGAGAGCGAGGGGGCGGCGCGACGATGGTAGAGCTACGTGCGGGCGTGGGGAGGCGGTGGCGGCTGGGGCCTGCGGCTACCGCGGCGCGATGGAGAATGACATGGAGATGGCCGGGCGTGGCCGCGCACGGCTGTGTCGGCGAGGAGGCCGTCGGCTGGCGGCGTGTGCTGGTGCTGGTGGCGGAAAAGGGAGGGGGCGGCGGCAGTAGCCGCTGCTCCTTCCGTGATTTTTTTAATTTTTTTATTTTTTTTGTAATAAGTTTTTTTTGGTTTTAAGTTTTTTTTAAATTATCTTTAAACATGAAATATGTACACAAAAAGGGGAAGATGATGTGTTGGTGGTGATGTGATAGAACTATAAACAAATGAAGGATTTTTGGGTGGTGAAATGATGTGCTAAAAAATTTGCAAAAATGACAAGATAATAAAATGAGAAGAAAAATTACCTATGATGGAGACGGTCGCCTATGGTGTGCTTACGAGAGCACGGTCTTCGCTCGAATCGCCGGCGAGCGATGAACTCGAGCAGTGCGTGACTGCGATGTTGGCCGAAAAACCAACGGATCTCACCGGAGAGAGGATTGTCGTCGCTCGACCGTGGTTGCGTCGCTGTCACCGATTCAACTCTGGGAACTAGGCTCTCCTCACATAAAGATGGATCAAGTGCAAATTGAGGAGGATTGGATGTATATAAAGAGAATGGAATAAGAGGTTATTAAAGTGGTGGGAGGTTATATTATTAATGGAGTTGAATGAGAGGTTTAAAAAATGGTGGGGTTGAATGGAGGTTGGTGGTAGAATGACGTTGAATGGTGGTTATTGTAGAGAATGTAAAATAAATAATAAAATAAATAATGATATAAAGTAGGCTACTTTAAATACAATAAAAATATAAAGAAGGAAAAAATAGTGGTGAATTTACAAAAGAAGACAAACAACATGTACATTTTTTTGTTTGCTTTTCTAATATGTATTTTTTTTGTCTTTTTAATAAGAGATATTTATAGCGAAAAAATACAATAAAATACTATAATCAAAATATAACACAAGCATGATTTTTTTGTATTTTTTAGTAATTAAGAAAGATAAAATAAAAAATGAAGAAAGAATGAATATATACATGATATACAATGTACATCTAGGTCCCAAAACCCAACTTTTGCAAATGAGCTCCGATTTTAATGAAACCACTTCCGTTGGATAGATAATTTTTTTACTTGACCTTTAAAAATGAGTTTGGTGAATTCGGAGTTCATACGGAGCGGGAATTTGGCTTGGAAGTTGGACTTTACGGCTTTTTCTCTTTGGGATCTAGGAGCATTTATTTGATTGAATTTTGTTTTGTATTTTTGTATTTTTATATACATTGTTATGAACAAGTTAGAGAAAGAATCAGCCAAAAAGGAGTTGAAATGAAATTATTAAAAATAAATGAAGTTTTAAGCTATTTACATGTGAAAAACTCCTTTAATTTTGCGGCTTTTTATTGTTAATTCTATTTGTACAATCTATTATACAATAATTGATGTGTTTTATTTACAAGTCATTCTGTTAATTTATTGATTTTATATAAATTTATTTGAGAATTTGCTTAGGGATTTTGCTATGATCGAGATATTGAGATGATGAATGGCGGATTCATCACCCCCCTATACTTAAACTTTGCTAGTCCTCAAACAAATAAAGAATGAATAAGTTGGATTAACCCCTGACTGTGTATGTGAATACATGACTTGATCCGTTCAAGAACTCGGTTTTAGAGATCCTAAAATTCTAAGCTGAACCAAGCTCTAGTCAAAAAGTATCCAATTTTCCTAATCATCAGTCTCTCTTTTTATACATATATAGTAGGGATATGACTTAAGTGTTGACTGCATTTACAAGAGTAGAGTCACAACGTCACCCAAGGTTCCGGTCCAAGAGACTCTCCTAAGAACCCGATCCTCAACACTAGGGAATAAACCATTTCTTGCATCCAATTCACCGTCTCTTTAGTTGTTAGACTTAAAAGTATAGATGGAAGGCCAGTTGATGGTGGGCATAGGATTGTGTCATTTCTTCTCTCCCTCTCATTGGAATAAGGATCCTCTTGAGTGCCTTATTACTCAACGCATATTTTTGGTGTTGATCAGTGCGTCCGTCAAGAGAAGTTGGAGTCGTCTGCATTTGTTTTCCTGGGAGTACCCCGGGGTGTACCTTTTTTGAGTATTTATTATACCTTCTACACCCAGACTTGTAGCATTTACGATGCAGAGACCTTTTTTGGTGCAAGCCCGACTCCTGGTCCTAATAGCGGTGGTCCAAGTGGACACTTTGAAATGGTTGGGAGCGCTCGCCTTTGGTGGAAGCTCTTTTGATAGTTGACTTTGTGGAATGAGAGCTTTTCTTTAACATTTTATTGCTTTGTAGTATTTTTGGCTAGCTGCACTGCTTTTACCAAGAGTTGGCGCACACTGATCAAAAATTTTTTATTTTATCACACCCTGGCACATAGGTAAATGTCAAGAGATAGTACAAGAACCATGTTCTCATACTGGCTAAAGATGCTGACACTCAGGTTCCATGAAGCCTTCATTGATTTTATCCCATCCTCGAGCATCATCAAATCAAGTCCAAACTCAAATCCCTCATCCCAGTTCCTCAAGTAGAATTTCAACTCATCTCATCATAACTGCAGCCGTGTATGTGAGGTGTTGATCATATTCTTAAGGTAGAGACTAAGCATGCAATATAGCACACAAATCTTTCAAACTAGGGAAATGTGAATAATTAAGTTAAAGACCCTAATGACTAAGGCTGGTTAACTCAAAATCTCAAGACCTCATAAACCAAGTGTTCTTAAACATCACTAGTCTTGTGTGAAAGTGTAAGTGTCAGGGATTAAACCAACTTATTAGTTAGTTTTTTGTGATTTTTTAGAGGTTTTTTTAAAAAAACAAAGGAAAAGAAGAAAGTTTTTTTGTTAGAAGAAGTTTTGCTTCTTTTTTTTCAAAAGTTTTTTTTGAAAAAGAAAGGACTTTTTTTACAAAGAAAGGGAAATTTTTTTATTAGAAAGAGTTTTTTTTAAAAAAATATAGGTAAATAAGAAAGGACACATTTTTTTGGAAAAGTGTTTTTAGAGCAAATAAGGATTTTTTTGAAATGTTTTTTTACCACCTCATAATTATTGTATAATATATACAAAAATACGTGAAAGTACGAGCTATGGGTAAAGTATATATGTAATATATACACGACCCCCTATACTTAGCATGTGCTATGTCCTCAGGGCACAAGAAGTGAGAAAAAAGACATAGCTCGTGCTAAGCGTAGGATGATTAAAATAATAAAAAGTATAGAAGTCGATCCGCCCCCCTATACTTAGGCTCTAGTCAACCTAAGTGTAGAAGAAGAGCAAAAATGGGGCGGAAGAGGTCAAGAGGAGACATGGGTGAGTATATACACATGGCGGGCATCGGTTCCCCCTATACTTAGTCTCTTGGTCAGGCTAAGTGTAGGACATGAGTAAGTGTGAGAACCGATGTGATCTGGAGAATATACGAGAATGGAGAATGTACAAGAGGAATGAATCTTCTGAGATGTTGAATCTTGATGCTGCATCTTCATGAAGAGTAATAAGATGTATCTGCTCTGTGCTCACTCTGTATGAAGTTGATGACCTCGACTTGGACTAACTGCTCTTTCGAATCAAGAAAATGCTTCAACAATTGTCTATTCACCACATGAGATTGTACACCATCTGTGAGATCAGCTATCTCTACACTTCCATTCTCGTGCACTTTCTTAACAACAAAGAGACCCGTCCATTTAGATTTGAGCTTCCCATGGAACATCTTCAACCTGGCATTGAACAACCACACCTTTTGTCCAGGGACAAAGTTTTTGCACCTAATGTGCTGATCATGACATCTCTTTACTTTGTCCTTATAAATCAAACTGTTGTCATATGCCCTGTTTCGGATTTCCACGAGCTCGTTCAAGTTCAAGTCTCGACAAAGCTTCCCTAGGTGACAACTCTAATTAATCTTCTTAATTGCCCATTCGGATTTATGAATCAATTCTGCGGGCAAATGGCATGGCTTGCCATAAATCATTCTAAATGGTGAAGTTCCCAATGGTGTCTTGTAGGCTGTCCTATAGGCCCACAGAACTTGGTTCAAGAGCTGCGACCAGTTCTTCCTATCGGGACGAACCAATTTCTGCAAAATACTCTTCACCTCTCTGTTCGAAACCTCTGTCATGCCGTTGGACTGTGGGTGGTAAGGACTAGTAACTCTATGCTCAAATCCATAGTCCTTAGCTAAAGATCTCATATCTCGGTTCACAAAGGGGCTACCTCCATCAGATATCAAAACTTTTGGTACCCCGAACCTAGCAATAATATGGTCTCTCACAAACTTACAGATAGTCTTGCTGTCTGCGGTTCGGGTTGGGATAGCCTCCACCCACCTAGATAAGTAATTAACCGCCAACAATATGTACTCATGTCCTTGGTTGTTGGGAAAGGGACCCATAAATCTATGCCCCATGCATCAAAAACATAATAAATAATCATCGGTTGCATAGGCATCTCATCTCTCTGTCCAACTGTCCCTCCCATCCTTTGACAGATCGGGCACGACCGTACAAAATCAATAGCATCTCTAAACAAGGTCGGCCAATACAATCGACATTGAAGTACTTTATGAGCGGTTCTCTTTCCCGAATGGTGTCCTCCAGCCTCAAGTGAATGACAATATGTGAGGACACTCTGGTATTCCTCCTGAGGAATACACCTTCTCCAAAAACAATCCGGTCCTTCGAAGAAAAGGAAAGGATCGTCCCAGTGGTATCTCCTCGAATCCGACTTCAGTCGATCAATGATGCTCCTAGTCCAATCATGGAGAACCTGCTTGGAGACAAGATAGTTCACCATGTTGGCATACTACGGGAGTGAGTCAATAACACAAATTGACTCATCTGGGAAGGTCTCTCTAATCCGCTCATAATCAGGAGAATCCTTAAGTTCAATCCGAGAAAGGTGATCAGCCACAACATTCTTCACTTCGGGTTTATCTTTTATCTCCAAATCAAATTCTTGGAGGAGTAAAATCCTCCTAAGAAGACGCACCTTCGCGTCTTTCTTTTCCATTAAGTATCGAATGGTTGTATGATCGGTATAAATTGTCACCTTAGAGCCCAAAATATATGATATGAACTTCTCGAGGGCCCATACTACTGCGAGCATTTCCTTTTCAGTCACTGTATAATTTTTCTGTGTAGGATCTAATACTTTGCTCGCGTAATGGATCGCAAACGGAATCCCTTCTCGTCGTTGTTTTAACACAGCTCTTATAGCGAAATCTAAGGCATCAGTCATGATCTCAAAGGGGAGAGACCAGTCAGGAGCTTGTAGGATAGGCGAGGCACTAATCTTCCTCTTCAAGAGCTCAAAGGCCTTCAGACACCTGTGATCTACAACGAACTCTGTGTCTTTCCCTAAGAGCTCAGTTAGTGGGCGGGCGATCTTTGAAAAATCCTGAATGAATCTCCTATAGAATCCAACATGCCCTAAGAATGACCGTACTGACTTAATGTTGGTAGGTGGATCGAGTTTCTTGATCATCTCTACCTTGGCAGGGTCAACCTCCATTCCCTTTTTGGAGATGACATGCCCCAACACGATACCCTCCATCACCATAAAGTGACTCTTCTCCCAGGAGAGTACCAGATTCACCTCTCTACACCTCGTGAGGACTCGGTCCAGGTGCGCTAAACATGTATCAAAAGGATCACCATGAACCGAGAAGTCATCCATGAACACTTCCAGGAAATCTCCCACCATCTCGACAAATATGGTTATCATGCACCGCTGAAATGTGCTCGGGCATTGATAGCCCGAATGGCATGCACCTGAAAGCGTAAGTACCGAATGGACATGTGAATGCGGTCTTTTCCTAGTCCTCAGGTGCTATAACTACCTGGTTGTAGGCTTCGTACCCGTCAAGAAAACAGAAGAACTCTTTCCTTGCGAGTCTCTCCAAGATCTGATCAATAAAAGGCAAGGGAAAGTGATCTTTCTTGGTCGTGGCATTCAGGCGCATGTAGTCAACGCAGACACGCCACGATGTAGGTACTCGTGTCGCGATCTCTACCCCCTCTTCGTTGGTGACCATCTGAATTCCCAACTTCTTCGGGACAATATGAAGTGGGGCCACCCACTTGGAGTCAGAAATAGGGTATATAAACCCTGCTTTGCACCATTTCTCAATTTCTTTCTTCACTACTTCCCGTAGATTGGGGTCAAGTCTCCTTTGGAACTCACAGAAAGGTCTCACATTATCCTCAGTAAAGATATGGTGCGAGCAGAGAGCGAGGTTGATGTCCTCGAGATCCGACACTGTCCAGCCTATTGCTTTGCGGTTCCTCTCTAAGACTTCTAACAACCTAGACTCCTGTTCCAAAGTCAAGTCTGAGCTAATGATGACATGATATATCTCTTTGGGTCCCATAAGAAAGGCGTACTTGAGTGTAGGAGGTAGTGATTTCAGTTCTGGTAATGTGGTATCATCGAGCAAATCTGGCTGAACTAAATCTGAATATGGTTCCGTGCTACATGAAGGTTGGCTAAGCTGAATAATACTCGCTACCAACTCAGAAGTATGGGGATTCGGATCGCCAAAGAAACGTGGTAATTTGGCCAGAGCCGCATCCGATTCGTCATCTATGTCCCATGATTGTTCCGAAAGGGATGGAACTGACAGATCCAGATGGATCTCTGTGTCATCATGGGGATAGGTAGATGCCTCTCTCGTAAGATCAGACAACACCTGGCAAACTGCATCATCCACTATACCATTTCCAGATGAAAGGGGCTCGCTCTGTCCTGAAGGAATTTGTCCCCAAATCTCAACTGTGCTAATCATTCTGCAATCTGCCTCTGAAGATGAGTACTCTGTACTACTCTCTGAATCAGGTCGCTGATACTTGGTTTGCTTCATCTCAAGGTTCACTTCTCCGCCTGGAGAATGGAACTTCATCATTCCCGTGCCATAATCGAAAGTTGCGCATGCGGTCCTAAGGAAGGGCCGTCCGAGAATGATATGAGATTCTCTCCAATAATTGGGGGTCTCCATGTCCAAGACTGTGAAGTCAACCTGATAATTCTGCCCCTCAATCGAGATAGTGACGTTCTTCACTTCTCCCTTAGGTCTCTTCACTGAACGATCTGCGAATTAGAGTAAAGCTCTAGATTTGCGAAGTGGTCCCAACTCCAATTTCTGATATAATGCTAAGGGAAGTAAGTTGATCGAAGAATCGTTATCTAAGAGTGTGCGTGCAAACGCAATGTCGTCAAAACGACTCTCCACATAGTGAGCACCCATGTCTCTCTTTTTCCTTGGCAAAGTCGGATTCTTGAGACAATAGGTTTTGGCTACTGATAAGACATGCGTCTTTATATTTCGGTTGTCTTTCTTCCTGCTAACCCTTGTAGGTGTGCATCTCACCTTAAGGTATTTTTGGAATGCAGGATGATTAGCCACATATTCATCAAATTGCACCTTTATAGTGATGTTCTCTTTACAAAACCGTGCCATATTGGGGTCATCTTTCTGAATCTTTTTGATGCGCTTTCCTGCCATAAGAGCACGAGGGAAAGGGATTGAAGCTAAGGAAACAGAGGATGAAGAGTCTGAATCATGGACTGAAAGATCATTCTTTGTATTAACGGAAACAGAGTTCTTCCTACATGAATCTTTTTGATGCAACATGGAATCAAAATCTAGACTATCTACTAAAGGTTGTGGAATAGAAGCTGGAGTGGTATCCGGCACAACCGGAGATGCAAGGTCCTCTGTAGAATCAGAAGTGTATCCATGTTGTCGATGCTGCATACGTGCTCTCCTCCTCCTCTCGGCTCCCTGAGTAGGTATCCTCGAATGGTGCTGATGGGGCTCCGAAATATGATGCCTCTCCTCCTCGTCCTCTGAAGACTCCTCAGGTAGAGTTCCAGAGATGCCCCTCCTCGTGTCCCTCACCCGGTCAGGTACGGTCACGGTCCTTCCGCTCCTGAGTGACATGTGGTTAGCCTCGTCACACGAAAGAATCTCATGTTAGATCTAGGAGATGCTGAATAGTATACCTGACCAAAGTGTTGCTGAGAACTAGATTGGTTGAGGCTATTGGGGTTAGCCTGAACTTGGGCTGGGATCGAGGTAGAGGGTGCAGTCTGCTCGTCTCGCCATCTGGACAGGCGGTTGACATCCACCCGTAAGTCATGAATTTCGTTCCTGTAGGAACGTAGCTCGTCGAGTATCTGCTGTTGTATATCCATGGGACTAGACGATGAAGGAAGGGGATAAGACTGGGAAGAAGAACGGGAAGACTGGCCCTGCTGTCCAGAGTATTGCCTCGGCTGGGGCCGCGGGCCCTGCTGACCCATCTGGTAATGGCCCTATCGGCCATACTGATGGTACTACTGTCGTGGCTGCCGACGTGGTTGGAATTCAGGGCTCTGCTGTGAAGGAGGTGGTGTAAAGGTGAATGCGGTGTTGTGAAAGATCAGGGGACGCTGATAGGTCTGTCGGTCTCCCGTACTTCCCTGCATGGCAGGGTCCTGAGTATACCATATCCCATTCACCTCCCAAACTGGTGGAGGCTCCTCCTGGACTGTCTCTGCTAATGGAGGTGGCTGCTGGAAATAGTGGGTGTAGGATTGGTCTTGCTCCCACGGCTGGGGTTGCCCTGACACCAACTGCTCCTGAACATGGTGAACTCGGTATACGAGAGCAGAAGGTGCAGTCACGACAGGTATCCTTATCTTAGATACCTGCTCAGTCAACTCCTTCATCTGTTTTGGAAGTTTGGAGACGCTCCGGTCTAACTCATCAATTCTCCTGTCAATCCTCTCGACTATTGTAAGCTTGTCAACAAGTAGTCCCATGCTAGGGATCACGTCCTGAGAGAGAGATCAACTACAGCTGATTTTCCCCCTCCAGATGAGAGTGAACTGGGGGATGGTGTATAGGCCCTGCTGGCCATCTGTGAACGGCTAGTTTCAGCCATCTGCTTGAATACCCTCCAGATGGTATCCGCTCCGCGTGATGTATAGCTGCCTCCACAGGCAGCGCTCACTAAACCTTGCATCTCAGGGTTGAGACCAGTGAAGAACGACTGGACCAAGATATTGTCATCTAATCCATGGCAGGGACACTTCTGCAGGATGTACTTGAATCTTTCCCAAGCATGTAATTAGGAAAAACTTGTAATTCGCGTCTTCATCATGTTAGTTCTACTCAATGGGTAGAACTTCTTTAGAAATAGATCCTTGAACTGGGCATAAGTAGTGACTGTAACTCCCAAGTTCTTTACCCAGTAGTCGGCTTTGCCACCCAAGGCAAATGGAAGGGCTTTGAGCCTAATATAATCCTGGCTAACATTTTGATGTTTGAGGTTAGCACAAATGAGCTCAAAGTCCCTTATGAATGCATATGGCTCCTCAGAAGCATTCCCATCAAAGTGTGGCAGCAGGTTCAGAAAATGCAGCTTCAACTCAAAATCAATTGTGGGTTCTGCCGGACTCAAGTAGTTCCGAATTTGGTATTGTCTGGGATTATATGCCGCATCTATTGGTGGTTCGACCCTAACATTTAACTGTCCTAACTGAGCTCTGAGAAGTGCGTGTTGCTGCTCAGATGCAGCTAATCTGGCAAGTATCATTCTCATTGGGTCTTAATGGTTCTCTTCTTCCTCTTCTTTCTTCTTTGGAGGCATTTTTCTTGTGTCTTCTTTAGGTCCTGAATCAACAAGGTGTTCTTGATTAGAAGAGGATTTATGAATCAAGGTATTCTCATCGAGGCGAAGGTCTTCCTCGGTGAGGTGGAAAGAGAGAAAGGGAATGGTTTGAGAGTAACCATCCCGAGAATGAGTGATCCTGGGCTCAAGAGGGTCATGAGTCCAGGTTGGTCCAAGTTGCGCATGGACCTGTGGAGACACTTCTTGGAGGGTTCAATGGGAGATTCGCAAAGTCCGAATAAATATCCCCCCAATCGGTCATCTTCGATGTCAAAAGAACCGATTAGAATACGATATTCAATGAGGCACTAGTTCTACAGTGCACGTAAATGGGCGTAGTGAACTCACACAATACAAACACAATTCAAACCCTCGATTTCACCAACTCAACACGTGATGGCCGCAAGAGTTCGGTCGAATTATCTTGTCAATTTTAGTTGGTGATAAATACAATCTTGGAAAGATTAACGAGCTGTTAGGTGCCCGTATTTTCCTACAGACTGGCCCAGTTCTTACGACTAGTTTGACCAACTTTCAGCCAGTATAGGAGTAAGTACAGGCCGGAGCCCGTTCCTTGAGGACTAAAGCACCCTCTAAACCTCCCACTCTGCTAAGGAAGTCCGGACCGTATAAATACGGCTACCCGTATTCCTCACTGAAAAGTATCTAATCGCCTGAAAATAAAGAACCAGTAGTAAGTAAGAAATCCTGGCTTGACTCTATCCTAGGGTCGTCTCTCTCTCACTTGCAAGTAAAACAAACAATGAGGGCTTTATGCACCCGAGAACAAAGGTTCTTTTTATTTCAATTATTTAATCGACCTGCTCAATTCAGTCTCAATTTTAGAGTTAGTTATCACTTGAAAATCACCTGAAAACAAAAATACGTCTACCGTTCAGTCCCAATTTCCTTTTGATCTTAAGTTGTAAAACAAGAGGGGAATCGGAAATCAGAATGCAAACGAGAAACTATGATGCATGCTCAGAAGAAGGTATACTTACAATGAATTCCAGCACTCTCCATGCGCTCTGCAGAACAAAATTTGTAAATTTTACACTAAATGCATGCAGATCGAGAAAACCGCACCTAAACAGTACTCTGTTAGCGAGGAAGAAATGATTAATTTGAGCTAAGTAGTACGTGTCTACGTGCGTCTCATTATGAATCTTATCTGATATGTGAATCTTCTAAGATGTGTGTGGCCTAAATTACGATGGGTACAAACAAATTTGAATCTAAACTACCGTGTGCCTAATCCATAATTCGCCACTCAAGTTGAGCTCCACCCTCACCGGAGAGTGAAACAGGTCTCGACACACCACAAACAATGTCCAAGTCTTTTTTACATACGCGAGCTCTCAAACAAGAGCCGCTATAAAGAAGCAAGCTACCTAAATAATTACAACAATTACAAAAAGTCTCTCGAAATAAATAGATTCTCCTAGCTCTTCAACAATCGGCACGCGTCGCGTCCGTCGACCTCCGATGTACTCCAAGTCCACCGGACCCTCGCAAGGAAAATAAGATTTATATTAGAGAGATAAAGAACAAAATATATAAAAAAATATGAAGAGAAATAATTGAAAGAAAATGGACTAAATACAATGTGGCTCGGTGGTCAGACCACCCGAGTAAGTGAAATCTAAATCCAAATTCTTAAATTAATCCCTAAGTCGTTTTCCTCCCCGACAACGGCGTCATCTGTCGAGTCGCTAAATACGATATTTGATTTGGGCACATTGTAGTACGTATACTTAGTGATTCAATCAGAACCGAGAGAAGATCTTCGTGAAGAGTGTCTCGGCTTTAATTTATATCACAGGCAAGTCCGGGGTCGAACACAGGGAGACAAAGGAACAACTTCGGGTTTAATTCGAAAATTTAGATCTTGATTTCCAAATGCGATTTTTTTTATATTTTTTAATGCAAAAACAAATGCAAATGCAAATGCGGCTAAATTAAAACACTAAAAAAGCATACAACTAAGCTAAATTAATTTGAATAGAAAACAAGTCCAATTTAGTCAAGTTATATTTTTTTCTAGAATCCTAATCAAGTGATGAATGCAAGACACATTTTTTGTATTTTTAGGAATTAAATGCAATAATTAAAAATGCACACTTTTTATGGGTTTCTCGCAATTTTTCACACAAACAGTAATAAAAAATGATGAAAAATTTACTAGAATGAAAACATGATGCAAGGACACTACAACATTTTTTTGGAATTTTTTTGACAAAATATGAATTTCTTATGTATTTTTTAGTGAAAACAGAGCGACAGTGGGTAATTAATTCCTAATTAATCCACAATGTCAAATTAATCAGAGTGTGAATTATTCCAAAAAGGTATTTTCATATAGAATCCAAGAGACTTGAATTTCGCAAAAATGATGTACGTGGATTTAATTAAAAATCAAATATTAAAATCACTCTACAATTTATTTCAGACACAAGACAGCTCCACATTGGATGAAATTTGGACAGTATCTTAATCACATATCAAGGCATCATTCCTAATTTTTGTGGAATTTTCAGAGCAACCGTGTGTGAGATATAAATTTAAGAGCTCAATTTGGGTAAAATATGCAATATTTCAGTTGAACATTTTTAATTAATTCACAATTTCTCACAAAAATATAAATAAATATTCAGATGACAGAGAATAAGTTGTTCAACACAATGACATTTTTCATTGTATAAAAAGATGTAAAATTGAGGTCCAAATTAACGCATTGAACATAGGGTTATCAGTGCAAATCAGAAATTGAAAATGCAATACAAACTACACACAGGGATTCGATTGTAATTACAGAAAATAGGAAAATATAAAATGCAATTTTTACATTATAAAAAAAAGAAAAAGAAAGTACCCTTCTTCCTTTGGAGCATGATGAGGAACCCAAAAGGGGTGGGGGGCGACGGCGGTGAGGTGGCGTGCGGCGGTGGGTGCCCGCGGCGGAGGGCGAGGGGGCGGCGCGGCCACCACGGGTGGCGGCGATGGCGTAGCTACGCGCGGGCGTGGGGAGGCGGTGGCGGCTGGGGGCTGCGGCTACCACGTGCGCGACGCGGCGGAGGACGACCTGGAGATGGCCGGGCGTGGCCGCGCGCGGCTGTGTCGGCGAGGCGGCCGCTGGCTGGCAGCGTGTGCTGGTGGTGGTGGCGGAAAAGGGAGGGGGCGGCGGCAGTAGCCGTTGCTCCTTCCGTGAATTTTTTTTGTTTTTTTGTAATAAGTTTTTTTTGTTTTAAGTTTTTTTAATTTTCTTTAAACATGGAAATATGCACACAAAAAGGGGAAGATGATGAGTTGGTGGTGATGTGATAGAAATATAAACAAATGAAGGATTTTTGGGTGGTGAAATGATGTGCTAAAAAATTTGCAAAAATGACAAGATGATAAAATGAGAAGAAAAATTACCTACGATGCAGATGGTCGCCTATGGTGTGCTTACGAGAGCACAGTCTTCGCTCGAATCGCCGGCGAGCGATGAGCTCGAGCAGCGCGCGGGTGCGGCTGCGATGTTGGTCGAAAAACCAACGGATCTCACCGGAGAGAGGGCTCTCGTCGCTCGACCGCGGTTACGTCGCTGTCATCGATTCAACTCTGGGAACTAGGCTCTCCTCACATAAAGATGGATCAAGTGCAAATTGAGGAGGATGGGATGTATATAAAGTGAATGGAATGAGAGATTATTAAAGTGGTGGGAGGTTATATTATTAATGGAGTTGAATGGGAGGTTTAAAAAATGGTGGGGTTGAATGGAGGTTGGTGGTAGAATAGAGTTGAATGGCGGTTATTGTAGAGAATGTAAATTTAATAATAAAATAAATAATGATATAAAGTAGGCTACTTTAAATACAATAAAAATATAGAGAAGGAAAAAATAGTGGTGAATTTACAAAAGAAGACAAACAACATGTACATTTTTTTGTTTGCTTTTCTAATATGTATTTTTTTTGTCTTTTTAATAAGAGATATTTATAACGAAAAATACAATAAAATGCTATAATCAAAATATAACACAAGCATGATTTTTTTGTATTTTTTAGTAATTAAGAAAGATAAAATAAAAAATGAAGAAAGAATGAATATATACATGATATACAATGTACATCTAGGTCCCAAAACCCAACTTTGGCAAATGAGCTCCAATTTTAATGAAACCTCTTCCGTTGGATTGATAATTTTTTTACTTGACCTTTAAAAATGAGTTTGGTGAATTCGGAGTTCCTACGAAGCGGGAATTTGGCTTGGAAGTTGGACTTTACGGCTTTTTCTCTTTGGGATCTAGGAGCATTTATTTGAGGTGAAATTTGTTTTGTATTTTTGTATTTTATATACATTGTTATGAACAAGTTAGAGAAAGAATCAGCCAAAAAGGAGTTGAAATGAAATTATTAAAAATATATAAAGTTTTGGGCTTTTTACATGTGAAAAACTCCTTTAATTTTGTGGCTTTTTATTGTTAATTCTATTTGTACAATCTAATATACAATAATTGATGTGTTTTATTTACAAGATTCATTTTGTTAATTTATTGATTTTATATACATTTATTTGAGAATTTGCTTAGGGATTTTGCTAAGATCAAGATATTGAGATGATGAATCGTGGATTCATCAAGTGCCTCCTCAACAAGCTCTGTCCACAGCATCGCTCGTCTCCAGTCTCCTCAAGTTGCGCTGGCTCTTGAAAAAGTCGTTCCAAGCCCACCAGGTCCCTCACACGAAACATATATACAAAAAATAAAAATGAAAATGTTGAGAAATAAATAGAGAAAAAATATGCACAAGAAAATCGGGGGTCAGACTATCTGAGAGTGGAAAATCTATGCACTAAATTGTCTAAAAATCAATCCTAAATCGTATACTTCCTCGGGAACGGCGTCATTTGATGAACATGCTCTCCACTACTCTTAATTAAGAAGGATTTAATGCCCATTGTAGCATGTGATAAAGAGCTAGTCAATCAAAAATAACCACACAAAAAATAATGTGAAATTAATGATCCATGCACTCAATTGTTTATTTTACTTGGGCAAGTCTCAATGTCGAACTCAAGGAGGTAATATTAGGGTTTATAATTAGTTTTAGACAACTTAGGGATATGTTTTCAACACAGGAATTTTTTTGGATTTTTGGATTCTTCCAAAACTTTATAGATTTTGGAATAAAAGATGCAATGAACTTGAAGCAAATATGATGAATGATTTTTGTAGTTTTTTTATACAATAAGATTTGCAAGTTTGAAATGGTTCTCGCATGATGGATGATAAGTAAAGAAGCTAGTCCAAAAGAGGTTGCAAAGGAAGTTGCGAATATGTAGTTGGAATATGTACTTTGACTGACAAATCGATGGAGATAGTAGATACGATGGAAAGAAGGGAGATTCATATACTATGTCTCCAAGAGACAAAATGGATTGGAGAGAAAGCAAGAGAGATAGAGAAGACATACTTTAAACTTTTATTGCATCACATTTTCTTCAAGTTCATTGCTATGAAAAGATTATAAGTAAATTTAATTACTTATAAGAGTGACCCGACGAGAACGCAAATAGATTACGTTCGTTGAGGAAAAGAGATCGGTTGTGTTGCAAAGACTGCAAAGTAATCCCAGCAGAGAGTTTGACAACTCAATATCGTTTGTTAGTCACGAATGTGTAAATAAAAGGCTGGTAAAGAAAACAGGGGGTTTCTAAGATCACTAGAACTAGATGGTGGAATCTTCAACTGAAGCAATCAAGCTTTAGGGAGAAGGTTTCAGACAAGGCCTTAAATATCGGTTTCGGTCATCATTTCGATATCGAGCAAAACAGAATTTCGATGGAATTTCGGTGGAATTTCGACCGAAATTTCGGTCATTTCGATCATTTTTTGTACTAGGACCCACATATTTTGGTCATTTCGGTCATTTCGGAGGAATTTCGATTTCGACTGGATATCGATATTCGACAGAAATTCGACCGAATTTCGCTGAAATTCGAGGCCATGGTTTCAGACGACTTATCATAGGATTGTAGCAGAAGTGCAACGAGATGTGAGATGTTGTAGCATCTTGTATCGGAAGGGTAGCCAAAGAGATGTTAGGCGAGTCAAAGGGAGGATTTCCATGCCAAAAGGAGGCTTGGTGGTGGAGTGGAAGGGTGCAAGAGAAGCCCAAAATTAAAAGAACATGCAAGTTATATCTATGGATAGAACAGAGGAAACTGTCACAAAGTACAAAAAAGCGAAAAAAGTAAGCAAAAAAGGCTGTAAGTGAAGCTAAGTCAACAGCTTATGAAGTTTTATACAAAAATATCGACTCTAAGGAGGGTCACAAAGATATATTCAAGTTGGCCAAAGTAAGAGAAAGAAAGACCACAGACCTTTCTCGAGTGAGATGCATTAAGGATGAGGAAGGTCGCGTGCTTGTTACTCAAAGGGATATAAAGACTAGATGGAAGCAGTATTTCCATAAGCTTTTCATTAGCGAAGGAAATAGAGATATCATATTGCATGATCTAGCTAGTAATGAAAGTTACCTAAATCGTGCAAGCTATAGACAAATACAAAGAAAGAAAGTAATGAAAGTTACCTAAATCGTGCAAGCTATAGACAAATACAAAGAAAGGAAGTAGAGGAGGCTTTGAAGGTTATGAGAACTAGGAAAGGTGTAGGACCGGATGATATTCCTATAGAAGTATGGAGAGTTTAGGTGAACGTGGTTTGATTTGGCTTGCCAATTTATTCAATGTTATTTGGCTAAACAAGAAAATGCCTGAAGATTGGAGAAGTATCGTGGTGCCTCTTTATAAGAACAAAGGGGACATCCAAAATTGTTCAAATTACAGAGGTATCAAGCTGATGAGTCACACAATGAAAATTTGAGAATGCGTGATTGAAAGAAGGTTGAGGCAAATTTCCAGAGTAAAAGAATACCATTTCGGATTCATGCCAGGTCGCTCAACCATTGAAGCCATCCATTTTTTAAAAGGAAAAACCTCCATATGATTTTTATTGATTTGGAGAAGGCTTATGATTCTGTCCCACGCGATATATTGCGGAGAGTTTTGGAGAAGAGTCGAGTACATGTCCAATACATTAACCTCATAAAGGATATATATATGATATGGCTTTATCTTGTGTAAAGATCCAGTCTGGGAAAAATGACTATTTTGACATCAACATTGGTTTACATCAAGGTTCAACTTTGAGTCCATTTCTTTTTACTTTGATAATGGACAAGTTGATAAGTCACATTCAGGATGAGATACCTTGGTGTATGTTATTTGTTGATGATATTGTCTTGATTGATGAGATTATAAATGGAGTAAATGAGAAGCTTGATTTCGTATAAGTAGGGCTAAGACTGAAAATATGGAGTGCACTTTTGATGGAAGCAATGATGAAGGAATCGAGGTGAAGATTGATGATGATAACATTCAGAAGAGGGATTCTTTTAGATCCCTGGGATCTATTTTGCAACATGATGGGAAAATTAGTGGACATGTTACTAATAGAATAAATACGTGCTGGCTAAAGTGGAGAGGAACTTCTGCTATTCTCTTTAATAGGAAAATTCATTTGAAAATCAAAGGAAAGTTCTACAAAGCAGTCGTGAAACCTACTATGTTTTGTGGATATGAATATTGGCATGTGAACCATAGACATGTGCAAAGAATGGTACTAGCATAAATGAAAATGCTAAGGTGGATGTGTGGACACACACGTAAAGATCGAATTTGGAATGATGCAATCAGAATGAAAGTTGGTGTATCTTTGATCGAGGATAAGATGCAAGAAAACCGCTTAAAGTGGTTAGGCCATTTGCAAAGGAGGTCAGTTGATGCACCAACTAGGAGATGCGAGTATTGGGTTGAAGGCCCCAAGAAGTGTTGGAATGAGACTTTATGATCTTAATTTTTTGGATCTAAGCCCGAGGATAACCAAAATTGGATCTGAATGGAGGCAAAGAATCCATGTAGCCGACCCTACTTAATGTGGGAAAAGGCTTTGTTGTTGTATGCAATGAGATTGTGCAATGCAAGAGATGAGCGGAAATAAACAATGCAATTTTTTTATAGAATTTTTAAAAAAGTGAATCAATGCAAATACGAAGCAGAAGACTAAGTAGGCCAATTAATGTGTGAATCTCAGTTTCCTAATTTCAAAAGAGGCATGATGCCTTTCACAAATTGCATCCAAGTCCCTCCGAAGGTCTACTTTGAAATTCTTTTATTAATTTATATTACATTTATGCTCCTGGACTTCTTTTATTTGTGTCTAGAGCATTTGTGGTTCGATTTTAACGTTCTTGGTGTCGTTTTAAGGGTCTTTTAATTCTTTATCATTTGATACATTATATTATTCATTTTGAGACACTTTTGAACACAATTAAAATTGAGGAAGTCATTCATTCATGTTTTGGATCTTCTATTATTTGAAATCCATTTTATTTGCTCAGTAAATTGTGAAAAAAATTGAGGGCATGATTTGGGAGTTAATTTGAGATTTTTTAATCCAATATTTTCTGACATTAATTAATTCATGGGGCTTTTGACAATCTCGTAGCTTGGTTTACAGATTGGATCCAATGGACTTGAAATTTTGATAGGATTGATCCTCACCTTCAATCTGATTTATACAATTTTTAAAAGATTGGCGGAATTCTAATGACGATCTAATCCAAGAAAACCCAATAATATTCAAAATAGCCTTTGTCTCATTGATAATGGATATTCTAGTTCTTAAATGATTGGCAGAATTATAATGACGATATAATCCAAGAAA
This sequence comes from Ottelia alismoides, assembly GCA_037367405.1. Classification (NCBI taxonomy): domain Eukaryota; kingdom Viridiplantae; phylum Streptophyta; class Magnoliopsida; order Alismatales; family Hydrocharitaceae; genus Ottelia; species Ottelia alismoides. The sequence continues at coordinate 453,740 of JAZKJV010005965.1, read as the reverse complement.
ACCCAATAATTATTCAAAATAGCCTTTGTCGGTGTGAATGGATATTCCAGTCCATGTTCACCTCCCACATAATTTATCATTAGTTATGTGGATGTTAATGGTTGCCATGATGTTAAAAACGCACAACCTGTTACTTGTTATGTTTGCTTTCTTCTAGCATTGCAAAAAGTTAATTTGCACGTCCTGTTGTTATTTGTGGATTGCCATTTAATGGATGGATACCTACATATTTTCCATAAATTACAACTTTAAATTGAAGCCTTATATTTCAAGGGTTTAAGTATAAGATGAAAAATCTGACATTCGCAGCATTACGTGATCCCAAGTAGTTAATGCCATCTTCCCCATGTATTCTTGATATATTTATATAGCTTATTCCTTTTCTGTTCTGTTTTTAGTCATTTAAGACAGATTGTTGTCTTACCAACACCGATGCTCATGTTGCTGGTGGATCTGAGGATGGCTATATTTTCTTTTGGGATTTGGTGGATGCTTCAGTTGTTTCCAAGATTCGTGCACATTCTTCAGTGGTAACATTTTATTTCAGATTTAATGTTAATAATTGCACAAAGATAGTATTGTACTTGCTTAAACTTTGGGCTTAGTTTGGAAAATGCAAAATGTGCTTGTAGGGATGGTTGAAACAACCTAACACGAGTTTTGGAATTTGGTTTAGTAGATTCTTCACGCATAGGCTCTAACTTCTTACTTGACATTGGTAACCGATATTACATGAACAGAGTCTAATCATCACACCTGGTTGCGAGCTCCGTTCTCTTTGATGATGGAAGGATTAGATGTAGTGAGCCATGCAAGGATGTGGTCAGGTGAAACTGTCAGGGAGGAGTAGCTTGTTCAATCACATTAAGGTGAATAGAAAATGGGGGGATCACTCATCTTTTAAAATATGAAAGGCCTCCATCTTTTGAAAAAAAAATTAAAATATGAAAGGGAGACCTTCATTGAACACACTGAATTTTCAAGTACTTTGACTCCAAGCTGGATCTCATTGGTCTTGACGCCATTAATGTGGGCGGAAAACACTAATCATGACTATAAACTAGGAAATGGACTATCAATAAGTATTTACTAACGTGCTTCTCAAAAAAGGAAGAAAAGATGTTGGTGCAGGACCAAATCATCCTCTTCCATGGTAGGAAGGGAAATCTAGAAGAGTCAAAGTGCTGCACTGCCATGGATGTGTGTGCACTTGCATGGCTCTTCCCTACTAGTGTTGTGGTCGATAAATAAATATTGACAGTGTAGTAATTTAGGACGAAAGCCATCTCTACTCTCCAAGTAAATTAAGATGTTAAATATCTGATGAGTACTACTGTAAGTGCTTTTTTCGGGGTTGCAACAATCATTTACTAAAAAAACATCACTTCTATGGCAGGTGACAAGTGTGAGTTACCATCCAAAGGATTGCTGCATGTTAACATCCTCGGTTGACGGCACCGTCCGTGTCTGGAAAGCATGAACTGTCACGGAATTCAACGTCTATACCTGGAAAGAGTGAATCATCCAGTAGACTCAATGAGCATATATGTGATCAGTGACAAGTAAAGCCATGAAGCCACTTAGGTTCAGAAACATGTCCAAGTTTACAGACTAACCACAAACCAGCTGGAGGGTGGGAGAGTGATCAAAATTCCCACTGTTGATCATGATTCCAGTTCATTCTTATGAGTTCGGGAAACCGATCGGTAGGCTTTTCGAGCGTCCTGCATGTATGCTTATAACATACACTATTTAACATTTGAAAAGCTTCTTTTCTTTTTGTCGGGCTGTACATACAGTTTGTAGCAGTTGTAAGAATCATGCTTTTAAACCATTTTGCCTTGTCCAGATTTTGGAGGCTAAGGTTATTATGCGTTTCTTACAGAAGGCATTTGTGGGTTCCTCTTCTTGGAGGCATGCTAAGGTTACTATGTCGTTCAAGGTGGTGGCTCAGCCGCATGCACGCTCGAAGTTCATTGTTACTGACTATATTCTCATGGTGTGTGCATTCCCTTCAATTGGAAGAACATATTGCCAATATGTTCTCTCTGAGTCAACCTAAGGCTGCAGAGCCGAAGTCTGCTCGAATAACTCTTCTGAAATGCATTATGCGCAAGAAAAATGTGAAAACTCGTAACATATCTTAATTTGGATGATTTGCAACTTGATTATGTTTGGCTTTGTGGTGGTAAGTTGTCGAACAAACATATTATTGTGGATCGGGACTAAAATTAAGATGGATAAATTGCAGGTCTTGAGTTAACATGAATTATTCTAAGAGTTACAGTGGAGTTTGTTTTCAATAGAATAGTACTGCTGTGACGTTTGATGCATAGTAAATGATTGTAGAATAAATAAGAAGGATTGGTGAGATGAGATAAATTGCTTTGTGGAATATTGAAAACAACACTTATGTAATATGATATTTGATGGATTGAAAATGACTGGGGATATAAAACGGAGATGGTTGAGATTGAGAAATTTGTATTTCAACTAACTATGAGGTAACTCCTTTTTATGGGTTAACATGGGAATTATTTTGCAATCCAAACAATGGCAAATAGTGCGGATGCTAACGAAGATTTTTTCCCTTTGTTTGCGATCTTGGAAAAAATGGGGTTGTTCCCGTCTCATTTTTTGGTATTTTTTTCCAAAAATAAAGTCTTGTATTTTTATCACTAAATCCCTATAATAAGTCACTCCAATTTCATTAGAAACAGAGACATCTAGACCTTCCATCTAGAACATGTAATTTTAACGGTCTTAGAATTGTTGTAATCGATCTGTTTTAGATCCATGACATAGAAATCTCTGTTTCTAATGAAATTGGAATGACATATTAGAAGGATATAGTGATGAAATACATGGCTTTATTTTTGAAAAAAAACATCAGAAAATGGGTCGGTCCATTGAACCCATGCAATCTTACTATCTCAAATTCCTTATTATCATGTTACTTTCCAACAACCAAATGAACAAAAACACTTGTCGAAAAGTTCACATCCTTCTCCTCCTGAGTAATCCTAAATTAATTGCACATTAAAAGCAATATAAAAAGTTTCGTGCATTCAAAAATAAGTATCACAATTTTTACTACATTGTAAGTTTAAAAGTTGAGATTATATTTAATGCCTCCTTTTCTATTTGATATCCACAAAATGTACTTGTACGAATCACATCATTAAATTCTCTATATAAACTACACGCATGCATGCACACACGCACAAATTATTATAGCCATAGATTGTGGTTCAAATGCTTTGCTTTGATTATAACCATAGATTGTGGTTAAAATTTCCCACCAACAAATTTTGCACTTTTTGGACCCTACTTATAAAAATGTGAACCACAATTTGCACATTTGATTTTAAAGAGATGCAATCTAGCTCCTCGGTTGGACATACGGTCGGAACAAAACCACTCGCAGTTTCCACTCCATAATCACTATATAATAATTGGTGGGATGTTCACCCCGAGAATAGAATCTCGACACTTCAACATAAATTAGTTCTCATCGTCAAAGTTACCTTTTCCACTAGTCCTACTACTTAAATCGAGGGTAGTAAAACATCTTGCATGACTTCCCTTTCTCAGACAATTTCAAGAAAAGTTTCATGCATTTTACCTTGAGGTTAGAATCCACAACTTAGATACCTAAATATAAAAGCCTAAACGAGTATTGATTAGAAAATTAGATGAATTTTAGTCTTAAAAATGCTTCTCTAAAAGTGTGAGGACAACAAGATGAGATGGAAACACGGTTGCTCAAGAGAATAATGAACACAAGATCGCTTTGAACGCGTAACACTTAGAGCATTTGAGCAATTGAGTTAACATCAAAGGGTTAACTTATCCAAAACGGAATTAAATAGCGTACTACAATGGAGTCTAATATATGCCTCAAACATGCATGGATCCGCAAGCCCCTAGACCAAACATCACGGGGAAAACTACTCAAATCTATCATTGGAAACCTATGAGTTGGTTAACCAAACTCGTCGATCGATTCCATGGTGTGAGTTCTACGAAAGAGAGGTGAGTTGTTTAATAATATTAATCTAGTTGAACTTTACAAGATAGGAGCGAGAATGCACACCAAAATAATTTTAATGTGGAATCTTAAGTAGAAAAATACTACTTTCATAGATTTCCCCATTGCTATCTTGACAAAGCTTTCTTCCGTTATTTTCATTACTTGAAACCAAGAGTAGCATAATCTTATGTACAATGTATCTTCATTTAGGGCAACTCCCAAGAAACATTTTATCTTTCGTGGAGAAAGGAAACTTGTAAGATAGGTACATATCTACGACAATGCTAACAAAGAGAAATGCCTTATTAGAATATAACCTTAATATCTAAGCTTACTCGAGCTTCTATGAAGATTGAATAAGTCTTGAAGATGCTTGATTTAATCGTGAATACATACGAGATTAATGAGATCTTGAACACACAACCATAGCACACAAATCACTTAGATGTGTAAGGATGGACTGACAGCATGGTAGTGATTAGATGTGATGTAAATGGACATAGCCTTCTAGTTTAGGCTTAAGATGCCTTATTAGTCATTTAGGGGATTAAGTATAGTTAGGTAGAAGTTAAACAATGACTAGATCAAAATAATCATTCTCAAAATAAATTAGTTTATTGAAAAAAATAACCAGCCGGGTGAAATATAGTTTAGTAGATTGGCATAGAAAGTCAATTGATTAAAAGATTTAATGATGTTGGAAAGTGTGAATTAAGTTTCCAAAAATATCATTGTGCCAAAAATTAGTCGGCTAGTATTTTATAGTAGTCGACTACAAAGTCGTGGTGTTGAGATTAATACTAAAGTGGATTGTAGTCGTCTGGGACTTTAAGATACTTACTTGAAAAAATACGTTAGTCGACTAAAAGAAAAAGTTGATCGGTTAAAAATATAATCTAGAATGTTAATTTTATATTCTGAATTTTCAAGAATAGTTGACTAGAAAACATTTTAGTTGACACAATACAAAGTCAACTGCTGGGAGAAGTGATCAGTTGAGTGATTTATTTTTAAATTATTGTTGCTTGTTTTTTTAATAATATACAATAATCTTAAGGCATTTTCACATAAAATAAAAAGGATTTTTATCAATTGTGCGCCTTTAAGATATTGTAATATTAGTTATACCCCTTTATAATCTGGAACATCACTTGTGACACCGACTTCTTTCAATTTATCGCTTGTATGCTTCCGTTAGTTTGGTCATCGATGAATTCAACTTAACCATGGTTCATTTGAACCAATGTGTGGTTACGAGGGGCAAAACTGACCAAGCACAGCTACCCCCAGCCCCTCTCCCTACCTCTGCTCTACTGTCATGCACCTCCTTTGGATCTCTACCTTCCTCGAGAGCCCCCAAGGAGGCGGAGGAGATGAAATCAGGCTTCTACGTCGCTCGGAGGTAGATATTGTGAAGTCCACCAAAGAATGGTGCAGCTCCTTTAAGTTCAACCAGCTATGGAAGGGGATTGGTCGGAGGAGGGGCTAGAGGGGCTAGGGCTTGGGAGGAGGACCTGTTGGAAGGGGCGGGGATGGGGAGGAGGACTTGTTGGAGGGGGCAGGGATGGGGAGGCGGAGGCAGTCGGAGGAGGTCTTGGAGGGGGTGGGGCTGGGGAGGAAGGGGTGGTAGAGGAGGAGGACCTATTTGGAGGAGGCGAGGCTGGGGACAAGGAGGTGGTAGGAGGACCTGGAGGGGGTAGGGCTGGGGAGGAGGGAGAAGAGGAGAAGGATGTTGTTAGAGGAGGGAGGAAGGAGGAAGGAGGAAGAGTGAAGGGCATACCTGCCTAAGTTATTTAGTTTAATTACCTTTGTGTCCCAAATTTTAACGTCTATTTGGGATGTAGATGGACGACAACTAACTCGAGAGGCACAAGTGATAAATATGAAAGAAGACATGGCACAAGTGATATTCCAAAAGAGCGAGGGACATAATTGATATTGTAATACCTCATAGGGGCACAAGTGATAAAATCTAAATTAAAACTATGTAAATCATCCGACTTTAGAATTTCTAAGAAAGTTGCATTTCTTCTTCTTTACTTGTTTTTGAACTTCCTTGACTTCATTTCTTCATTTTATGAGTCCGAGAATTGAGTCTTCGATCTTTTTGCTTTAATCTCCATTTTTAAGACTTATCTTAAATAATGTTGGTCTATTTTTCTCCTTTCTTTTTATGTTTAATACTTATTTCCCATATTTCCATCTACCCGGATCGTTTTAGTTTTACGAAAATAAATATTTATAGATACTCTTTCTCACAATTAAAATCTAAGCCACTAACAATTTCCCCCTTTTTAATAACAAATCTTGTATTTGTTTAAAAAGTATTTTAATATTTTATATGTTTTTCCTCTTAATCAAAGATCGATTACTTTCAGGTCTCCCTCGTTAATCAACGATTGGTTGCTTTAAGCTCTCTCCCCTTTAGTCATTATCAAAAATGTGAGTGCATTGATCTTTCTTACTTCCCCCTTTTATTCAATGTTTTTCTTCAAAAATAAGAAGGAATTTTACTCTCTCCCTTAATGTTATAAATGTTTCTTCTCATTCTTAAAAAGTTCTCTCTCTTTTTCATGTAGTTTAATAAGAAATTTATTTGCTCACCACTTACTAAGTGCTTGTTTCTATATATGATGTGAACCGAAATATTTTAGTGCTTCATGATTTCAAAAGTAATTATCAATTTTCTATATCAATATTTCAAGAAAGTACTTTTAAGCAAATATTTTAAAGAATGTCACTAAGTTTACACAAGCCTAAGTTTATTCTTGAATAAGCAAAACTCGCAAGGTTTTAAAAATTCAATGAATATATCTATCTTTATCCCTCTTTTTATCACAATATTCAATGATCGTTAGGGTTTATTAAATCTATCTTTATCCCTCTTTTTATCACAATATTTTAGAAAATGATATATAATACCAATGCATTTGGTTCTCAAGTATAGTACATGATTTTTAAATAGGTTAATTGCGCTAGTATTCACAAAGTGTTTGGTATTATCAAATATCAAATCAAAGTCATAAGAAGTTTATTTTATCTACAACACTTGCTAACATGCATGAGAAGGAGATATGTATTCATGTTTCTTAATAGACTAAACAATTTCGTTTCTTAGAAAACCTTGATATTGGTGCATTTTCAGGTAAATGACACATCCCGATGGTACTTTTCCCATCGGTTCTACTTTCAACAAATCGACATCACTATCACTATATGCTTTTAGTCAAGGATTAGTGTTCTGGGATAGGATAAGACATATTTGTAAATAACACACATATATATAGCTTTTAGGTTTTCTTTCATTTGAAGATGATTGAAACCTAGCTAGCACGAAGACAAGTATCATAACTTTTTCCATCAACATCAAGCCATGCTTGAGCTCCTATTGTTGTTAGTTTTTATTTTACATTCTTCATCCTAACTTCTTAAGATGTTGTTAAGGGTACTGTCTTAAAACCCTCTTGCAATAGTAGTTGAATTTGCAAGTTCGTGAGGAAACTAAGTTCTTCTATGCATGCCCCATCATTTATTGGTATCAATTATGCCTTCTCTTCTCAGGATCTTTATCATCCCCATTTCATCATGGATCTACTTAACAAAATATATTCACAAATATTCATTAGTAGTACATATTACATCATCTGCAGTTATTTGAACTATTAATAGACCACTGGAATTTCTACTAGACAAATTGAATCTACTTTTCTAATTTCACACAGCATACATCGGAAAATTTTCAATTTTGTATACCAGTCTCTATAAGCCTGTGTTAATGCATATAAAGTTGTGTTTAACTTGTAAACATATTATGGTCTATCTTTATTAATAAAATCAGGTGGTTGCTTAGAAAAAACCTTTTGTGTTAGATAATCATAAAGAAAATTATTTTATATATATTTGATAACGTTTAATGTCTATGTGAATAGCATGGACAAGTTATCTCCTTATTGATTCAAAGCTAGATACATGAGCATAGGCTTCCTAGTAATTTATACCTTTATGTTAATTGTATTCTTTGTAAGTAAGCCAGCTTTATTCTTAATCACTTGACCTTATTCGTTAGTCTTGTTTCTGCAAATCAATTTAGTTCCAATTATTGAGGTATTTTCATATTTAATGCATCATTTACTTTATTAAATTCAATTCATGATATGTAAGCCTCAAGTAAAAATTTAATATTTAGTTGAGATCGATCTCTTATTTTATTTGATACATCTTGGTCCTTGTTGGAATCCATTCTGTAAGTAGATTGTGTTTGTTAGTGTCCTTCTTAGTTATCTCAGTGAAGATTTGCTTCTTTATCTCTTCTTCTATATTCCTATTCTTGGTTATTTAGTTCTTGTGAATTTTCATTAAAATTTATATTTACATTATTTCTTCTATAGTTAGAGTATTTTTGTTTAAAATCTTATAAACCTTACTATAGGTCAAGTATCCAATAAATATGCATTCATCACTTTTTGTTCAAATTTATATATGTTATATTTTGTGTTTAGTGTAAACAGTTGTTTCCAAATACTTCAAATAAAATATTGGAAGGATTTTATTGTAAAAAATCAAAACTTATCTTTTTAGGGATTGGTTGGTTAACACTCTTCTTTATACATACTACACGATGTTAGTTGCTTCAACCCAAGATTATTTAAGTAGTCGAAATTCAATTAATAAGTTCTTATGCATTCTTGTAATCTTACATTCTTTTTTTTCTACAACTCAATTTTGTTGAGCTGCTTTTGGAAGTGAGCATTCACTTTTATACCAAAATTTTAACAATATTTAGTTAATTGTTGATTTTTTAACCCCCTTGTTGCATCTCATTATTCTTTTATTTTTGAATTAATTTAGAAAATATTATAAAATATTATATGTTCTAAGTGTAGAAGTTCTAAGATCCTAGATGTAGAGACTAATTTTTGCCTCTAAAGGAATCTTTTCCAAAGTTTTCCTATTGGGCAAGCATCGCATGCTAACTTCTGGTTGATTTTTAAAAAGCAGTCTGCTTACTAAGTTATTTTTAATCAACTTATTTACGTAATTGGGTGTGTAGATGGTATAGTCTGTTGTGTCAAGAATTAATTTCGTTGTCATTGATAATCAAATAATTATTAATGTTCTTTTTATCAAACTCAATAACATAAATATCCTTATTTTTTTCCCAATTAAAATAGTTTCATTAAATGTTTCATTGATTATTTTAAAGCAACTAGATGAAACACAATATTCATATCACAAATTTGTCTTACACCAAGTGAATTATGTTATAATCCATTAACTTAAGAAACATCATCAAAAGTAATTTTACTGTTACCAATTTATCCAATACTTATGATAAGTCCAATGCGGTTGTTCCCAAAGGTAATTTATCATCCTTCCTTGTGCTCCAAAATTAAATAGTTTCTAATCTCCCATCATATAATTAGAGTATCTCGAATCCATAATCGACCACCTTTCTTCTCCATTATTTTACAACACTTGAATATTAAGTCATTCTTAGTCTAGTCAACTTTATTACTCGTAATATATATTAGGACAAGACGTATATCCATTATACATGGTGTACTTTATCTCCACCTTTCAAAATTTTTTTAAAAAAGACCTATTGGTACCCACTTCTTGGGTATGGTTAGGTCTTCTCTCTCCTATTTGACTAAGTAGTTACTTATGAGGATAAAAAACTATTAAATTATAATCCATTTTTATCAGTAGGATTTCTTTTAGATCCAAGTAATCCATCTAACTTTTATGTTCCCTTAGAAAATTTAGTAAGATTGCTTGAAAACTTGTAAGAATTTAATAAACAATTATAAGTTTTGTTTTCAAGAAAATTTATTGTTCCTTTTAAATAGGATTATTCTACATTTTTCACTTATTAGTTAGCTTTTTTGTTTTCGTATATAATTTATTTTTTCATATTTATATTTTTCAAAGAATTTAAGAACTTCATGAAAAGCATCTATAAGTTCTTTGTAGGTTTCTTGAGCTATCTCATTGTCTAAAGTCATGAATATTAGACATGTGGATTCTTCTTAACTGGAACTTGAATCAAAGTCACTTGAGTCTGAATCATTTCAAGTTACTTAAAATATCTTCTTCTTAAAATTCTTCTTTAACTTCTTTGGTAGTCTTCATTCTTCTTATTTTAATGATCTTGCTTGAGTTATGTATGATCCGTTTTAAGATCTCCATTCTTTATGCATTTTAAAACATGTAAATATATTTTTTTATCCTCATTTTTTACTTGAAGATCTTTTTAATGTTCGTGAACACCTTGAATTTTATAGCGAATAACACGATATTTTTATGATCGAGTTCTTCATCAGATATACTTATGCTGCTTGCTTAAGGCTAGTGATTTCTTCGTTATTTCTTCAACTAGATCCTATTTTCTTTTTAATATCATGGACATGAAGTCGGAGATATTCCATTCAATATCTTATATAGCATTAGCTTCTTCTATAGTGTCACTTTTTATTCTCGTTCATGTTAAAGGGAATCTATTTACTCCTCCCTAGTTCTCCAATTAAATTTTTTTCTCCAAAGCATGTTATTGTTCAGAATAGTTGTTAACTTAGTATACATGTCTTTAAGGGACTCTCCTTTTGTCATCTCATTGTTTTCATATTCTTTTATAAATATAATATTTTTTGAACTATTAACTTTATGCATCTCCATCAGTAACTTGTAGCATCTTCCTAATTTTGCATGTGTTATTGGATTATGACACCCTATTGTACATTTTCTGATAAAGTACAATACAACATATTTATTGCTTTGGTATTCTTCATCAAGTCTTTCGTTTGAGTATCTGAGAAGTCTTCTTATCCTTCTTACAATGAAGGATTCACAAATGGCTTTATCATGCATGTTTACATCATATAGTCGATACTTTGCATGTAGATCTCCATGCAATTCTCCCAATATGAGTTGTTGGATTTGTCGATGTAATAGGGTTTTATAACATGGTAGGTGGGAGAACTCTAGTTTGTTGTGAAGTTTCGTTGTGCCATCTAAGGACCTGCAATTAGATTACTACATATGCAAAACAAACTTGTACCCTCTTTGACATTAATTGTGAGTTTGAAGTAAAATAATGAATTATGTTATAATAATAATCCAGATAAATTATTACCAACCAAGCAACTTTAATTCAAATAGATAGATGTAGAAAACATGAACCACAATGAGTACAATGATTTTGTGAGAATACAAGCATGTAAAAATCATAACCCTGAGCTTATTACCATAGGATCTCCCTTCGCTCTCTTTGAGAAGCTCTCTTTCACTATACGCGCTACTTGAAATTGAGGGTAGCACAACCGTTCATGTAAGCTTCTCTTCCTTGGACAATCCCCACGGAAGATTTAATCTTTCAGAGAGAAAAAGAACCCATAATTTGGCTATATATATATATAACAAAGCTAAAAAGGGAAAATATATTGTTAGAATATGATCTCAATATCACAAGATTAATCAAATTTTAATGAAGATAGAACAAGGTTTTGATAACCTCGATTGAATCATAAATACATGAGAACCTAATGAGAATTTGAACACTCGAGATTGAATGATAAATACATGAGAACCTAATGAGAACTTGAACACTTGAGAGGCTTAACACACAATTTTAGATCACATCTTCACATATTAGTGTAAGAATGGAACTATAGCTTGGAAGTAATTATATGATGAAACGAGACTTATTAATCCTATTTATATGCTTAAAATTACATAGTAGATGTTAAGAATCATTAGTTAGGTTCAGGTAGAAGGTAAAAAATGGATAAATCAAAATATTCATTCTTAGAACAAATAAATTGACCGAAAAAATTATTAATTGGTATTGATAATAGGATCATTATTGCATAAATTAAACAGTAATTACAAAGATCCAAATGAATTAACAGAGAAACAATCACGATTAACATAATGGTAATCATACATTTCCCATTCATTTTCCGATTACATAATGCACACAGGAACCAATTAATAAATCGGAAGCATAAATCAAGGCGTTATCTAGGAAAGACAAAGCAATAAATGAATTGCAGCAAATAAAAAGAAAAATTTGTTAGATCAGAAGCCACCGAAACATCCATGTAATGGACTATCCATACAGAGGATTTTTCCTCCACAATACATGTGCGAAGGGTACTGGCGATCCACTCCCAAGATACGACGGTCCATGATCTTCGTCCGCACATACCGACGAGATCGTCCTCAAAAGTACCTCCTAGAACTTGCATCGAGAAGAACGGGTCGTAGTTGGGAGAACAGAGAGCAAGAGCGGCGGCGTGAGAGTTTTCTTGTGAGTGAAGAAAAACGGTGTGGGGAAAGGGGTATAAGAAGAGGAGTTCGTGTGCCCTAGCACGCAGTAACTTTTGATTTCCGAAAACACCCCTCACCGAGCATGTCCCTTCGGATTCCAAAAAAACGCGCCTACCACGAGCCGATTGGATCGAGTCAGATTCCCAATACGATTGAATCCAAATTAATCTTTATGATTTATTTTTATTTGTTGTTTAGAATTAGATGTGATTCTGTAAACATTAATGTTATGAATGTTTTGAATTATGAATGTTCTAATATTGTGTCTCATGTAGTTAATAATCTACAATCTTGTGATCTGTGGCATGGTAGATTGGGACATGTAAACTTAAATTCAATTAAAAGAATGATGACTTTAGAGTTGATACCTAAACACACTATTGATAAAACTCAAAATGTGAAATCTGTATGCAAGCTAAGACATCTAGGAAGTCTTTTCAGTATGTCTCTAGAGATAGTGAGATCTTGGATCTAGTGCACACAGATATCTGTGAGTTTAATGGTGTGTTGACCCGAGACAATAAGAAATACTTTATTGCCTTTATAGATGATGACAGTAGATACTGCTATGTATATCTAATGAATACCAAGGATAAAGCCTTAGAGAAATTTCTTATATTTAAGAATGAGGCCGAGACACGAAAGGAAAAATGCGTAAACGCTTTAGGTCAGATAGAGGGGGCGAATATACCTCTAACTTGTTTGATGAACAATGCAAATCATTTGGAATAATTCATGAAGTTACTTCCCCTTATTCACCACAATCAAATGGGATAGCAAAACAGAAAAATAGAACCTTAACTGACATGATCAATGCTCTCCTATAGAGTTCTAGACTTCCAACCTATTTGTGGGGAGAAGCCTTAAATACGGCTTGTCATATTCTGAATAGTGTTCCTCCAAGACATATGGAAAAATGTCCTTTTGAATTCTGGAGAAATAGGAAACCAAGCTTAAGATATCTCAAAGTGCGGGGCTGTCTCGCTAAGGTTTTAGTCCCAGAACACAAGAGAAAGAAGCTAGGTCCTAAATCTGTTGATGCAGTCTTCTTAGGTTACTTGGAAAATAGCTATGCATATAGGTTCTTGGTAGTTCGGTCTGAGATACCAGGCATAGATGTCAACACTATTGTTGAACTCTGTGATGCTACCTTCTTTGAGGATGTCTTCCCTATGAAGATTGGGATTCCTCAGAATCTGACCATTGATAACGCCTCCACATCAGGATCCATTCCAGATCAAGTAGAAAGGATAACGAATGTGGGGGATGAGACTCAACCTGAACCCACTGATCTTTCAGAAGAGGTTGAGACAAGGAGGAGTAAAAGAAAGACCTCGGATAGTCAAGGATCTGGGTAGTGACTTTGTTGTCTACCAGATCGAGGGTGATCCACCAAGTTACAAGGAAGCCATGGCTTCATCTGAAGTAAAAAAATGAAAGGAAGCCATCAAATCTGAGATGGATTCCATTATGGTTAATGGAACTTAGGAGTTGGTTGATTTACCCAAAGAGTGCTCTACCATTGGATTCAAGTGGGTGTTAAAGAGAAAACTTAGGCCTGACAGATCAATTGAAAAGTACAAAGTCAGATTAGTTGCTAAGGTCTTTAGGCAGAAGGAAGGTATCGATTATTTTGATACTTATTCCCCTGTGACTAGGATGACCACAATCTGGATGCTCATAGAATTGGCATCTGTATATGATCTCTCTATCTACCAGATGGATGTGAAGACCGCCTTCTTTCATGGCAATCTTGAGGAAGAAATCTATATGGATCAACCTGATGGACTTGTGACACCTGAGAATGAGGAAAAGGTTTACAAGCTTGTTAAATCCCTTTACGGATTAAAACAAGCACTAAAGCAGTGGCATGAAAATTTTGACAAAACTATTTTGTCATGTGGCTTTAAGGTTCATGAATCCGATAAGTGTGTCTACTCCAAGGTGAAAGGTGATGAGTTATTGTCTTGTGCATGTATGTTGATGATATATTGTTGTTTGGATCACATATGAGGATTATTAATGAGACTAAGGCATTCTTGAGTAGCAAGTTTGAGATGAAGGACATGGGTGTTGCTGATGTGATCTTAGATCTCAAACTGACAAGGTCAGTTAATTTCTCAATCTCACTATGTTGAGAAGGTACTTGAGAAATTTGGATGTCAAGATTGCAAAGTTGTAAGAACTCTTTTTTATTCATCCAAAATGTTGTTTAAGAATAAAAGTGGAGTAACTGTAGCTCAGCTAAGGTATTCACAAGTGATAGGAAGTTTAATGTATCTTGCAAATTGAACGAGACCTGATATTTCATTCTCGGTTGAAAAGATGATTAGATACACTAGCTGTCCTGACCGTACTCACTGGGAGGCTCTGGATCGAGTACTGAAGTACTTGAAGGGAACTATTTCCCTTGATTTGCATTATGGTAGACATCTATCCGTACTAGAAGGATATAGTGATGCAAGCTGGATAGGAAAAATATAATAGTCTGTGAGTAATGGTGTCACTGGGTATGTCTTTACCCTTGAAGGCGGTGCAGTCTCCTGGAGGTCTGTGAAGCAAACCATTCTAGCTCGATCCATCTTTAAGGCCGAACTGTGTGCTTTGGACACCACTAGAATTGAGGCTGAATGGTTAAGGGAACTTCTATCTAAAATTCCCATGGTAGGTCAGCCAGTTCATGCGATCTCGGTACACTGTGATAACATGACCACAATTGCCAAGATCAAGAGTTCAAAGTTCAATCAAAAAATAAGAAGACACATACAAATCAAACTTAAGACGTTAAAGGATTTGGTGTCTCGAGGAGTGTTGGCTGTGGATTTTGTTGAATCCAAAGATAACACGGTAGATCCATTGACTAAGGGACTTGATAGATCTTTAGTCTTAAAGACTAAGCTTGGGATGGGACTGAGACCCATTGGGAGTTTCTTTACAGTAGCAACCCAACCTATCTGAGTGGAGATCCCACAAAATAGGTTCAATGTAGTAATAACAAGCTGTTTAGGAGAACTGGTTGACACTCTTAGTTTAATGCTTATGCATGAGTGTCTTATCCCTGGAAGCCTGAGTGCCATTTAAGCTACAAGTTTAGGAAGAACGTAGACTATGGGTTCAAGCCTTTAGGCAGGATGTTAGCAGTGCATCCTTGTAGAACTCTACCTATGTGAGTGTTACTGTGGGCCGCAGTTAAAGGAAGAGGGTTTTTACTGAACACACTCAAGAAACAGGATAAGGGTGCATGGCCTTTAAAAGCACCAACCTTGAAGATCGTACCAAGATTAATCAATCAGCCAAATGAAATCCACAGCAAAAGTATCAAGATCCGAATTGACTCTCCCGAGCTCGAGTCCATGCCCGTGCCTGTGCCAGAGACGGAGCAGAGCACGCGCGCATGTGTGACCCTCCATTCATCCTCTCTACTATTGCTACAAGAGCTTTGGGTGTGAACTCATATATAAGTCCACTAAAAATTTAGGGATACTAGGTATGGTACTAAACTTCCACCCAACTTTTCTATATTTCAAATTTGGGAATTCCCAACTTCCCACCAATCCAAATGGTTTCTGAATTAAAAATAAATTAACACCAATGGTAATTACATAGGCTTTCCAATTAAAAGTCTAACTACAATTCTAAATACAACAATCCCCCACAAATTCACCAATTTAAAAAAGAGATTCAAAGAGAGTTAAAATACATCTTTCGGCTGCCACACTTTGCTTTCAGTAAAGGTACCTTCCGGTTTGAACCTCTACCTGAGTTTACTACTTTCACTTTAACAGGAACGAAGTGAACTACGTCTTGAACTTCAGACCTTGTTGTTAAAATATACGGTAGAAACAACAAAGTAGTCTTTTTCCATAAAATGCCATGTCTCAGAATGACTACTTTATTACATTTAAAGTTCAATTCAAAACTATTTCTAACTAAGATAGAGCCAGATAAACATTCTTCTTGATGTCAGGAACATGCAGTACCCTGTACAACTTCCAGACACATCCATAGGAGAACCTCAAGTTGACATGTCCCGATCCTAGCACCCCGGCTGAAGAATCGTTCCCCATCTTCACAGTCCTACCACTACAGGTCTGATAAGAAGAAAACAAAGTTATGTTAGAACAAATATTTACATTGGCTCCCGTATCCACGAGCCACTCATTTGGATCATGAATATGGTATAGTTCAGGTTTTACAGAGACATACCCCTTGCTAGACCAAGTCCCATAGTGATATCATATTCACTTGTGGACTCCCGTCTACAGCCTTAGATTGGGCCTTTAAGGACGGACAGTCCTTCTTCCAATGGCCAACTTGATTACAGTGCCAACAGGGTTTATTCTTTGCCTTTTTATGGATCTTACCCTTTGGTTTCATTTTATTGTTGTTATTACTTTTTCCCTTCTTATCCTTGTCCTTTGAGGTCATGAAATTGACCTGCCTGAATATCGACAGGAAGCACATGCTTTTGTTTCCTGTGCTCCTCCTCTATGGCAATTACCACCATCAAGTCATCTATAAAAGTTTTTCCCTTCCTATGTTTCAGGGTCATACCGAAGTCTTCTCAAGATTTAGAGAATTTTTCTATGATGCACATGATCTGAAACTTCTCTGGAAGTTTCATTTCAACATCTTCTAAACCATGGAGCAGGAGTAAAAACTCGTATGCCAGTTCAGAAACCAACTTCCCTTCGGCCATGGAAAACTTTAAAATTTTGGCTACGGAGTATTTTTCAATACCGGGGTCTTTGGTATTATAATTCCGATCCAAATCTTCCCATAGCCACTTCGCAGTCTGCATGGACGAACAATATAAGTCAAACAACGTATTGGACAGAGCCAACAATATGCAACCATGACATATACGGTTGCGCTTCTTCCATGCAGATTGAGCCTTCTGGCTATCGGGTGTGGGATTTTTCTTTCCCACCGTAGGGCAATCAGTTTCAAGCATCAACATTAGTCCTATGGTGGTTAATCAGATCTTCATGCGTTGTTGCCAACGCTTGAAATTCTGACCACTAAATTTTTCAGGCATGTCCGTAATATCCACCCTCGATTTAAACATTGTTTCGGACATGATTTTAAAATCGGTTCCGAGAATCCTCTCTAAGATTGTTCATAACAGGATCATTATTGTATAAATTAAACAGTAATTACACGGATCCAAATAAATTAACAGAGAAATCAAAACGATTAACATAATGATAATCATGTGTTTCCCATTCATTTTCCATTACACAATGCACACATGAACCAATTAATAAATCGAAAGCACAAATCAGAGATCTAGGAAAGGCAAAGCAATAAACGAATTGTAGCAAACAAAAAGATAAATATATTAGATCAGAAGTCACCGTAGCGTCCATGTAATGGAGTGTCCTTAGAGAGGATTTCGCCCCCACAATACCGGTGCGAAGGATACTGGCGATCCGCTCCCAGGATACGACGGTCCACGATCTTCTTTCGCGCACACCGACGAGATCGTCCTCAAAAATACCTCCGAGAACTTGCAGCCGAGAAGAATAGGCCACGTGTGGGAGAATAGAGAGCAAGAGCGGCGTCATGAGAGTTTTCTTGCAAGTGAAGAAAAACGGCATGGGAAAAGGGGTATAAGAAGAGAAGCTCATGTGCCCTAGCACGCAGTAATTTTTTATTTCCGAAAATGTCCCTCAACAAGCGTGTCCTTTCAGATTCCAAAAAAACATGCCTAACAGGAGTCGATTGGATCGACTCAGATTCCCAATGCGATTAGATCCAAATTAATCTTTTTGATTAATTTAATCAATCAGTCAAATGAAACCTGCAACAAAAATATTAAGATCTGAATCAACTCTCCCGAGCCCGTGCCCGTGCTGGAGACGGAGCGGAGCGCGCGCGCGCGTGTGGCCCTCCATTCCTCCTTTCTACTATTGCTACAAGAGCTTGGGGTGTGAACTCATATATAAGTCCACCAAAAGTTTAGCGATACTAGGTATGGTGCTAAACTTCCACCCAAGTTTTCCATGTTTCAAATTTGGGAATTCTCAACTTCCCTCCAATTCAATTGATTTCCCAATTAAAACCAAATTAACACCAATGATAATTACATAGACTTCCCAATTAAAAGTCTAAGTACCATTCTAAATACAACAGTTGGAAATCACCTGAAAGAGAAAGATTTAGTGACCTTAGAAATAAAGAGTTAACATTATTAAAAATTGATTCTTGGATTGAAAATAAACTGGATAGTATTTTGTAGCAGTTATCGAAAAAATACAGGTGTTAAGCTTGTTTACTAGAATAGATTGTAGTCGATTGAGACTTTAGGATTATCAAGTGAAGAATATTTTATTCTATTATAGGGTAATGTTATCCAATAAAAAACAGAATTTCAAACATTAAATAAGGGTATTTAATAATAATCTAGTGGATTCTAATAATCGACTAAAGGTAAATCAATTGTTATCTTTTTTTAATTATCTTTTTGTGTATTAAAACTACATAAAATTTCTACGGTATTTTTACATTAAAAATATATAAACGCAATGACTTACCATTTTTATGGAAAAGCCCTTGCTTCTTCTTCACGTGTTTTTTAGCATGCTTCTTGACGCCATTTCTTTACTCTGAGTCTTTGAACTTTGAGGCTTCGGTAGCTTTGATCATGATCATCGAGAAATGTCTTAATTGGCTTTGTTCAGTGTTTATGTCTTTCTTCTTAGGTTTAGTACTTTATTCATGTGTTTCCATCTACTTAAAAATGTTAGTCTTAAAAAATAGTTATACATACAAACCCTTTGTTGTTATCAAAATCTAAGTCACTAATAAAATGATTATTAGTCGACCAAATGAAAATCGACTTACAACTTGTGCAAGTCATCTCATCATGTACAAGAGTCCAAACGTCTACATTACTTAGAATAGGACTAGTCGATTGAACACCCTGGTATTTGGCTCACAACTTGTGCGATTCGACCCATCATATTCCAATAAACAACACTCTTTGGTTGACTCATAGAGTGGCCAATCGACCCATAAAAAGAGGAGTCAACTCATCATCTATTTAGTCAACTTAGTGGTCCACCAATCGCTTCACAACTTTTGTGAGTCAACTAAGAGGATTATCCCAAAAAATGCCTCTTTTCTTATTTAAAACCTTTATAAGTCATCCTAAAGGGGCTTATGTAAGTTGATTGGAAAAAAGCTTGCACCAAAAAAAACCAAGGTAATCAAGTACAAAACAACTCATTTATGTTCTAAGTCAACTTACAGCATGCAAGTTGACTCACCATGCTCCCAACTGGCCCATCCCATTGTCATTTGACTTATGGAATTGATGAGTCGATTGAACCTAGGGAAGGAGGCATCTTAACCAAGATTAGTGATGGAACACTTGAGTCAATCTATCAATCATGTGTTAGATGCCTGGACAATGTCCAAATGTGAAAATACAGAAATCTTTCTATTGATTTATAATAGCAAAAACTATGAAAAAAAACAGAAAACTTGTAGACTTACTCAACAACTCATGCTTTTTTCCACTTGTAATGATGGATCCTTAAGCCAAAAAGATAAAATCAAAATCCAAAGAGAAAAAAAAATTATATGAAGAACAATGTATAGTGTGAAGAATAACTTAAATTAAACTCATCATAAATGATCTCAAATGTTTCAAATCCTTGGTAAAGGAAGAACACACATCCATGCACACCAAGGAAACAAGATACCCCAAAGTTAGGATCCAAGGTGCTTTAGTTAGGGAACTCTACCTTAAATGAAGGTCATCCTCTTGAGAAAAGATTCCTCTCTTCTTCAAGCTTTTTAATACCTTCAAGTATGAATCATACATTATATTAGCCACTTTTAGATGATCCAAAACATGTATATGTTAGCTGTAACATAAGGAAGTAATATTATCTTGAGGATAAATCCTTGGAGAAGATTCATAAAGATTCATAAATATTCACTTTCTTTAGTGGAGGTGGAGGATGTGTGTTTGCATAGGACTCGTTTGTTATGCGGGAATAGAGGGAAGAATTGAATCAACATTCCTTGATTGATTCCATTCTTGTTTTTGTTAGATCATATTAAGGTTGGAATAACAATTACAAAGGAAACCAGATTCCCTCGTCTATAGGAATTATCATTCCTAGGCACCCCCTAAGAATTGGGATTCCATTCCTTACAAATACAGATGAATATATTCTTCCTCAATATCTTTTTAATTAATTTATCATTGTTACAAATATATGGTTATCGACATGGATATGTGTTTTTCTTTTTTTGATTTATTTTTAGACACCGACATGGATATAGTTTTTTTGAACACGGATATGTGGACACTGATATGGATACAAATATATGGATGCAAAAGGTCAGATAAGTTACAAATATATGTATATATGGATATTGACGTGGATATGGGATTTTTTTGCGGATACGGATATGCATGCGGTTCAATTTTTTTGGATAGGGATACAAATCCAAAAATTGGGATAAGGCTTAGTACATATATGGATACAAATATGATTACAAGATTGATACGAATATATATATATATATATATATATTATGGATAAAATATATCAAATATGATTTTTTTCAGATACGGATAAGAACATAGATATGTGTTTTTTTTATTTTTTTCAGATGGATATGGACAGTGATATGAGATTTTTTTCTAATATGGATATGGATAATGGTGTAATTTTCATATTTTTCCTAAGATATGGATGTTTATATTCTAGCGGATACATATACAAACATGGATATGAGTTTTAAATTTTTTACTGATACATATATGGACATGGAAGAGGATTTTTTGTGGAAACGAATATGGACATGGAAATGATTTTGTTTTGCAGCTACAGATATGGATATGTATCACATCTTTAGTTTTTCAGATATGGATATGGGTTACATTTTAATATATATGTATACAGACATGGATATGTATTTTTAATTTTTGTGAATACAAATATCCATAAGATTTTTTTTAGGATATTAATACATATATGATTAAAACATTCTAGCTGATACGAATATGGATATATCAAATATATCAATTGAATGGAAAAATCAAAGTAGTTTCCATTTAAATTTGATTGTTGATTTCTCATATGAAATATATTATGAAAAAACATGTTAGATGATACCGATTATTTTGTCTACTTAATGAAATATACCAAAGGAAGGTTATTTTATTTTTATTCTTTTTCCTTTCCAAACATAAGAAAAAAATGCATCTCATAATAAATATTCCAATTCCTAACATGAACCAAACAATGGAATGGAAAAACTTACTCCTTTCCATTCCATTGTTAATTCCATTCTTGTCTTGATTCCATTCCATTGTAATTCCTTTCCAGTCAAACAAACAGACCCATAGGGATACCTTATCATTTAGGGAATCAAAGCTGTATGGGTTAACAGAGGGAAGATAGAGGTTAAGTATTGAACATTAATCATTAGGTCCTCCACTTAGGTGTCTCTCCTGGCATGTTGTACGCATACCAACATATTCTCTTCTCATTTCAAAAATCATATGGAGACACTTGACCTAGATTGACTTTTGATATATTATCCAACTTATTTTATTTTGATTCGGGCGTTATGCATTAGATTGGCGCCTTATTTTGCATATCACTAGGTGAGAAGGTCCACATGGGTTCCCTCCCCATGAATCACATATTTATCTTATGTATTCTATTATGTCCAAGAGATGTCATCCAAATTTGTATGGGTAGTATCGATTTCCATAGCTAGTATCTAGATGTACAATAACTCCTTTTGGCATATTCAAAAATATGCCCATTCTTGTATTAAAATATGTCTTTAATAAAATGTGTTGTTAACACTAAATACGATAAAGTAAAAGAATAATAAATAAAAGAAGAAGGTTGCAAATATGAACATGCTTGACCCTTACCCAAAAACGAAGTTAGTACTGGATTAGTATACTATAGCGAGAGACAAGAATTGCATAAAGTAACCATAGAAAATATTTTATACATAAACTAAACATAAAAAATATTATACATATAGTGTAAAAACTTCACCATTTTTTCTGGACATAGATATAAATAATTCTTTAAACGGTCTTGGTATTATGGATATACTATTTATATTTACGAACGAAATGATATCAATAAAATTCAGATAAAAATCAGCGAATAATATACTGTATAAAAATCTCATAATGGAAACTTCCTCCGTCCATAACTATTTACATAAAACCTTAATTTTACCACCATCTCTCAACTCCAATTTATAATTAATATTACTTATTGGAAAAGGCAAAAAAATGGGGTAAAAGTTATTAATTTTGGCTTTCGGTCCAGTTCAACAATTGTAAATATTTACAATAAAACTTAATGATTTTATAACTTATATATTTATTCATCTTAACTTAATTCCTTTTTAACTAAAAAATAAAAGAAAAATGCAAAAATTATGTAACGAAATATATAATGAATAAATGTCTATAAATCTCGACTCAAAAGGTCATTAACAACTTTCATTCTAATTTCCCACTTCTATGAGTTCCAAATTGGACAAACTTACCATTAAAGTTTAAGTTGTAACATTTTTTCCAATAAAGGTACCCTTCAAATGAAGCTAATATGTAAAATATCAGTTTTAGGACATATTTGATATTTGCACATTTGTGTTTATTTATCTATTTATGTATTTAATATGATTTCTTTATGTTTTAAAAATTCCATTTATTGTGCATTGATTACACGTTGTAAATAAATAAAATCCAAAAAAACAAAATGTTCAAAAATAATTTAAATAAAATAAAAACTATAAGGTATATGTATAAAATACACACATACTTCCATTTATTTATACTTCTAAAAAAGCTCCTAAAATCTAACAGAAATATATTCAAATACCTTAAATGAATTTTTTAAAATGAATAAAATATAAAATAGTTTAATTATTATAAAAGAAAAAAATAAGTATTTGTGTAATATGCATATAATTATACATGGTCGAAGCGTGGGCCAGGCTAGGCCATGGGTTGGGTAGAATGGGCTAAGGTTCTAAACAACCCTCTCCCTATCAAGGGCCAAGTTTAGTACGTCTCATGGTCTCAAAGACCTAGCCTGATCCAGGTATGGGTCGAGCCACCCTTTGGTTAATTCTAAATTATTTTTTCTCAAATTGTTATAATTTACATATATAGATAAATATTTTGAGCATCATATAAACTTTATAAATCTAAGTAATATCATATACGTTACTTGAAAGTTAAAGTTACTTAATATAATGCAAAATTAATAACATACAAGAAAATCTTGAAGTATATCATATGAAATGTATGTAAAATCTAAAATTTTAAATTCGCATTTTTTGTGGGTCGGGCTAGATGGAGCTTCGTGGCACGTCCATGGTCCACTCCATTTAGAGACACGCCAAAGAATGAGTTGGGTCGATCCATTCTTTAAATTTATTGATCCAAGACTAGCCCATGAGCAGGTTGGGCAAGAAGGTGTCGGTCCATTGTGTAGGTTTATGTACAATAAACCTATCTTTTGTGGGTTTTTTACAAGTTTTCTGTATTATTTTATTGGTATTTATTTGAGTATTATACATGTAGATAAATAAGTTGCACATTTTTGTATTTTAGTTATTTTTATATTTGATGTTATTTACAATACAAAAGATTAGATATACTGAAGATGGAATGTTGAATATATTACAATAATATTATAGATGTTATTTGATATAGCAAGCATATTTTGATTGGATTCTTTCAAAATGAATAATATTCAATATTAAAAATAAATATGAAGAGATATACGTTTGATAGTATATAAAAATAATTAATCTTATATATTTTATTCGTAAGTTTAATGTAAAATTTATATCAACCACTGAATGTACTAAGAATCAAATAAAAATGTTGGATTTTTTAAAGGGATTTTTACTCCATGATATCCAAAATCATTCCAATTACATCACATCCCAGTGTGGTCTTTCTATGTAAAAATATAATTTTTATCACTTTTGTCCATCTTAGATATTGAAATATCGATTATGCACCTCCCTTTTTTGAATATCGGTTGTGCACCTAATTCTTTGCACAGTTATCACTTGTGCCCTTCCATTAGTTTGATTGAATTGAATCACAATTTAATTAAATTATGGTAAGGTTAAGAGGTGCATAGTTGAGCGGGAGGTAGGAGAAGATCTCACAACCGTTGGATCTCACGATCCAAC
Source organism: Ottelia alismoides (assembly GCA_037367405.1). Classification (NCBI taxonomy): domain Eukaryota; kingdom Viridiplantae; phylum Streptophyta; class Magnoliopsida; order Alismatales; family Hydrocharitaceae; genus Ottelia; species Ottelia alismoides. The sequence goes on along the minus strand of JAZKJV010005965.1, from coordinate 429,169 downwards.
AACTACGAAGCGGGCATCAATGAAGGGTGTGGATTAGATCGATAGAGGACGGAACGAAGGGCGCATCTGTAACCACGTGGCACACTGAGAGCGTTGCGCTGGAAGACGGATGAGATGGAAGAAGGCGTCAGGATCAGATGGTCGAGAAGGGATAAGGAAATGTGCGGTCTAGATGGAGGCGCCTTAAGATGATCGTGTGGCATTGAAGCTTGCCACATGGCTAGATGAGATGAAGGCATTGAATGACAATAGATTTGAACTAGACTTTGATCGGGCAGTGGAAAGGGTGCGAGATCTCTCCTCCCCCCCCCCCATCCACCCGACCTCCTTCACCCAACCCCTCTAGCGGTCCTTATATCTCATATGAACAATCGAAAGATGGTTGAAAGAAAAATCTGTATCGTATGGAACTTCTTCCTATACCTATGAATTCCATTAAACCTGAAAATGAGACGTTGGAAGAATCTTTCTACTACTCCAATATCAATAGATTGATTGTTTCGCTCCTGCATCTTCTAAAGGGATAAATATTTCTAAGAGTTTTTTCATGAATCTTCAAGAGAGCACTTGGGTTATCCTAATAAATAAAATAAATAAAAGTATATCATGCATGGATCTAACTGGAGTTTGCGATGATGGAGGAATCGGGTCGAAAAAATGAGATTGTGGTTGTAAGATATCTAATGAAAATGTAGCTAGAATTGAGACCTCATTCAAAAATAAAGATAGAAAATATATGGAGTTTCTTTTTTATATTATACGAGTCATCTGATCCTTGCTTATGGTGAGACTTTGTGCCTCGTGCAACAGGAAGCGTGAAGATCGCATCGTATGCGATCTAGGTCAACTACTCATACTAGTCATAAGGGGTAATAATTTTTTATGAAATCACATGACATGGGAATGATTCCCAATTCATCTCATCAAGATCACACATGAGTAATAGAATTACCTCTTGAAGCGTGATTGTGATTCGTGGGTCTTTAAGTAAAGAGACATCATGTCTCAAGTCTGATCCAACATAGAGAGCACTTCTTGGCGCATGGACGAGACGTGCTTCCCACAAATAAAAGTGACGATCCGAGTGAGGAACCTCTTGATTTTGTCTCATGAAATACATTGTCTCCTTTACAAACATGAGGCGTCAAAGAAGACGGAGTTCCATTAGCAATCAATCCAACAATACACTTCAGCACAACGATAATCACTTTCTCTCAAACCTTGGGCGATGGATAGCCACAAGGAAGAGGGAGGGCTTTGATGTGTGTAAAGAGATATAGTCTCTGCTTCAAATTAATTATTGCAGAGAAATGGGCTATTATGGTTAGCCCTTCTTTTTATACAAAATTGAATGGCTAGGATGCACTCCTAATGCAATCCTATTTGAATTAATGGCTAAGATTTTTTTGCAATAATTTGTGACATTGTTATTATTTTTAAAAAATAATGGATCGATTAATTATAGAAATGTGTGATCAATCAATTTCTCAAATTTCACGAATTTATGAGCAATTTATTGAGAAATAGAATCAATGAATGCAAAGAAATGTGCTCAATATAAGAAATGAAGTCCTTAAATTAATTAATATCAAATATGTATCCAAAATACACTATGTTATGTGAAAGACAATTGAATAAGGATCAAATCGATATAAGGAACACAAAAATCCTTCAAGTAATGCTCAAGAAATGATCGAATGAAATTTCAGGGATTGGATTGTAATGAAAATAATAGAAAGTTTGCAATTTTTCCCTTTAGAGGGGCCTTCTTGTAATTATCCTAAATCACTTGAGTTTTTCAGCAATTTACCCCTAGTGAGTCCATTTTTACAATTTATGGAAGTTGCGTGAGTGTGGTCGTAATTTACCCAGGTGTATGCAACTACACGTGACCATTGGGCTTCTTCATAATCTTAAAAAGTAGGGGGCTTGATGCGCAAAATTCCCAAAGTTAGCTGGAGGTTATGATATTTTTTTCCAATAGGTGTGGGTGCATATGCAATTTCTGGAGTTCACAAGAACACGCTTGTAAGAATTCCATGTCACTTGTCATGTGCACGTGACCTAGCCTTTCTCTTTCATTCCAATTTAGGCAAATGTTGGTTCAAGGTCGAGTCTCTTGATCGATGATCTGTTCAGACCTGAGGCAAAGGAGGGTTCAGACGATGAGTCTTGCAAGCTAGGAGAGAAGTGGTTCGATTGGATGGTTCCCCTAGCTTCTCGTTGTTGTGTGTTGCTCAGAACTCAGGCGATTGGGCTTGAAGATGGGTTTTCTTGGGACTTGGTGCTACTCGCAACGGGGGACGGTGGTGGCAATTTGGTGGTTTGCCTTCAGATTGGGGGAGAAGTTTCTTGACTCCGATGATGGCCTCAATAATCGGCGATGGGGCAACGAATATGTACGACAGGTGTTGGATCTGCATAGTTTCATGGATTTTTCATCCACAGATCTCATCCGCCTTGGAGGCCTTCACATGAGGAATGGACTAGCACTATAAACATCTACCACCCTCAGTTTTCTCTCCTTTGATGTGTCATAGACAGTAGAGCGGTCGATGGAGGATGGAGAATGCTTGATCAAAGATTGTCGATGGAGCTAAATAGGAGAGGGTTTCATGTGGTTGCCAGAGATAATGGATGGTGGTTGGAAGGGATAAGGGAAGGGGTTAACTGTCGGTGGATGCGATAAGGGTTATTGACGATGGCTGAGGTCGTCGGGCGAAGGTATATATGGTTGGTTAGGGACAAAGAGGGTTAAGGTGATTAGGGATTGGGTTAGTTGCATTGGATCGATTGGATTAGGTTTAAGGGTTAGAAGGTTGAAGAGAGGTTGTAGGGAAGGAGATGGTCGATTGTTGGGTGCTGAGCGAAGAAGGGGTAAGAGGATGTGGTAGGTGATCGAAGAGGGTAAGGCCAGTGTCCCCGCGGTAGTTGGGCAGATTGGGACCACAGAGGATTGCGCAAGGCGGCGCAGCAGAGTCGTGGAGGAGGAACAGGGTCATGTGCTAGGCACGTGATGGGGGAAACATATGGTCACGTGATAGTCATGTGATGGGGGAAAGAGGGAAGCACGTGCTTGGCACGTGGAGAGAGAAAAGGAGGGGTGTTGGCCTGCTAATGAAGTGGCACCGGTGAAGATGCGCCATGTAGATGGTTAACCAGGACCATACCGTTGACCAATGCAAAAGTGCAAAGAAAATAGATAAAAGATACAAAGGATTCAAATGCAATAACACATAAAATGAAAAATGTAGATCTAAGTGTGTGCTACAATGTTCATGAAGGATTAATATGCCAACGAAATGTGGAACGAAAGATATGCATTTTTGGTGATATTTTATGTATATAAATATCATTTTTTTAGTTTTGCATTTTTATTTGATTTTATGTAAATAAATTATTCATGTAAAAATGAGACATGCTATGAAATAATGCAATGTACTAGGTGGTATTTTTTGGTATTTTTATGTATTGAGTTAATGTTATAAAAATTAGGGAAGTGGATTATGTACAAGTGGATTAGGTCAGTAAACTCAAGTCAGAATATGTCTTTTTTATTACTTTTCTTATTTCTTTGGATTTTGATTCTTATGTAATTTATTAAAACTCTTGATAAAATAAAGAAATGAAAAGGAAAATAATCAAAATGCGTGAAATGTGCACATGAAATGATATGTCAAAATCACCAGAGATACACAATGCACATTTAGGTCCCAAAACTTAATTTTTCAAATGAACTCTGATTCTTTGAATTTGATCTTGATTTGTGGATATTTGAGTGCACATTAATTCAAAAGTGAGTAGAGTTCATTTGGACAATGTATGAGCGATATATCAACATTTGCGACTTTTTGTCTTGTAATAATTATGGTTTGAGATTATTTTGAATATGTCTAAGTTAACATTTTTTAGGATTTTTCATGGATTAAGGTTAGTGATATGTACACAATGAAGTCGGTTTCATGTAAATTGGAGTTAGCATGAACTAACTAAAAAAAGGTAAATTTAGGTGAAAATATGTAGATGAATATGTATGCAGAAGTGAATGTTGATTATGCAAATTATTTACAAGTTCGTGAAAGTTAATTTTCTTATATTAACAAGTGAATGAACCTATCAGAGATTCATCAAAGATCCGAAGAGGTTGTTTGCTGAGCTGAAACATGGATTGATGACGACCTAAGAATATCTTACCTACTACACTGGGCTATCCTGTTACTCATCAGCAACCACACCTTACAGAAGTTTATCTGTGGTTTGCTTGTTGATGTGCAATATCAGTTGGCCGCATTTGGATTTCACTTCCGTCAATGAGGAAGCTGCTATGGCTACCGAGATGGAGGCAATTCAGAAACTATTTTAGTGAGGCCAGTCACAGCTCCAACCACAATAGTTGGGAGATCCATTCGTCGAGATTTCTACAAATCACATAGAGAGTGTCATTTTCACCTTGTGGTGACAATTCCCACAGTTAGTATATTCGCCCCCACCCCTACTTTGGGGCAGGGTCTAGTGAGTCATGGTACTAATTCTTTCTGCTCTCCTACGCACTCTGAGATATGCAAGTCAGGAGGTGCTAGACTTGTCTGTGGAAGCTCCTTTTCTCATTCAAGAAACCGTTGGTGCTTTCACGGCTAGCAATTGGGTCATTTCAAGGCCAAGTGTCCTCTACTTTCCAACAGCTCATGCAGTCCTCAACCAAGTATACAACGGCTTTCTCATCCTGACATTCATAGGAATCAACCTCTCATCGTTGAGGTTGAGATTTTCTGTGTCCTCTATCACAACCAACTTTCAGCAATGCAGGTTCTAGAACCCCACCACATCCTCGGGGATAGTTGAATTCAATCACCCAAGAGAAAGCCCATGCCTTAGGATCTGTAGTGCAAGGTATGATTTCAGTGCATGGTATATCTTTACACGCATTATTTGATTCAGGAGCCACGCATTCTTTTCTTGCATATCTATTAGTATCCAAATTACATAAAGTATCAATATGTGTTTCACCCCCTTACTACATCAAGGGACCATGGGGCCAATTTTCATAGTACGATAGGCAGCTGAGAATGTGGTGATGTAGATCGGCGGGCACTTGAAGCCCGCACATCTTTTACTTATTCAATTAGAAGATTTCGATGTCATATTGAGTATGGATTGGCTCGAGTAGAACCATGTGTGTCTCGATTGCTTCAAGAAGACTACAGTTTTTTATCGCCCAGGCATACCTATCTTTTGGTTTGATGGACGAACCACATATAGCAAGGTCTTCTACGTATCCGTGTTGAAGGTCCAACTGTTTCTCAATCATGGTTACATAGTTTTTCTCACCTATGTTGTGGAGTCACCTATCCATGATCGTATGGTTGAAGATGTCAGAATTGTGTGGGATTTTTCAGATGTATTTCCTGAGGATTTACATGACTACCATCATAGATGGATATCTAGTTTGAGATCACTTTGATACATGATACACAATCTATCTCCATTCTCCATATCAAATGGTGAATACCAAAAGTTATCTTGAGAGGAGGTTCGTACGAATCACACAAGGCATACACTGAGTCGTCAAAGTAAACACTCTCAAAGACAACTCAATAAATTCAACAATCAACCCACAAGATAAAAATGAAGGAACAAAAGCAAAAGAATGGATTAATATTTATTATAACCCAGAAATAAATGTATATAATAGACAAGTAGTCTGGGTGTCGAACATGGGGAGACAAATCAATGTAGCAGGTGTATTAATTATAAAGAAATAACGAATAAAAAATATAGGTGTATTTTGTACAATATTCACTCAATTAATTAATCAATTAATTAATACTTTTGAGGGTTTTTTATTTATTTTTATTTTTTATTATTAATATATATTTTTGACTTTTAATTTTATATTTTTATTTCCTTTTTATAATTTTTTTATTTTTATTTCTTTTTCTTTTTAATATAAAATATATATAGCTCAAATATATGCGTATTATACAATATAGGGAATTGTAATTATAAATGTAGCTAAACATAATTAAAAATACTAAATAAGGTTAAATTTTCTCGAAACCAATGTTAATACTTAATAATATATGAATAAAAATAGAAAATAGAAAATAATATTATTTTTTCTTGAAGTTTTATAATTTTTATAAATATTTTGGGTCTTATTTTTAGTGACTTTCTTTTTATATGTTTAGGGATTTTTGGTCTGAGGTGCAAGATACAATAATAAACAAACACTAATTTTTTGGAATTTTTAAAGATGATTTTGTTATTTTTTTTTAGATTTTGAGGGTAACAGGGAATATCTATAATATTTTTAATTTTAATAAATAGAAAATATGTCTGAAATGCAAAACTAATTATATAATGTGAAAGACCAAGGAATCAAGCACACAATCCTATTTTTGCATAATTTTTGGAGCACAGATGATATTTTTAGAAAATAGAAAACATGCATAATAATTAATTGAACTCGTAGGGATATATTTGCAATTAAAATAAAATACAAGGATGAATATGAAAATTATCTAACATTTTTAAACTAATATTCAAAGTTTTAGTATTAAACAACAATTACAGAAACCCACAAGGGTCTAACTGCAAAATGCCTAACTCACGAAGAGGCACATGAGTTGAGCTAGCAAGGACCAAAAGGCAATATGCAAAAAGCTCGAGGGTTCTCTCGCAATGTTTTAATATTAAATACTAAAATATAAAAAATGGGAGTACAATGCAAAATATCCCCAATGAACGCATGATCGGACGGATCTGGATCTTCACTTGGACACACGTCATTCTTTGTCATGAGATAATGCTTCATCATCTAGCAGCTGAGATTAGATACTTGGAAAGGATCAACGGTGGGGGTTTGGCCTGATCTGATGACATCTATAGCACATGGCATCTTACTATTGATTGGACGATGCGGAGTGGCTCACGAAGAACAGATGAAGGACTTGCCCTAGGCGATCTTGGATCCATTGTAGCTCTCGTCTCCAGGCACCTGGAGCACCACTGAGTGGCTCTTCATGTTCTTGTCGTTGTTGCGCACATCCCAACGGCTTCAAGTAGGTCCGGAGGTCACTAATCAACTCGTGGAGCTCGACGTTCCTGTAGAAGACCTGGGACAGTGTTCTCGAAGTACTTGGGCCTCAGATGGCACCTTCCAGCTACATAACCTCACCTCGATCGAAAGCCAAGGAGATGGATCATCGGGAGTAGAGCTCCGACAATGGGTTGGGAACACTTCCTACGTCACCCTCCTTACTGCAAAATGGTTGGGAGAACCTCCCATCACCAGGCTCAAGCCTTAGGGAGCAAATTGAGGGGCTAAAGTGGAGTAAAAAGGGACTCAAAAATAAAAATGGGGAAGAAGGGTGAGTATATACAGTGGTGAACGGGAGACCTTCGGCTAGAGATTGCGGGTTTATCGATGATGCTCAGCCTTAGGAGAAGTGACAACGAGGATCGAGGATGAACCAGGAAGAAATCTCATGATGTGATCGGTCATCCTCGAGCAACGTACCATGGTGGAAAAAATCGAGATGAAAGAGGTGCACTTATTCTGACACTACTAGGGCACGGGTAGAGAAGTTGTCCCTAGGTCAACGGTTGGAGGGCCCTCATTGGTCCAGTAGGGTCGTAAAAAGACAAAATATGAATGGAAATGGTAAATGATAAAAACTAATTAATTAATTAAAGTTATAAAATATAATTTATTTATTTATTTGTAGTATTTTATTTATTTTTTTGAGTTAATGTATTGTAGATTACTTTTTACATGTATATTTATAGGTATATTTTCCTATATAGTACATATTTTATTTTTATTTTGTATTTTCAATTTTATCATTTTATACATATAATTTATATATTTATAACTTATTAAATTACACTTAAATATATTTTTATTCTGTTTTTTTGAAGTTATTTGCATACTTAAATAAGTAGATGTATTTATTATATAGGTATATATATGTAATTCATCTATGTATTTTATATAATTATTTATTTTAGTTTATTTTTAATGGTTTTTTATTTTAATATAATTAAGTATATATAATATAAATAATATTTACAGAATTATAAAAAAATATAAAATTATGGAAAATAAACAGAATTAATAAAATGGATATTTTATTCAAGTATAATATACAATAGGGGTCCAAAACCTAACTTTTGCATATTAACTCTAAATTGAATGAAACTATCTTCACTAAATAGATAATTAAAAGGCATACATAATTAAAGGTAATTTTGATTGAGTTCATATAGAAGAAATAAGGATTTGGGAAGTTGGGGTTTTGGCTTTTTATTTTGAGTGTAGAAGGAGCAATATGTAATGTTTTTATGTGAAATAAAATTTGTATTTTTCTATGTATTTTGTCTATATCTTTCATTTATAAAGTTTATTGATTTGAGGTATAAATAATAAAGAATAAAATAGGTCCCAAAAATGAATTATTGAAGAATAAATAAATAGGGTTTTTATTCCAATTTTTGCCCTTATCTCCCCTACTTTATTCCTTGTCAATCAAAATAATTATTTACTTGATCTCGAGGTTTAGGGTCTTAAAATACCTTTGGTATTTCATTTATTTTACTTTTATTTTCTGTATCCTTTTATTTTGACTTTAAATACGGTATTTTATATAGTATTTACACAATAAATAATAGATAATTTATGCAAAATAATGATATTAGCATGTATTTAGCTAGGTTTTAAAGGCTAAAATGAAAGAATAAAGGTGATAAAATGGAGTTCATCACCCCCCTATACTTGCCTTTCTTAGTCCCTAGCAAACATTTATGCCTATAAGTACAGAAAAGAAAATAAATAAAAGAAAAGAAATAATGTGGATTAATTTTAACTTTTAAACTTGTCTTCATAAAATCAAAGTTTGGGACTCAGTCAAACCTTTGAAAGTTGAGTTTGTCAGAACCTTTTTGGGAAACAGATTTGAAACGGTTTGAGATCCACAAAACTTTGCATTTCCTCAAAATCTCCTCAAAATCTAGTTCAGAATAAATCGATATCATATGCATTTCCTTATGAGTCTATCTTGTACAGTATGTGTGATATGTAGCTTCTCTCGACTGGAGTGGTAAAAGCCAGTTTTCTCCAACATGGTGACTCTAATTCCCCAATCCAATAAATCTTTCCTCGAGAAGCAGGGTATTCCCTTCTAATTTGAAGTATAATCCACTCATAAAGAGGAGGTGGAGAAGAGAATGGATGGTAGACATTGTATCTTCCTATTTTAGGATGCTTGACTAGTGTAGCCAAGTCACACGGCTTAAGGCTCACATATATTTGACTTTGAAGCTCAAGCTTGCTTATTGACTATATACATTCTCCGACGGGGATTGATTTTTCTTTGAGTTTTGCCCGTCTATTCTTTTTGGAGCTTTTGAATGTGTATTTTTTAATACTATGTACAACAGCATTTACACAAGAACTTTTTCCTCTTGAGCCAGTAGACTATCCTTCTTTTGAAGCATTATTGCAACCCACCACTTCTGTCTTTAGATCTCATAGCTACCAGATTGGGTTGGGGTACAATGGCCACAAATATGTGACTTCTGATGTTTCTATTGGCGTGTGTCTCATGCCGGTAAATCTGACCCTCTATCACTTCAACTGAGGTGAGCAGGTGTAAAGTGCAAGTATGAAAGCTAGGTCATTGTCGATAAGATTCATGTGTGTGTTCCGAAATATGCTACATAGGCAGTTAAGACGACACTGAACCAAGTCTTGTGGTCTCAAAGAATTAAGTCTAGCAGTCATGAAGTGTCTAAATTCTAGTCCCTATAAGGTTATTGTGATTAAGTAGATTTAAGATCCAACCAAGATCCAATCTTCGGAATTTACATAGACTAGTTCAACTATCAATATCAATCCGAAAAATGCAAATGCTATGTACAATGCAGAAAAATATTTTTGTGATACAATTTTCTGATTTTGAAATTTTTATATTTTTTAAAAAAAAAGTTTTACAATTTTTTATGCAGTTTTTACAAAGATTTTGTATTTTTTGGAGTTTTGAATTATGTAATTTTTTAGGTATTTTTGAAAATAAAAGAGTTAGAACTATGTGTAGATATTTACACAGGAGTGTATCTTATTATCTAATTGGGATTCAGGAAATTACAATAGTTGGTTATTTACAGGTTTATGTACAGAGTTTGTAAGGACTTTTATTTGTTTGAATAGTATGCATAGTTCTCAAAATAATTTGAAAATATTTTCAAAAATATTTTGAAAACTTTATTTTGCAAATAATAATTTAACAAATAATTTTTGTAAACATTTTACAAATTTTGAAAATCATTTTGCAAAGATTTTTTGAACAGTATGTATAGATTTTTCATAATATTTTTGCAACCATTTTCCAAACTGTTTGCAAATAGATTTTCAAAATATGTTATTCACATAAAGAAATTTTTACAAACAAAACATTTTTACAATGGTTGAAAATATTTTACAAAATATTTTTCAAATAGTTTTTAAAAGATTTTCCAATCATTTTTCAGATATTTTGCAAAACATTTTTAACCTAATTTATTAATCAGTATATACAAAGAATTTTAATTTATATTCTAACTTTTATTAATTATTCATATTATTAAAATTATGAACGTACGAGTTATGGCTAAAGTATATACAACGTATATATGACCCCCTATACTTAGCTTTAGTTATGTCCTCATAGGTCAGAGAGAAAAAGAGAAGACATAACTTGTACTGAGTATAGAATAGCCTATGCTACATGATGGGAGAAAGAACGAAAGAATAAATGAATGAGAAGTCGACCACCCCCTATACTTAGGATCAATTAATCCTAAGTATAGTCGAGTGTATTCTACATGCAGGGAGGTTCGAGGGTGGGAATAAGTAGATCATAACTCGATCTGTTTCCCCCTATACTTACGGTAAGATATTCCTAAGTATAGACAGAATTACCAATAGAAGATGAGATAGTTAAGGTGATCAATAAAAAGAAATCAATAAAAAAGAAAAAATGCATTGGGTGAATGTACGCATAACTCCATCTATACTTAGGGTAAAGATCCCTAAGTATAGGCAATAACAGAAGTGATGAAATGAGATGAAGAAAGAACGTGCATCTTCTCCACCCTCCTATACTTAGGACAAAGTACATCATATGCAAGGCAAACACATGAAATAAGGTGGATGAGCAACATGGTATATGAAAGGAAATGAAACGAAAGTGGATATATAAAGAGGTGGACATATAAAGATCAAGAAGGTAGGAAGCAGACCTTCTTGTGTGATCGATGCTGAATGAATCTAACAAGGTACAGGTCGATATCGGGGTCGTCAACCGACACAAAATAATCAAGATCGACCTGATGAAGATCCTTAGCAATCCCAAAACAAATAGGTACGCATTAGTCGGTGGGAGTAGTATGGTCAGGTTCGGCCTGAGATGTCTCACAGATCTCAAAATGAAAAGGCACAAACTCGTCAGTGGAAGTAGTGAGGTCAAGTTTGGCCTGTGAAGTCTCTCCTAGGTCTGTCATCTACACTAAGGTGTCTATGGTGTAAATACAATGGATGTCATCAATACATCATCACGCATCGGAAGGGGGAACTCCAAGGTCTATGCTTTCTGAGTCTTCCTCGCCAAAGAGGAATACTCGGATCTCAAAATCATCCATGATAAAGCAAACATCTCTTATATCAGCATCAAGGTCATAGTCCTCGAGGTCGGCTAACACGGTTGCACTCTCATCAGATGCAAGTCTCTGGTCGGTAGTGGGTGCAGTGATTAAGACAATGCTCTCATTGGCAGAACGAAAGCGAATCTCTCCATATCCATAATCAAGAACGACTCTCGCATATACGAGAAAAGGTCATCCCAGGATGATCGGAGGATGATCCACATGGGTGGAGGTCTCCATGGGCAATACAACAAAATCAACAGTGAAGCCCATGCCCTAGATTTGAATGACGACGTTCTCTAGAATACCCCCCGACCTCCTTATTGGTCCATCAACAAACTGGCAAATCATCATGGTTTCTTTAGAGGCCAAAGATGAAGAGATTGTACCAAGGAGAAGGGTATTATATTAGTCGAAGCATATCCACCTTAGAATGTCAGAAATGTGAGCTCATTCCTGGTGCATGTAGGTTTCTACAACCGATTCATCAAAGATTTCAGCCCCATCGCCCGGCCTCTCACTGAACTACTATGCAAGGAAACTGAGTTTAATGTTGATAAGTAGGTTCTTCTATCTTTTAATCTACCGAAGGAGCTAATTACTCAAGCTCCCATCCTACAACTGCATGATTGGTTTCCACCCTTTGAGATCATGACCAATGGAACCAATGTAGAATGTGTTGGGGATGAGATAGTCGTGAAAGGGGAAGAGAATGGAAAAAGAGATGATGGAACACGACTGGAGCAGTGAGCTCCGACAATCGAAAATATTGTAAATTAACTAACACTACTAGATGATTGATTAAACCTATGATATGATTAAACTAAGGAATAGAAAATCTACCTAAAAACGTCAAATGTGCAGCTCATACCTAGGCAATGCCAGGGAGCAGAGACCATGTCGATGCGACTCCTTGGACTGCCTCCTCTCCTCCTTGCTCTGCCTTGACCTCGGGGGATGCTCTCTCTGTCATTGGGAACACACACGCATGAAGCGAGGGGATTTAGGCCTTGAAGAGTGATCAAACGGATAAGGGAAGCAAGGAGGGTTATTTATAAACAAAGAGGAGTGTCCTTATTGACCAACGATTTGCAAGAGTATTGGGTTATATACAATGGATCCAATGCTTAGGCGTTAATCATGACATAGTAAGGCAAGGATTACATGAATCAAGAAAAAAGGTGAGAGGGATCATCCAGGAAATTAGGGGAGAAGATGGGGACTTGACCGGAACCAACACGGCAGAGGTGCCAAGGGCGCAATTGACTAAAGGTCAACGGTTGACGTGCCCCCATTGGTCCAGTTGGACCACAAAAAGACAAAATTAGCTGAAAAATAAGAAATAATTAAACATAATTAATTAATGAATTAACTAAAAAAGTTATAAAATGGAAGTTGTTTATAATTTACATAGTATTTTAATCTGACTTTTATTTATTTTTATGGATTAATTTATTGTAAGTTACTATTTAGAAGTATAGTTATAGGTATATTTACCTATATTATGTGTATTTTATTTTTATTTTGTATTTCAGATTTTATTATTTTATATACTTGTTTTATTATTTATAGCTTATTTAGATGTACACAAACATATTTTTATTGTATTTTTATAATGTTATTTGTACACTAAAATAAGTAGATGTATTTATTATATAGATAGAAGTTTAGGTAATTCATCTATATATTTTATACACTTATTTATTTTAATTTATTTTTAATGGTTTTATTGTATTCTAAATATGTATCTATAATATAAATAATATTTAGAAAATTGTAAAAATATAAAACAACGAAAAATATAAAGAATAAGTAAATTGAATATTTTATTCATGTATATTATACAATAGGGGTCCAAAACCTAACTTTTCCATCTTACCTCCAAATTAAATGAACCACCTTCATTAAATAGCCAATTAAAATTGTATACAATTAAAGATGATTTTGATGTATTTTGAATTTTTATGGATAAGATATGGATCTGGAAAGTTTGGTTTTGGGAATTTGATTTTGAGTGTAGAATGAATAATATATATTATTTTTGTGTGAAATCGAATTTGTGTTTTTCTTTGTATTTTTATATATAACTTTCATGTACAAAATTTATGAATTTGAGGTATAAATAATAAAGAATATAATGGGTCCCAAAATGGATTTATTGATGAATAAATGAATAGGGTTTTAATTATTGTTTTCGACCCTTATCTCCCCTTACTTTATTCATTGTCGATTAGATCAATTCTTGACTTGGTCTCAGGATTTAGGGTCATAAAATACCTTTGATAATTTACTTCTTTTTCTTTCTTATTCTTTTATTTTAGCTTTAATTATAGAATTTTATACAACATTTATACAATAAATAATGAATGTTGATGTCTGCAAAATAACAATATTTACATGCATTTAGCTAGAGTTTAAAGGCCAAAATGAAAGAATAAAGGTGATGAAATTGAGATTCAGCATCGGCTAACATGGGTACACTCCCATCAGATGCGGTTCTCTAGTCGGCAGTGGGTGTGGTGACCAAGACAACGCTCTCATCGGCAAAATGAAAACGAAGTTCTCCAGATCCATAATCAATAAGGACTCTCGCATATGTGAGAAAAGGTCATATCAAGATGATCGGAGAATGCTCCGCAAGGGTGGAGATCTACATGGGAAATATTACAAAATCAACAGTAAAGCTCATGCCCTAGATTTGAATGACAACGTTCTCTAGAATAACCATTTGTCTCTTTATTGATTCATCAATAAATTGACAATCATCATGGTTTCTTTATAGGACCAAGATGAAGATATTGTATCAACGAGAATGCATTATATTAATCAAAACACCGCCGTCGAGGAGAGTCTGATCACGAGAATAGTCCAAAATGGTGCTTCTCATAAGAGGTGTAATAGTGTTCCATTTCCTAATGTGTGGACGGTGGGTGATGGTGTGGGAAATGGTCATGGTGAGAAGGTGTCGCTCGAATCTGCTTCATCGCTTTCTTTTCTTGGGTGAGGGTGCAGATAATTAGTTCATGGCCTTTTGAAGTGGGACCTCAATAATATCATGAATAGGTCATCACTTCAGGATGGGTACAAGGGAAGAGATCGAAATCATCATCTACACAGGGATGACTAAGAGCAGTCTATACAGTGTCATCCTTGGTGGGAAAGGTGGGAATTGTGGTGTATGTGTGTGTGTGGGTATAAGATCTGGCATAGGAGGCCTCCCCTCACAAATCAACTTGGCAAGGTGTTTCGTGGTTTCTTTTTGGATTTTTATATTTTTCTCATTTTTTTTGTATTTTGGACGATCGCAAGCTCTCATAAGCATCCTCAAATAAATCCGTGAAATCAAATGGTGAAGCGGTAATATGGATCTTATTTTTACTTATGAGGTCATCTATCCTCGAGTTTATTTGCTCCACTACCCATGTCAAGTACTCAACCATGGTGTCCATGAGAGGTGACTCCAAAAGTTCAGTCTCAGGTGGGTGAGATGGTAGGTTATATGATGGTGGTGATGGGTAAAAATTCAATGCCTGAAACTGTAGATGAGGCAGAAATTTACAAAAAGAAAAATCAGGAGCAAAGTCCTCATGGTAAAATGAAGGTGGATTGGTTGGAGAGTAAGAAGGGTACGCAAAGTCTAGATAAAAATAACTCCATTTCGCCATCTCTGAAATAAAAGGCAAGGATCAGGAGAGCATGATGGTCAAGTCAAGATATACAAGAAAAGTCACAAATGCGCAGAGGAGATCGAGTATGCACACAGACAAACACAAATATGAACAAACAAACCCCTCAATTCACCAACTCAACACAATGATGTTCGTGAAGATTCGGTCTTTTTATCGTGTCGAGTTTTATAGTTAGGTGAGAAAACAAGATATTTACAAAGCTTACAGTTGCAATCACCTAGAGTGATTTTGTCCAAGTCAGTGGTGCATACCAACTAGAACACTGGGACAACTCCGTCTAACATCTGAGGCAAGTGCTTCCAACAATAACAGGGCCCAAGAGCTGACCCAAGCGCTTAAGGCACAAGTCTAGGGATGGGGGCTCTATTACTTATGTGTATGTGCCCCACTCAACCTAAATACAACATGTGTACAAAGAGGGGGTTACTCTCCCCAAGACAAGATTTATCCCTTTTGATTTTAGGATCAAGTAGTATTAACAGTCCCAATTATTGGTTATCGCCTTTTTTGGATATTTTTGAATGCGCGAATCCTAATGAGGGATAAATTCCTTTAGTATCTTATGTGATCAAAATCAGAGGGAGAGAGAAAAGCAATGCAAGCATAAATCAATGATTTATACTTAGATAAATGGTGCTCACCTTGCCTCCAGCTCTCTTCATACAAGATGCTAGATAGGAATTAAAACCTACTCTATATGCAAATGCAAGCCAATGAAAGTACCCTAGAAACATGAGTTGTTATTAACGTGAAGAACAAGAGCCGACTATGCAACACACAGTTTCTAATTCAAACAACTAACTATTTGATTTGACTAGATCCGAGCACGAAACTATAAGTACATGCTATTCAGTTAGAGCTTTGGACCTATTCTATCGATCAAACAAATCCTAAACTAGAGCTCAATCACATAAATCAAATAAAAAGAAAGTTGAAAAATGTTAAACGTGTGAAACAAAGAAAAGAAAAGTGAGAAAAATATGAAAAAAACTGATGAGGTCCCCAGGTGAACAGACACCTGTGCAATGGATCTCATGTTGTGAATGTCCAGGTTATTACAATCTAATTTACAAAAATAAAAGAGAAAAAAGAAAGGTTCTTGTTTGAGGTACTTGACTTCTGAAGGGGATTCTGAAGTAGTTTCAGGACTCTCATGACTCCCCTAAAATCGAAGTAGTGCGACCATCTTTCGAGCTAACTTGAAAGGCGGGAAGGGAGATGCGAGACTCGTCATAAGAGTAGAGGAAATTAGGCTATGGGAAAAGGAGATTAGTGACCTGGCTTTCACCGAACTTTAGTTTATGACATATTTTACTCGAGATTTTCTTGAAGGGTCGGCCAGCTCTTTGGAAAGAGTGTGAGGATGAGGGTTTATGACCTCGATGAGTAAGTTCGTGAAGTATTTCTCTTTTTGTCTAAGTCTCATAAGTGAAAAAATGTAAGATGGGAAAGAAGACCAGAGATAATATCTGAGGGTAGAAGCGGCTGAGACCGAGGGGTGATTAACCCAAAAATCAAGCGGTCAAAATATGTCTCACACAAGGCGGAGACAGAGTCGCTGTGGCGACCGCTCAGAAATCCTGATTAAGTCAACAATCAATCCACAACAAATAAATCAAGCAATGAAGATCAAAGTGTGGAGCTAAAATTTATTACAACTTTACAACAATAGTGTGTATAGTGCAAGTATGTGTAGAGTGTCAAATACAGGGAACAAGTAGGATAGATCAAAAATAAGTGCTCCAGAGTGAATGTTAATAAATGCCTACAAATGTGTTATTTTTGTGGGGTTTTTTATTTTATATTTTTTATTTGATTTTTGATTTTATAATTTTATATTTTGATTTTTAATTTACTGATTTTGTATTTTCTTATTATATTTTATTTATTTATTTTAATAAGCAAATACAACTATATAGGACAGATATATATACAAGGGATAAGGGACAGCGACAAATAGGTAAAAATCTTCAAAATGCAGGAAATGATATATTTTTGGACTTTTTATATTTTACTAATGTTTTTGTGATTTTTCTAAATTTTTCCTAATTTTTTAGTATTTCTTAAGGAAAAAATACTAGTAAACAGTGAACCAAGTTGCTGGCTGAAATTAAAATGAGGATGAAAAATATCAAACGGATTCTAAAATTCCTCAAATTAATTTTGAAGTACAGGTAATAAAACAAAGAAAATTTAGAGATAAAAATTATATTTTTAGGATTTTTTTGGAATTTTTAAGATTTTTATGATGGTTTTTGGGGTTTTTTAATTTTTAGGAGTTTTCTTTTGAAAATTTTAATGGTTTTTGGTTTGAAGTCAAGATACACAGAAATACAAAAAATATAATTTTTCAGATTTTTTCAAAAACTTTTTATAAGTTTTATGTATTTTCTAATGCAAGCAGTAAGGAAAATGCATGTTTTTGAATTTTTATAGAATGCAACAAAAATGCTAAATAAAAATATAGCGTGAAAGAGCAACAAGAGAGGAGCCTAAGTTAATTTTTAGTGATTTTTAGGATTTTATAGGTGCATGAAATAAATAGAGACAACAAAGAGAAAATACATTCTGGCAGAGGCTATTTTATAAATATCACTAAGTCCAGGGGCACAGATGCAATATTCTCACAAAGTATATAATGCATGCAACAAGTTAATGGGCCAAATATTAAATTCAAATCCCGCAAGGGTGCTCCTGTAAAAAACCAAACCCATGTGCGTAAGCACGCGCACCTGATAGGGACCAGAGAGCAATATCTAGGGGCTGAAGTGCAAACTTTCCCATAAATATATACAGCGACAGAAATGTTCTGGACTGAAATGAAATGAGCAAACTCACAAGGGGTCCTCTGCAAAATGTCCTTCACCTCACGCGTACAAGCACGTGAGGTAACGTGGTTGAGGACCTAAATGCAAATATCAGAAATGTGGGGGTCTTAATGTAAATATTACAAAATATATGAAATGACAGATGAATGTTTGGGTTCTAATATTTAAATACAAAATTGGCAGGGCAAAAGTAGCAAAATACCAACGCAAGTGCGCGATCGGACGGCGCGCAACTTTTCACTAATCCACGTGGCGCGCGGAGGGAACGCGATACCGGTTCGCTGATGACGGCCCAAATCAAATCTCCACAACTGATCGAACGGTGGTTGAACGCGGAGATCTAATGGTGGTTGCTCGTCTTGGAGATCAGCCTTGATCGGACGGCTAGAAGACGGTGACGAAGAACGGGGAAGAACTCACGGCGTGGCGTGCTTCCCCCGTCCAGATCTTCCTCCTCCGGCCTTTGTTGACACTCCAAAATGGCTGAAGACACCCCAGGACCGATCCTCTGTTGACTGGAAGCTTCAAAATACTTCGGCAAAGGCCGGAGCTCACCAGCGGAGATGACGGAGCACGGTGGCTCCAGGTACCTCCGGTAAGGCATAAAATAAGCCCCAGGTGCTTGGTTGGGCTTCGGATCTGCAAGAAGAGAGTGAAGGAGTCAGGGGCAAAATGCCTTGACCTCATGGTGGCGAAGTGAATGTGTGGGGACGACGTCGAAGCTCAGCCAGATCTAGCTCCGACGAGGGGAGTCAATTAGGTGATCTAGCAGGCATGAATCAAAGATGATGATGTGGTTATGATCCCACGGCTATGGAGAACGAGAAACGCGAAGAAAATAGAGGATAGGGGGTCCTCGAAGGTAGGATCGCCTGAGGAAGATACCTCGACGGCACGGCTTGCCGGAGGTGGTGGACACCGCCTTGACACTTCCACGACCTGCCTGATGAGCTGAGGATGGAGTTTTCACCTCCTTCTCTCAGTAGAGCACGACAAGGTCCAAGATTGGTGGTCTAGAGGGGTTCAAATTCGAGTTGAAAATCGGAGGGGGCTTTTGAAGGGTTGATGAACGGCTGGGAAGAACGAGGCACAGGGCGCGACGCAGCGACCCAACGCCCAAGGAAAGCTAGGGGCGTGAATCACCATTGTCCAAGGAAGAAAAGTCAAGAAGACTATTACATGAAATGGTGCAAGAGTTGGTCTCGAAAAAAATCGAGAAAAGGGGTCAAAAATGTGGTCTGACAAAGTGGCAAAGGGAAGGACATCCAATTGACTGGGATCAATGCTGACTGTTGCCTGGTTGATCCACGTGGACCAACCAGGAAAAACCCTGCAAAAAAATCTTTGAAAATTTAGTTAAAAATAGTAAATGAATTTATTATTTTTAGGTTAGAAAATAAAAAAAGTTTATTATTTTATGAATTATTTTATGAATTATTTTATTACGATTTTTATTTATTTTTATGAGGTATAAAAATATAAGTTACCTTTTATAGCCTATATAGGTATACATCTCTATATATTTTATTGATTTATTTTTATTTTATGTAGTTAGTTTTATTCATCTTATTTAATATTTTATAAATTTATAGAATATTTTTATACACTTAAATATATTTTTATTTTATTTTTCTGAAGTCTTTTGTATAATTAAATAAATAGATGAATTGTTTATATAGGTATAGTTATAGGTATTATACATATGTATTATATACATGTATTTTATTTTTGTATTTTATTTAATGTTTTGTTCTGAGTTTAATATATACATATATTATAAATAATATTTACAAAATTATAAAAAAATAAATTATAAAAAAATAAGAATAAATGAAATGAATATTTTAATCTGTACAAGTATACAATAAGGGTCCAAAACTCAACTTTCAAACCGTAGTTCCGCAAAACACAAAACCACCTTCATTAAATAGGTTATTGAAAATTATATACAACTAAAGTGATTTTAATGGATTTCGAGTTTTTATTTGAGAGATACAGGTCTGGAAAGTTGGAAATCGGGAATCTTATTCAGATCATAACTTTCTATCTGTACATTATTTTTGTATGAAATCAATTTTGTATTTTTCTATATTTACTTATCTACAACTACTTTCATGTACAAAGTTTCTTTATTTGAAGCATAAAAAGTGGAACCAAAAATAGGTCCCAAAATGAATAAAGAATGAATTAAATAAAATGGTATTTTGGCCCCTATCTCCCCCTACTTTATTCGTTGTCGACCTATTCATCTAGATGCCTAGGTCTCGGGGTTTCGGATCATAAAATATTTACAATATTTTATTCTTTTTCTTTTCTTTTCTCTATTCTATTACTTTTGGCTTTAAAATTTTTATTTTATACACTATTTACACAATGATGCATGAATGCCAAAATGCCTAAATTAAGCATGTTTACACGCATTTACTAGGGGTTTTGAGGTCAAAATGACAGAGTAATGATGATGAAATGTGGATTCATCAAGGGGGCGAACCGAAGGGTAGAGCCTAATCTTGGATGTTATATTAGGGGCTCATTCCTTAGCTAAGATCGACGGAGAAGGGAGTGATACGTTCTTTAATATATAATTGTTCAGTGCAGCGTCAAGCAAAGCAGAGGAATGTATCAATGAAAGTCGTGAGACTGCAGTGACAAAACTAAGCTAAAGGTCATTAAAAGTGATGGTCTTGAACAATATCTAACTATCTAGGCTGTAGCGTGAGTAGTATACGGGGTCAGTTTTCAGTGGTTCTTATCGCAGTAGTGCTGGGCTTCTGTCTTAGTGAGTGCCCTTCGTTGTCCAGAACCTCGCAAGAAAAAACAACAACAAAGAAGAGGTCGGAACAGTCAAACAAATATCAAAAATAAAAGGCATAAATAAAAGAGGAATAATGTATAAAAATGCTACACTCCTTTGCTTCCCAACAACGGTACCATTTGAAATACCAAAAATTATCTCGAGAGGAGGGTCGTGTATCACACAAGGCGGACACACAGTCGTCGAAGTGACCACTCTCAAAGACCACTCGGTAAATTCAAAAATCAACCCACAAGATAAATATGAAGCAACAAAAGCAAGACAAGTGGATCAAAATTTATTATTACCCAGAAATAAATGTGTATAGTGGACAAGTAGTCTAGGAGTCGAACACTGAGGGACAAGTTGGTGTAGCAGGTGTTAATTATAAATAAATAGTGAATAAATAATATATGTGTATTTTATACAACATTCACTCAATTAATTAATCAATGCCATTGTGGGTTTTCATTTTTTATTTTTTTAATTTATATATAATTTTAATTTTATAGTATTATTTTATTTTTATAATTTTCTAACTTTTTATTTCTTTTTCTTTCTAATATATAATATATATAGCTTAAATATAAGTATATTATATAATATAGGGTATTATAATTATAAATATAAATATAATAAAAAATTTACATTATAAAATTTTTTGCATTTTTATATTTTTCTAATATTTTTTGTGATTTTTCAGGGATTTTTGCTAACTTTTAGGTATTTTTAAAGTCCAAAATATACAAAATCAGAGAATTTTTAGATGGGTTGAAAGGTTTTGAGACTTAAAAATACTAAGTAAGGTCAACAATTCTCAAAATTGATTTTAATACTTAATAATATACATGAATAAAAATATAAAGTAGAAACTAATATTTTCGAAGTCTTTTGTTGATATTTTATAATTTTATAAAGATTTTTTGATTTTTAGCGATGATCTTTTTCTATTTTTAGGGACTTTTGGTCTAGGGTGCAAAATACAATAATAAACAAACTCTATTTTTTGGAATTTTTAAAGATTTGTAAGTTTTTTGGATTTTTAAGTCTAACAGGGAATATCCATGCTACTTTTTATTTTTAGTAAATAGGAAATATACCTAAATGCAAAACTAATTATATAGCATGAAAGATCAAGCAAGCATGATCACAATCCTATTTTGCATAATTTTTTAAGCACACATGATTTTTTTTAAACTGGTAGGGGTATATTTACAACTAAAATAAAAGACATGGATGAATATGCAAATTGCCCAAAAGTTTTGAACTAATATTCAAAGTTTTAGTATTAAACAAGAATTACAAAACCCCGCAAGGGTCTAACTACAAAATGCCCAGCTCACATGGGGAGCCACGTGAGCTAAGATAGTAAGGACCAAAAGGAAATATGCGGAAAGGTCGAGGGTTCGCTTACAATTTTTAGTGTAAGTTTTAATATTAAATACTAATATACAAAAAGGGGGGTTAGAGTGCAAAATACCTCCAGCAGGCGCGCCATCGGAAGGCTCTGGATCTTCACTTGGATATGCATCGTCCTCTCATCACGCGATGACACTTCGTTGTCCAGTGACTGAGATTAGATCCTTGGAGGAGGATCAATGGTGGGGTTTGGGCCTGATCCGTCGACACCTGAGCACTTGGTAGGTTGTTCTTGATCGGACGGCGTAGAGTAGCTCATGAAGAACAGACGAACAGGCCCTACTTGCCGCCAGGAGAAGAGCTTCAGCGATGGGTCAGGAACACTTCGTATGCTGCCCTACTTGCCGCAAAATGGTTGGGCGAACCTCCTGTCATTAGGCTCAAGCCTTAGGGCACAATTTGAGGGGCTTAGGCAGAGCGAAAAGGGAACCAAAAATAAAAATGGTGAAGATTGGTGATTATATACAATGTGAATGGACGGACTTTGGCTAGAGATTGTGGGTTTATCGATGATGCTCGGCCCTAAGAGAAGTGCAAGAGAGGATCGAGGATGAACAGGGAAGAAATCTCATGAATTGATCGGTCATCCTCGAGCAACGTATCGTGGTAGAAAAATTTTGAGAAGAGGGAGGTGTAATTATTCTGACACGGCTAGGGAAAGGGTCAGAGAAGTTGACCATGGGTTAAGGGTTGGAGGGCCCTCATTGGTCTAGCTGGGTCATAAAAATACAAAACAAGAAGGAAAATGGTAAATAACAAAAAAATAAAATAATGAATGATTAGATAAAAGTTATAAAATAAATTATGTTTAATCTTTTATATAGTATTTTATTATGATTTTATTTATTTTTTTGAGTTAATTTATCGTAGGTAACTTTTTACATGTATATTTACCTATATAGTATGTATTTTATTTTTTTGGTATTTAAATTTTATTATTTTATACACATAATTTTTATTTTTATAAATTATTTAAATAAGCTTAAATATAATTGTACTGTATTTTTCTGAAGTTATTTGCATAATATATATAGGTAACTCATCTATGTATTTTATACAAATAATTATTTTAGAAAATTTTTAATGGTATTATTTTAATCTAATTAAGTGCATATACTATAAATAATATTTAAAAATTATAAAAAATTAAATTGTGGAAAATAAAAATAATAAACAAAATAACTATTTTATTCATGTATACGTGTACAATTAGGGTTCAAACCTAACTTTTGCAACGAAACTCCAAATTTAATGAAGCCACCTTCATTAAATAGATTGTTAAAAGTTCTATACAATTAAAGATGATTTTTATGAATTTTGAGTTCATATGGAGGCGATACGAGTCTGGAAAGTTTGGGTTTTGGCTTTTTATTTTGAGTGTAGAAGGTGCAATATGTAATATTTTTATGTGAAATAAATTTTGTTTTTTTATATATTTTTATATACATCTTTCACGTACAAAGTTTATTCATTTGATGTATAAATAATAAATAATAAAATAGGTCCCAAAATGAATTATTGAAGAATAAATAAATAGATTTTTAATTGTATTTTTGGCCTTTATCTCCCCTTACATTATTCCTTGTCAATTAAATCAATTCTTGACTTGGTCTCATGGTTTAGGGTCATAAAATACCTTTGGTAATTCATTTATTTTTCTTTTCTTTTCTTTATTCTTTTATTTTAGCTTTTAACACACTATTTGATATAATATTTACAAAATAAATAATATACGTTAATTTATGCAAAATAATGCTATTAACATGTATTTAGCTAGGGTTTAAAGGCCAAAATGAAAGAATGAAGTTGATGAAATGGAGATTCATCAAATGGCACCAACCAACCAAACTCAGGGAGCTCAAGATGCAATTGCATGAGCTATTGGAGATGGGATTTGTTAGTCCCAGTACGGCACCTTGAGGAGCACCTACCCTCTTCGTAAAGAAGAAGGATGGATCTATGCGATTATGCATCGATTATGGGCAGTTGACCAAGAGGACGGTAAAGAACTATTATCCACTCCCATGAATAGATGATCTTTTTTTATTAGTTGCAGGGAACAACAATATTCTCAAAGATTGATCTACGATCAGGTTTATCATCGTTGAGGATTAAGGACACAAACATGCTTAAGTTTGCTTTTTGCACCAAATACGGCCACTAAGAATTTTTTGTCATGCCTTTTGGACTCATGAATACACCTGCCTCATTCATGAACATGATGAAGAGAATTTTCTGTCCGTACTTGGATTGTTTTGCGATGGTATTCATAATGATATATTGATCTAATCACATAATGAGCAAGAGCATGAGCAACATCTTCACACTATTCTTGAGATACTAGGAGAACACAAGTTGTATGCCAAATACTCAAGTGTGAGTTTTGGCTTACTGAAGTAGCTTTCCTCAGTCATGTAATTTCGAGAGAAGGCGTACCAGTCGATCCAGTAAAGATAGAGGTAGTAATTCTTGGGAAAAACCCAAGATAGTTACTAAGATACACAGTTTCTTAGGCCTCCTCAGGTACTATAGATGTTTTGTCAGAGGCTTCTCGCATCTATCCCTACCACTTACCTCTTTGACACAAAATGATGTCCCGTATGTTTAGAGCGATAAGTACGAGATGAATTTTCGCACCCTGAAGGAGAGACTGGCCAGTGCTCCGATTCACACCCTTTCTTCAGGCACCTTAGATTTCACAGTATATATTGATGCATCGAAGGAGGGTTTTGGAGTAGTATTGACGCAGCATGGTCATGTTGTGGCATATGCATCACAACATCTAAAGAACCATGAACGGAACTGTTATATTCATGATTTAGAGTTGGCAGCTATAGTTTTTGCATTGAAGATATGACGTCATTATTTATATGGGGTCACGTTTGAGATTTTTACAAATCATAAGAGCCTTAAATATATTTTTTACCAGCACAAGTTGAATATGAGATAAAGATGATGGATGGAGCTACTAAAGGATTACGACTGCACGATCGCTAACCATCTGGGCAAGGAGAATGTGGTAACAGATGCTTTGAGCAAGATAGTGCATATTGAGGGCATCACAGAATGGCTACAGACTTGGGATGTGCCCACGACACTCAATGAATGACACCCATTTGAAAGCACTTCAGATTCTGTAATTGTACCTACCAAGTATATTGGATTATGGGATAGAATTATGCATGGTCAATAGACCGATAGGAAATTACAAGACTTAATCCACCGATGTCTGAAGGAGGAGTTTGATGGATTCTGAGTTCATGAGTCTATCATGTGGAAGGGAGACAATGTCTATGTACCTGATGATGAGTTGATATGAGACTATTGTTCTAGACTATCTGTTCACCTAGGAAGCACCAAGATGTATAGATATCTCCATCAACACTTCTAGTGGGAGGGAATGAAGAGTGATGTTGCAAAACATTTCAGTCGTTGCCTTACTTGTCAATTCATGGAGGTAGAGCACAAGCATCCTCCTGACTTATTACATTCACTTCATATCTCGACGTGGAAATGGGAGAGTATCTCAATGGAATTTATCACATTCTTACCTCGTACAGTAGGTGGATATGATGTTATATGGGTTATTATGGATCGGTTGACCAAGCCGACACATTTCATTGCAGTGAACATGACTTGCACTCTAGCAGATCTGGCCATGTTTTCCATCTACATGGGATTTCTAGAGATATTGTATTTTTTTTACATCACGTTATTGAGGAGAGTTCATAAAGGTCCGAAAAATCGAATTGTATCTTAGTTCAACATATCATCCGCAAATGGATGGATAATCAAATAGGAAAATTCAAATCCTTGAGGACCTACTCTGAGCATGTGCCATTGAGTGTCAAGGATCTTGAAAGGATCACCTTCCCTTGGTGGAGTTTGCTTTTAAAAACAACTACCATACTAGTATTAGCATGGTACCTTTTGAGGCACTATGTGTGCGAAGATGCACCACTCCTTTGTTTTGGCAGGAAGTGGGTGACAAAGGCACTTATTCCACTCAGATAATCGATGATACAACCAGAACTGTAGAAATGGCTAGAGAGAAATTATTGACTGCGCAAAGCTGCCAGAACAGTTATGATGATCAAAGGCATCACGATCTGAAGTTTGAGGTCAGAGATTTTGTATTCTTGAAAGTTTTTCCAATGAAGGGTCTTCAAAGATTTGATGTCAAGGGAAAGCTAGCACCCCGGTTCATTGGATCTTTCAAGATTTTGGCCCATATTGGGAAGGTGGCATACTGAGTAGACCTTCATCTGCACTTGATAAGTGTGCATAATGTATTCCACGTGTCTAACATGCAAAAGTATATTAGAGATCATTGGCACATGATTAGCTATGAAGACTTGTTAGAAGAGATAAACTTATCCTTCCCCAAGGCATTTGTGCAGATGTTAGACCGTGCAGCCAAGAAGTTGTGATGGAAAGACATTCCGTTGGTCAAGGTATTGTGACAAAGTTAGAATGTTGAGGAGGCCACATGGGAGCATGAGGTAGATATGCAACAGAAATATCCCTATCTTTTTGAAGGTATGATCATGAAATCCCAGTTCAATTCTTTTTAAAATTTTTACGGTCTTTGTTCTCTTTAAGATTTTTATGCATGGATCCATGTATTATTCAAAACATATGCATTAGATCCTTTGTCTCGAGGATAAGACTTCCTTTAAGATTTTTATGATGTGAAACCACGTATGTTCGTACTAATTTCTGGAGCAATTTTGACATCCAAAAAAATAAATGACCAAATAATTTTATAGATCTCATCGAGACCTTTTCAATGAGACCAAGAGCATTGAATTCTGAGCTTCCTAGTTCAAGTTATCGATGTTTTAAGTTTAATGATCGAGACCCATATATGGACTCGAAATGGATCCGAAGTAGAACCAAATTTGCATATGTTTTCACCTCTCCTTATATAAATAAGATATGATAGGTTGTCCTCTCCAAAAACTAACTGCCACCACCTCTTATCCTCGTCAAAGCACCACCATATTGGCCAGATTTGTCATCGGAGGGCCACTGTTGACATCGGAAAAAGTGCTCCAATCGAAGATCTACGACCATCATCACGCAAGGGAGCTCGAGGTCACTATTGTGCACATATTCATGCTATGATTGAGTGACGGAAACACTGTTTCCGCGCAATAGGAGATCTGTAGGGAACATCCTCTGACGTAACGATGTTTCCTTTTCGCTTACTGTTGGTTTCGTATTATTTTTGTTAGACCTATGTGATCTAGTATTCTTACAACCTTAGATATATCTGTACCATGATTTCAATATAATGATGACACTTTGATTGTTCAAGTCGCATATATGTATACATATACATACATATATATAGAGAGAGAGAGAGGACTGATCCTATGAGAGCCAAAACCTGTGAGAGCATGAGAGCATGCATTCTAGGCCACAAGATCCAACCAGGAGAGAGAAGACCAGGAGAGAGAAAATAGAATCATATGGTCCAGAATGCATGCTCTCATGCTCTCACATTTTTTTCTCTCATAGGATCACTCCTCTCTCTCTCTCCATATATATATATAAGCACATGTTCTTTCAAGAATAGAAATATGGGCATATTTAATATTATTTCTATTTTAGTTCCACACATATAAGATATGTTCCGATCTTTCTTCTTTTTATTAATTTTTTTATGCAAAGATTTGTCGACATCATCTTGATGTATACAGTTATAGACTATCTTTTTAGATAATTATGTACAAATATTGTTAACGGTTGTTTTATTTTGAGGAGTCATGTCGATATTCAAAGAAGAATATTCTAAGAATGGAGCGAGGATAATATGTCCTCATAAATTTATTTCATGGGATATTTACATCCATAATCCTGAGTAGTTTCGTAATTACAGTAGGAACCCTCTGTAATCACGAATTACATGAGAAACCCTAAATAAGTGCATTGTCCTACACCCATAACCCTTCGTTATTTTAATCCATCAACTCATCCAAGCCTTTGAGTTAATCTAACATATCATCGATCTACAACAACAACAACAACAACAACAAAGCCTTTTCCCACAATTAAGTAGGGTCGGCTACATGGATTCTTCGCCTCCATTCAAATCTATCTTAGGTCAATCCCGGGCTTATATCCACAAAACTAAGATCCCTTTGTATGGTCTCTTTCCAACACTTTTTGGGCCGTCCTCGCCCTCTCTTAGTCGGCTCAACATCCCAACACTCGCATCTCCTAACTGATGCATCAACTGATCTTCTTTGCAAATGTCCAGACCATCTTAAGCGATTTTCTCGCATCTTATCCTCGATCGGAGATACATTAACTTTCTTTCTGATTGCATCATTCCGAATCTGATCTTTACGTGTGTGTGTCCGCACATCCACCTTAGCATTTTCATTTCCGCTACATTCATTCTCTGGACATGTCTATGGTTCACTGGCCAAAATTCAAATTCATAAAGCATAGCAGGTCTCACGGCTGCTTTATAAAACTTTCCTTTAATCTTTAAAGGAAGTTTCTTATCACGGAGAACAGCAGAGGCTCCTCTCCACTTTAGCCACCTTACATTTATTCTATTAGTAAAATCTCCATCAATTTCCCTGTCTTGTTGCAGAATAGATCCCATATATCTAAAGGAATCTCTCTTCTAAATGTTATCATCACCAATCTTCACCTCGATTCCTTCACCATTGCTTCCATCAAAGGTGCACTCCATATATTATGTCTTAGCCCTACTTATACGAAATCCTTTAGTCTCCAACTCATGTCCCCAGATCTCAAGCTTCTCATTTACTCCATCTCTAGTCTCGTCAATTAACACAATATCATCAGCAAATAACATACACCAAGGTAACTCATCCTGAATGTGACTGGTCAACTCATCATAATCAAAGTAAAAAGAAATGGACTCAAAGCAGAACCTTGATGTAAACCAATGTTGATGTCAAAATATCCAGTCTTCCCAGACGGGGTCCTTACACAAGATAAAGCCCTATCACACATGTCCTTTATGAGGTTAATATGACAGGTACTTGTCTCTTCTCCAACACTCTCCACATTGTCTCTCGTGGGACAGAATCATAATCCTTCTCCAAATCAATAAAGATCATGTGGAGGTTCTTCCTTTTAGCTCTATAAATATCCATTGTTCTCTTCAGCAAATGGACCGCTTCAGTCGTTTAGCGACCTGGCATGAATCCGAATTGGTTTTCTTTTACATTGGAAATTTACCTCAACCTTCTATCGATCACACGTTCCCAAATTTTCATAGTGTGACATAATAAATCTCGGATTCATCACTCTAAATCTCATTTATTAAGCTCAATTCCCTAAAAATCAACAGCATATCTGCATCTATTTCGTATAATTAGCATTTGTGCATGATTTCATAAGAATTGCATTTTAGCATTAAATTCTGCATCAAATAAGAAGCCAAAAATCCAAGCCAAAAATGACCTGTAAATAGCCTAACTTCCCCTATTTTTAACTCCTCCATGCTAACTCAGAATGTCACAAACCCACCTCCACTGTGTACACATCACTAACAAGAATAAATAAAAAATACAAAAAAATAATTAATCCAAATAAGTGGACCAAAAACCCAAACCCTAGTTTCAGGATTTTCGGACTAAAAGCCACATATCTTCCTCATCCAGTGTCCGATTTGATCCTACTCACTTTTGAACTAATGCACATTCAATTACCTTCAAAACAAGACCAAGTTCAAGTGAATCGGAGCTCGTATGTGAAAGTTGGGTTTTGGGCCTCTTGTACATTGTATTTTCGCGGTTTTTGACCTTGTATTTTATGTACTTATTTTCTTCATTAATAAAAATCCAAAAAATTAGATTAAGGTCTCTTTTATTTATCTTTGAGTTTTCCATATTTTTCCGGATTTTTATCTTGTTTTAAAAATGACAAAAAAAATACAAAACCCAAAAATCAAGGTATTCTATGTACATAGGATACCCCAAAAATTCACTTTTCACATTTGACCGAATTTGGCTTTGATGTCTTCATGAAAGTTGTAAATCTCTCCGAGACGAGCATTTTCGTGAAGAAACTTTTTCGATCCGAGGTCATTTGCTATTTTTATCTATTTTACAAAGTATTATATTTTCGGATTTTCTGGAGCTGACACGTGGCAGCCTCAGAGGCCGCCACGTGTCAGCTATTTTTCGCCATTTTAAATCTCATTTTTAATAAAAAAAATTAAAAATCGAAGCACGTGCGTTGCACGTGCCCCCAGGCACGTGCTCCGCACGTGCGGCGCTGCCTGCCCTTTTGTCCCTGCCACGTGGCACGTCTCCAGCCGTTCGATCTCGGTCGATCGAACGGCAGGAGACCCGTCTTCTCCCCCTGCGCCTCCTTCGACCGCCCGCCCCCTATCTTCGGAACCACCGCCGCCGCTCCTCCCATCTCGCAACGGCCGCCCCGCTATCCTCGCACCGGCCGCCTCCCTCTCTCTCTATAAAAGAGCACAAGCCGCCCCCCAGTCCGATCATCCGCCGACTTCCGCCCTAGGGTGCTTTGAGGTGGTGACAGTCCTCCACGCCGGCGTGATCCGAGGTCGTAGCCCTCGTCGCAGCAACTTCTCAAGGCGTTGCTCTTGCTCCGGCCACTCGCCGTTGAGCCTCCGACCTCCCCCAGGAGACAGGGGCTCCTCTACCGTCAACACTTCATCTTCTCAGCCACGCCGCTGCACCCTCGACGTCCCACGGCCGTGTATCGGCCATCGCCGCTTCATCGACGACATCTCCGCCTTGCGCCATCGAACTACACCTCCTCGACTTCATCTTCTTCGACAAGTCATCATCACCTTCGCGTCGCCGCCTCGTCAACGATCGTCGTCTCCAGCTGCTTCACCAACCAACCCAACAACGTCATCGACTCCAGCCGCCACGACGTCATCTTCCCCGACTTCGCCTCCATCTTCATCTCCACAACGCCATCGCCTTCGCTTCGTCCACGCCGGAGGCCCCCTCTCGCGCTCCTCCGCCTGGACAGCACCGCCGCACGGCCGGGCGCTCTACACCCGAGGCCCCGCGCACGTGATCTGCACGTGCGTGGGGAACTACGTCAGCCTGACGTCAGCCCAGTCACGTGCTACGCACGTGACTTTGGGGCAAATTGCAGTAACGCCCCCAAACGTTCCACCTTTCGCAGTCCAGCCCCCGCCCCCAGAGGGCACGTGCCACGCACGTGCCCCTCTGGGAAATTTGCAGAAGCCCCCCTACTTTTATCGGTAATTAACAATAGGTCCCCTTGCATTATTTTTATATTTTCTTTATTATTCTGTTTGCAACTGTACCCCTGTCTTTGTCATCCATTATAGACCTCTACATTGCATCATTTTATTTATTTAAAAATAGCACTTTGTTCATTGCTTAATGCTCTACATTTTGACATGCTATGGATATTTTTGTGATTTACGGTTGATTAATAAATAATTGTTTGTGGAAATTGAAATATTTTGCCCAATCTGTGCTCGGAAATTCATAGTTAATTAACCGTTGTTTTAAAAATTCCCCAAAAAATGACATATTGTAGAGATTAAGTTGCTTGACATTGTGCCCAAAAATAATTGCATTTGCTTGCATACTTTGCTCTGTAAAAATCATTTTGCATATTTTAGTATTTAATTTTTAATAGGTATTAAACCCCACATTTTCGAGGATTAGGATTTTTCCGAGATCCGTCACCTAGCGATAGATCTCAGATAATTTTGATCCTTGAAAATAAGTAGGTTTGATATTTATTAAAATTAAATATTGAAAATCATTTTGTTTGCATTTAAAAATTCATAAAAAATTCATATTGCATCAGAAAATTCCAAAAAAATTGCAGTGCACTCATTTCATCATAATTTACATTGTGGCCAAGTTTCGTATTTTTCGGACATTGTTTGAACGTATTTTATATTGTAGTCCCTAAAATAGGCCGCATTTGCACTTTGCATCCCTTATTGCATTGAAAAAAATTCCAAAAAAGACCGCCTTGAAAACCGAACTAAAAATTGGATAGACATTAATCTAGGTTGTTCCTTTGCCTCCTTGTGATCGACCTTGGGACTTGCCCAAGTAAAATAAACATAAAAACCACTTGATTGAAATTGAATAAAATTTGTGGTTATTCTCTTGACTGTTTCCGATTGCCGCCTACAACGAACGACATTCATTAATTTCACGCACAAACGATAAAAACGATTTCTTATCGCGGCTTTTTGCGGACACGTCAGATGGCGCCGTTGCCGGGGAGGCAAACGGCTTAGTTTTTTGTTTTGAAAATTTTTGTTCGGTTTTTCGAATTCGGGTAGTCTGACCCCCGAATCCTTCATTGTAAATCCCATTTTATTTCTCGTATTTATTTTTCAGCATTTCTTTCATTTATTTATTTTTGATTATTTTCTGAGTCACTCTCTTACAATCTCTCTCTTATTTTTCTTGCGAGGTACCCGGCGCACGTGGAGCGGTTTTTCAAGGAACCGACGCATCTTCACCGACACCCGAAGAAACCGCAATTAATTTAAGATCGAGTCAAGTCGTGAGAGAGCGTAGAGTCTAGGTTTTTAATTTCTGCAAATTTCCATTTCTGCTCATTTACAGCGGTGTCCGTTTGGACTCTCGCGCATGTAAAAAAGACCTTGAACTTTTTCTGTGGTGTGTCGTGGCTTGTTTCACTCTCCGGTGAGGGTGGGGCCCGACTTGAGTGGCGATTAGGATAGACCTGCACATACGGCTCTCAGAGCATTTATATTTTTGCTTGTGCTCGTAGGATCTTAAGCCACACTGCACATTAACTGAGACGCATAGCCAAAAATTTAACTCAAATCTTCCCGCTAATAGCACTTTCTGCTTAGGTGCGGTTTTCATCGGCTTGCACGCATTTAGTGTAATTTTTAAAATTCTGTCTAGCATCCCACATGGAGATTGTGAGGAGGCACTGTAAGTCTTCTAACTGAGCATTCATCATAGTTTTCCGCGTGCATCGGCTTTTCCCGACTTCCTCCCCCTTGTTTTATCACATAAATCTAAAAGAAATCGGGACTGGACGGTAGACGTGTATTTGTGTTCATCTAAATTCTACAGTGATCACCTTAATAAAACTGGGACTGCTAAATATAGCCGATTTAAAAATCCATAAAATCAAGAATTTCTGCGGGAGAGCAACCCCGACATTGTTTGATTTTATCTTGCAGCGAGGAGAGAGACGCACACTAGGATAGAGCCCAGCTCCAAACCTAACAGCTCGCGTAAACGGCTTGCAAGACTTGAATTCTCACCAATTAAAACTAACAAGATAATTGACCGGACCCTTACGGTCTTCACTTTGAGTTGAGTTGGTGAAACAACCCTTGTATTGTGTTTGATTGTGCGTAGAACATAGTTCATCAACGAATACCACACAATTGTGTCTACATCAAAAAACATCTTGTTGACCCTGAGAATGGAGGACTGTGGTAATTTTTGTTCAGGCTCGTATCTCTCTACCACAAACTCCCCAATCTCAAAAACCCAGAGAAACCCTTACTCTGGACCTGCTTGGCCTCCGGGAAAACCTTCCCAAGAACCCTATTCCTTCTTCCTCCTAGAAGGAGGACAGACCCACCCTGGCTATTTCTCACCACAAAAGATCGAGGATGACTGTTACATCAAGTCTTTCCAATCTATTAACTCAAACCCTTTATATTCTCCAGGTAAGGAAAAAGAGATGCCTCCCAAAAAAGACCCTGAAGATAAAACAAATGATGACGCCATTCAAATGATCCTAGCAAGATTGGCTGCATCTGAGCAGCAACAACAGTTACTAAGGACACAGCTTGAGCAGTTGAATGCTGGGGAGGAAGTACCAATGGAAGCCGCTTATAACCCTGGACAGTACCAAGTGTGGAACTATTTACAGCCACCACAACCGGCGATCCATTATGAACTGAAACCACATTTCGTCAGTCAATTACCCCAATTCCATGGTAATACGACTGAGGAGCCATATGAATTCCTGAGGGACCTGGAGCTGATATGTTCGAATCTGAGGCACCCACAAGTCAGCCAAGACTACATTCGTCTCACTGCACTACCTTTCGCCTTGAAAGGAAAGGCAGACTACTGGGTGAAAAACTTGGGGGTGACTGTGACAACTTATGAGAGGTTCAAAAACCTCTTTCTGAAGAAATTCTACCCCTTGAGCCGGACCAATCAAATGAGAACCTGCATCACCAGCTTCTCTCAGTTGCCCAATGAACCACTCTGTGAGGCATGGGACCGGTTTAAAGATCTACTTCAGAAATGTCCTTGTCACAACCTGGACAATAACATCCTAGTCCAGTCTCTTTACTCTGGTCTAAATCATGAGACTCAAGGATTAGTTAGCGCTGCCTGCGGAGGGAATTATACATCACGTGGGGCTGAGACCGTCTGGACAATACTGGAGCAGATGGCAGAAACAAGCCGGTCTCAAATTGCCAGTAGAGCATACACTGATTCCCTAAACACCCTTCAAGCCAAAGGTGGGAAGCAGACTGTGGCAGAAATAGCTGAGGACTTAATTCCAAGCATGCACTTTATTTCTGATAAATTGACAATTGTGGACAAGAGAATGAACGATATCGACTGTAGGATTTCGCAATTCCCGAAGCAGATGGAGGAACTCACCGAGAAGGTATCCAAGATGGGGATGCCTAGTGCACCTACTGTCCCGATATATCATGTCCATCATGTCCAGGAACAACCAGGAGCAGAGCAACAACAACCATGGGCTCATGATCAATCCCACGCCCAATTTTCCCAACAGCAACCCCCACTGACTGAGACATTCAAGGAAGCCCCGCCTCTGACATTTGAAGTGAATGGCATCTGGTACACCCAAGACACTACCCGACAGGGTAATATGGGAGATCGTCAGACTTATCAGCGCCCACCCACTTTCTATAATGCCGCATTCCAGCAACCGAAGCAGCAGCAACCCTACAATCGCCAGAGCCAACCTCAGCAATACCATCAGCAATCTCAAGCCCCCAGACAATCAGCTCAATCATCCAAACCCCCAGAAGAACCAATCGACATCCAGAGACAAATACTTGAAGAGTTTCGTCACTTCCGAAATGAGCTGGAAGATCTTCGGGTTGATGTCAACCGCTTGTCCCGTTGGAAGGATGAGCAGACTGTTCCCACCACAACTATTCCCGCCCAAGTTCAAGCTAACCCCAATAGCTTGAACCGATCTCAATCATCTCAACACACTGGCCAGGTATACTATTCAGATTTTTCCACATTTGAACATGAGAACCTTTCGTTTGACAATATACATGCCATGTCACTCAGGAGCGGAAGGACCGTGGCCGTACCTGATCAGACTCGGGAATCGGTTCATGAAGACTCGGAGGATCAGCCGGAGGATGCTTCCGAGGAAGATGGAGAAAGACGTCTGAGGATCCCAGCACCAGAGAAGGGGAAAGCATCTATGGAGTCTGCAGAGGACCTTGAACCTCTAGTTGCTGCAAAAATACCTTTGTCATCTTTTCAGCAACCTGATTTTGATTATTATCAAAAATCTGATGATTGTAAAAAAACTCCAAATCTAATAAAGATGCTCGTATTTATGATTCTGACCTTCTGTCCCCTGTCTCAAGTGCTTCCATTCCTTTCCCCCATGCCCTAAAGAAAGGGAAACAAAAGAAAAACATCAAAGA
This sequence comes from Ottelia alismoides, assembly GCA_037367405.1. NCBI lineage: Eukaryota > Viridiplantae > Streptophyta > Magnoliopsida > Alismatales > Hydrocharitaceae > Ottelia > Ottelia alismoides. The sequence continues at coordinate 393,079 of JAZKJV010005965.1, read as the reverse complement.
TGACCCAGTAATGGAAAAATTCTGCCATCAAAACATCACGATCAAAGTACCCTTTGATCAATACGTGGCAGGTAATCCTGCCTTTCAGAAATACTTGAAGGCAAAATGCACCCCCACCCGGACTCGGACAAAGAGAATAAGTCAATTCGTGGAGACTCATATCTTGACAGTTGCCACCACCAAGTGCGTCAAAAACCAGCATCTGCCAAGAAAGAAAAGGGATCTGGGCGCCCATTATGTGGAGAGTCACATTGGCGGCACATCATTCACACGCACACTTCTCGACAATGGATCTTCCATAAACCTTCTACCCTTAGCCTTATATTATCGATTGGAGTTGGGCCCTCTCAAGAAATCATCATCTTTACTCCAATTTGCTGATAAATCCACTAAAAGACCTAAGGGAGAAGTGAAGAATGTCACCATCATTATCGAGGGTACTGAATACAAAGTAGACTTCACGGTCCTGGACATGGAGACCCCGAACCATTGGAAGGAATCGCAAATCATTCTCGGAAGACCTTTCTTAAGAACCGCTAAGGCCGTATTCGACTACGGAATTGGCATGATGAAATTCCGTTCTCCAGGCGGAGAAGTGGACTTAGAGATGAAACAAACAAAGTGGCAAAGGCCAGATTCCGAATCCACAACTGAAGATGCCGAAACATCAGAATGCAATCTCCTCAGAACCACTGGGCCATGGGACCAACTGCCTGACATACAGGTGGCAAGCACATCCTCAGAAGAAGATATAATACACGATGCAATCTCTGAGACTTCTAGACCCCCAGATTATCACACACTTGACACCACAGAAATCCCCTTCGATTTGTCAATCACATCACCTTTGGGACAATCAATCGATGATGAGTCGGACGCAGCGCTAGCCGAATTACCATTCTCCTCTATCGATCCGACTCACTTTTCTTCGGAATTGGTAGCCAACATCTCACACAGTGATTCACCGCCAACCGATACTGAGCCAGAAGCAAAGGTCAATCAGCCAGACTTAATCGACGATTCAGAATTGCCAGAGCTGAAACCACTACCTCCCACGCTGAAGTATGCATTCCTCAATGGACCCAAAGAAAAATTCCCTGTGATCATTAGCTCATCATTAACCGTAGACCAAGAATCCAGACTGATCGAAGTCCTTGAGCGAAATCGAAAAGCCATAGGTTGGACCGTGTCGGATCTCGTAGGAATAAACCCCGCTCTCTGCTCGCACCAAATTTATGTTGAGGATAATGCAAGGCCTTCCCGTGAATTTCAGAGAAGATTAAACCCCAATCTTTGGGAAGTGGTGAAGAAAGAAATAGAGAAATGGTGCAAAGCAGGATTCATTTACCCCATTTCTGACTCCAAGTGGGTAGCCCCCCTTCATGTCATCCCGAAGAAGTCGGGAATCCAGATGGTTACCAACGAGGAGGGGGTAGAGATCGCGACCAGAGTACCCACGTCATGGCGCGTCTGTGTCGATTACCGGTGCCTGAATGCTTCGACCAAGAAAGACTACTTTCCACTGCCATTCATTGATCAAATATTGGAGAGACTTGCAGGGAAAGCATTCTTCTGTTTTCTTGATGGGTACTCCGGCTACAATCAAGTAGCTATCGCCCCCGAGACCAGGAAAAGACCACGTTCACATGTCCCTTCGGTACTTACGCATTCAAGCGCATGCCATTCGGGCTTTGCAATGCCCCAGGCACATTTCAGCGGTGCATGATTGCCGTATTTGCCGAAATGGTTGGTGATTTCCTGGAAGTCTTCATGGACGACTTCTCGGTTCATGGTGATTCATTTGATACATGCTTAGCACACTTGGACCGAGTCCTTCAGAGATGCAGGGAGGTAAATTTGGTACTCTCCTGGGAGAAGAGTCACTTCATGGTGACTGAGGGTATCGTGTTGGGGCACGTCATCTCCAAAAAAGGGATGGAGGTGGACCCTGCCAAGGTGGATGTGATCAAGAAACTTGAGCCACCAACCAACGTCAAGTCAGTGAGGTCGTTCTTAGGGCATGTCGGATTTTATCGACGGTTTATTCCTGATTTTTCAAAGATCGCCCGCCCACTGACTGAGCTCTTAGGAAAAGACACCGAGTTTATTGTGAATCACAGATGTCTAGAGGCCTTCGAGCTCCTGAAAAAGAAAATATGTGAATCGCCGATATTACAAGCTCCCGACTGGTCTCTTCCCTTCGAGATCATGACTGATGCATCGGATTTTGCTGTCGGAGCGGTACTCGGACAAAGAAGAGATGGAATTCCTTATGCGATTCACTACGCGAGCAAAGTGTTGGATCCTGCACAGAGAAATTATACAGTAACTGAAAAGGAAATGCTCGCGGTTGTTTGGGCCCTGGAAAAATTCAGATCATACATATTGGGCTCCAAGGTGACAATCTTCACTGATCACACAGCAATCAGATATCTTATGGATAAGAAGGATGCTAAGGCACGACTTTTGAGATGGATCTTGTTAATCCAGGAGTTTAATTTGGAGATTAAGGATAAACCTGGGATAAAGAATGTTGTTGCTGATCACCTTTCCCGAATCGAGCAAAATGATCATCCTGATATCGGACCAATCAAGGAGACTTTTCCAGACGAATCGGTTTGCGTCATTGATTCAACCCCTTGGTATTCCGACATAGTGAACTATCTTGTCTCCAAGAAGGTTCCTTATGGTTGGACCAAAAAAATGATTGAGCGATTAAAGTCAGATTCAAGAAAATACCATTGGGACGATCCTTTCCTTTTCTATGAAGGGCCGAATTGTGTCTGGAGAAGATGTATTCCTCAGGAGGAATATCAGAGTGTCCTCACACACTGTCATTCTCTCGAGGCTGGAGGACACCATTCGGGAAAGAGAACCGCGCACAAGGTACTCCAATGTGGATTTTACTGGCGGACCTTATTTCAGGATGCTAATGAATTTGTACGGTCATGCCCGACTTGTCAAAGAACGGGAGGGACGATGGGATATAGAGATGAAATGCCCATGCAACCAATGATTTTCTGTGATGTTTTTGATGCATAGGGGATTGATTTTATGGGTCCTTTTCCCAACAGCAATGGATTTGAGTACATCTTGTTAGCGGTTGACTATTTATCAAGATGGGTAGAGGCTATTCCGACCCGAACCGCAGATAGCAAGGTAGTCTGCAAGTTCATCAAAGACAACATCATTGCGAGGTTCGGGATACCAAAAGTATTGATTTCTGATGGAGGTAGCCACTTCGTGAATCGGGAAATGAGATCTTTGGCTAAGGAGTACAAATTTGAGCATAGAATAGCCAACCCATATCATCCCCAATCCAATGGCATGGCAGAGGTTTCTAATAGAGAGGTGAAGAGCATTCTCCAGAAGTTGGTTCGTCCCGATAGGAAGAATTGGTCGCAACTGTTGGACCAAGTTCTATGGGCCTATAGGACAGCCTATAAGACTCCACTCGGTACTTCACCTTTTAGGATGATCTATGGCAAGCCATGTCATCTTCCTGCAGAACTGATTCACAAATCTGAATGGGCAATCAAAAAGTTGAATTGGAGTTGTCACCTTGGGAAACTATGTCGAGACTTAAATCTGAATGAGCTTATTGAAATCCGAAATCGGGCATATGACAACAGTGTGATTTATAAGGACAAGGTCAAGAGATGGCATGATAGACACATTCGAGAGAAGACCTTTATCCCTGGACAGAAAGTGTGGTTGTTTAATGCTCGGTTGAAGATTTTTCATGGGAATCTCAAATCAAAATGGACGGGTCCCTACATTGTTGTCGATGTGCATACCAATGGAAGCATAGATATTGCCGAACTCAAAGAGAATGCACAACTGTTCTCAGTAAATGGACAAATGCTGAAGCCATACATTGAATCATCCAAAGAACAAACAGTTCAAGTCGAGTCCATATATTTCACGCAGAGCGAGGATATTGAAAATCTATCTAATCACACCCACCCTCCCTCCCGACCACATTGGTCTCCTTGTACAGCTTCTTCCTCTACTTAGGCCAAGGCCTAAGTATAGGGGGGACCGATGCCATCTGTTTATATCATTCTTCTCCTGACTCCTAACTGCTCCATTTTCACCCTTCTTCCATACTTAGGCTGTCCACAGCCTAAGTATAGGGGGAACCGACATCCACCTGTATATCCTCTCCTCATTCACAAATCATAACCGCCTCTTATCCGCTTTACTTCCTAACCCATTGTATATAAAATTTTCCATTCCCTTACGCTTAGCACGAGCTATGTCTTTATTACGCTTTTTGTGCTTTGAGGACACAGCACTCGCTAAGTATAGGGGGGTCTGTATATATACGCTGTATATATTTTACCCATATCTCGTACTTTCACGTAAGTCTATATGTATTTACGGGGTGGGTATTAACTTGAAAAAAAAAGAGGCTTCTTATTCCATTTTCTGCATAAAAAATCCCTTGCATAAAACGTCAAAAAAAAATTTGTCTGCATTACACACACCTGCACTTCATCCAACATTACATGCATTTGCATCTGTGAAAAGTCATTGGGTTCTGAATCGAGTTATGAGCCGAAACCGAGAGTGGTCTGGGCTTGCCCTTAATCCACCTAATTTTCAGAGGAACTTCACCGAGAAATAGGATTTTAAGAGCTTCAGGTCTTTTGACTTAATTCTTTAAGTTCCACATGACAATGTGCAGCATTTGACTCTTAGTGTCTAACCTGGTCTCTTCATTCTGGGTACAACTCTGGAATAGGGAATTAATTTGCACTCTCTCACTATGCACTTAGCTCAACCCAGACGGGATGTTGGAAAACTATGTGAGTTTCTTTTCTGGTAGCGTGGAAATCTAAAGACCGGAGTACGGGTTGAAATAAAGCTTCGGAAAAGGGATGGACGGCTGGGCACAATTTTTTCTAAGACCCCAAAAAAATTTACGGAATAAAAAGATGCTATATCCGTAGGGGCAAAACAAGATCCAAGCAGAACCACCAAAAATTCCAAATACAAAGAAGCATTCTACCAAATAAAAATTCGACCAAAAAGGTCCAAGCTTCAAGAAATCTGCAGATCTTGGTGGAGACTTGGCTACACTGGCCATCTTCACAAGGAGAGGTGACTACACTGGCCACCCCCTCCAGTTCTTTTCTCTTTCTTCTAGCTTCTCCCCCATTTCGATTGTGAACACAGCACGACAGACCTTAGAAGGAAATACCTGACTCCCCGAGGACGAGTTACTGGAAAGGAGAGGAGCATGGTGGTCCGGCATTCTGAATGGGAAGAGCTAAAACCCTTCACACACATGAGTTGGTTATTCAATGTTCATAGGGTATACTTTGGGAAGAGGATTGATCTAAGATGACTTCTGAGTTGAAACTGTGTCAATGATGTGTAGAACTTGAGGGCTGTTGATTTTAAAATTCTAAGTCTCAGAAAAGTTCCGCCACACTATTAATCCAAAGGTCAAGTTTAGTTTCATTCTCACCTTCAGCTCATGGTCTTGGTATGGAACCCAGTCTCATTTCACTTCATGGCATGTCTTTTTGATGCTCAGGGACGAGCATGGTTTAAGTATAGGGGGACGATGAATCTCGGATTCATCACTCTAAATCTCATTTATTAAGCTCAATTCCCTAAAAATCAACAGCATATCTGCATCTATTTCGTATAATTAGCATTTGTGCATGATTTCATAAGAATTGCATTTTAGCATTAAATTCTGCATCAAATAAGAAGCCAAAAATCCAAGCCAAAAATGACCTGTAAATAGCCTAACTTCCCCTATTTTTAACTCCTCCATGCTAACTCAGAATGTCACAAACCCACCTCCACTGTGTACACATCACTAACAAGAATAAATAAAAAATACAAAAAAATAATTAATCCAAATAAGTGGACCAAAAACCCAAACCCTAGTTTCAGGATTTTCGGACTAAAAGCCACATATCTTCCTCATCCAGTGTCCGATTTGATCCTACTCACTTTTGAACTAATGCACATTCAATTACCTTCAAAACAAGACCAAGTTCAAGTGAATCGGAGCTCGTATGTGAAAGTTGGGTTTTGGGCCTCTTTTGTACATTGTATTTTCGCGGTTTTTGACCTTGTATTTTATGTACTTATTTTCTTCATTAATAAAAATCCAAAAAAAATTAGATTAAGGTCTCTTTTATTTATCTTTGAGTTTTCCATATTTTTCCGGATTTTTATCTTGTTTTAAAAATGACAAAAAAAATATAAAACCCAAAAATCAAGGTATTTTATGTACATAGGATACCCCAAAAATTCACTTTTCACATTTGACCGAATTTGGCTTTGATGTCTTCATGAAAGTTGTAAATCTCTCCGAGACGAGCATTTTTCGTGAAGAAACTTTTTCGATCCGAGGTCATTTGCTATTTTTATCTATTTTACAAAGTATTATATTTTCGGATTTTCTGGAGCTGACACGTGGCAGCCTCAGAGGCCGCCACGTGTCAGCTATTTTTCGCCATTTTAAATCTCGTTTTTAATAAAAAAAATTAAAAATTAAAAATCGAAGCACGTGCGTTGCACGTGCCCCCAGGCACGTGCTCCGCACGTGCGGCGCTGCCTGCCCTTTTGTCCCTGCCACGTGGCACGTCTCCAGCCGTTCGATCTCGGTCGATCGAACGGCAGGAGACCCGTCTTCTCCCCCTGCGCCTCCTTCGACCGCCCGCCCCCGATCTTCGGAACCACCGCCGCCGCTCCTCCCATCTCACAACGGCCGCCCCGCTATCCTCGCACCGGCCGCCTCCCTCTCTCTCTATAAAAGAGCACAAGCCGCCCCCCAGTCCGATCATCCGCCGACTTCCGCCCTAGGGTGCTTCGAGGTGGTGACAGTCCTCCACGCCGGCGTGATCCGAGGTCGTAGCCCTCGTCGCAGCAACTTCTCAAGGCGCTGCTCTTGCTCCGGCCACTCGCCGTTGAGCCTCCGACCTCCCCCAGGAGACAGGGGCTCCTCCACCGTCGACACTTCATCTTCTCAGCCACGCCGCTGCACCCTCGACGTCCCACGACCGTGTATCGGCCATCGCCGCTTCATCGACGACATCTCCGCCTTGCGCCATCGAACTGCACCTCCTCGACTTCATCTTCTTCGACAAGTCATCATCACCTTCGCGTCGCCGCCTCGTCAACGATCGTCGTCTCCAGCTGCTTCACCAACCAACCCAACAACGTCATCGACTCCAGCCGCCACGACGTCATCTTCCCCGACTTCGCCTCCATCTTCATCTCCACAACGCCATCGCCTTCGCTTCGTCCACGCCGGAGGCCCCCTCTCGCGCTCCTCCGCCTGGACAGCACCGCCGCGCGGCCGGGCGCTCTACACCCGAGGCCCCGCGCACGTGATCTGCACGTGCGTGGGGAACTACGTCAGCCTGACGTCAGCCCAGTCACGTGCTACGCACGTGACTTTGGGGCAAATTGCAGTAACGCCCCCAAACGTTCCACCTTTCGCAGTCCAGCCCCCGCCCCCAGAGGGCACGTGCCACGCACGTGCCCCTCGGGGAAATTTGCAGAAGCCCCCCTACTTTTATCGGTAATTAACAATAGGTCCCCTTGCATTATTTTTATATTTTCTTTATTATTCTGTTTGCAACTGTACCCCTGTCTTTGTCATCCATTATAGACCTCTACATTGCATCATTTTATTTATTTAAAAATAGCACTTTGTTCATTGCTTAATGCTCTACATTTTGACATGCTATGGATATTTTTGTGATTTACGGTTGATTAATAAATAATTGTTTGTGGAAATTGAAATATTTTGCCCAATCTGTGCTCGGAAATTCATAGTTAATTAACCGTTGTTTTAAAAATTCCCCAAAAAATGACATATTGTAGAGATTAAGTTGCTTGACATTGTGCCCAAAAATAATTGCATTTGCTTGCATACTTTGCTCTGTAAAAATCATTTTGCATATTTTAGTATTTAATTTTTAATAGGTATTAAACCCCACATTTTCGAGGATTAGGATTTTTCCGAGATCCGTCACCTAGCGATAGATCTCAGATAATTTTGATCCTTGAAAATAAGTAGGTTTGATATTTATTAAAATTAAATATTGAAAATCATTTTGTTTGCATTTAAAAATTCATAAAAAATTCATATTGCATCAGAAAATTCCAAAAAAATTGCAGTGCACTCATTTCATCATAATTTACATTGTGGCCAAGTTTCGTATTTTTCGGACATTGTTTGAACGTATTTTATATTGTAGTCCCTAAAATAGGCCGCATTTGCACTTTGCATCCCTTATTGCATTGAAAAAAATTCCAAAAAAGACTGCCTTGAAAACCGAACTAAAAATTGGATAGACATTAATCTAGGTTGTTCCTTTGCCTCCTTGTGATCGACCTTGGGACTTGCCCAAGTAAAATAAACATAAAAACCACTTGATTGAAATTGAATAAAATTTGTGGTTATTCTCTTGACTGTTTCCGATTGCCGCCTACAACGAACGACATTCATTAATTTCACGCACAAACGATAAAAACGATTTCTTATCGCGGCTTTTTGCGGACACGTCATGACATCAGCTTGATTCCTCTATAATTTGAACAGTTTTGAGTGTTCTCATTTATTCTTATAAAGAGTCACCAGTACTCCTCCTCCAATCTTTAGGCATTTTCTTGCTTCACCAAATAACATTGAATAGATTCGTAAGTCAAGTCAAACCACGCTAACCTAAAACTCTCCATACTTCTACAGGAATGTCATCCGGTCCTACACCTTTTCCAGGTCTCATAACCTTCAAAGCCTCCTCTACTTCCTTTCTTTGTATCCGTCTATAGCATGCACGATTCAAGTAACTTTCACTACAAGCTAGATCACCCAAAGTGATGATCTCTATTTCCTTCCTCAATGAAAAGTTTATGAAAGTATTGCTCCCATCTAGTCTTTATATCCTTCTAAGTAACAAGCACATGACCTTCCTCGTTCTTAATGCATCTCACTTGAGAAAGGTCTTTGGTTTTTCTTTCTCTTGCTTTTGCCAACCTGAATATATCCTTCTGTCCCTCCTTAGAGTCGAGATTTTTATATAAAACTTCATAAGCTTTTGACTTAGCTTTGCTTACAGCTTTCTTTGCTTCCTTCTTCGCTATTTTGTAGTTTGTGACAGTTTCCTCTATTCTATCCTTAGACATAGCTTTAAAGCAATCTCTTTTTATTTTTAGCTTTTCTTGCACCCCTTCACTCCACCACCAAGCCTCCTTTTGACATGGAGCTCCTCCCTTTGACTCGCCTAGCATCTCTTTGGCTACCTTTCGGATACAAGATGTTACTGCCTCCCACATCTCGTTTGCACTACCGCTACAATCCCAAGATTAAGTCTTCTAAAACATTCTCCCTGAAGCTCGCTTGCTTCAGTGGAAGATTCCACTATCTAGTTCTAGTTATCTTAGAAACCCTCTTTTTATTTACCAACCCTTTCATTTGTACATCCAAGACTAACAAACGATGTTGGGTTGTCAAACTCTCTCCTAGGATTACTTTGCAGTCTTTACAACACAACCTATCTCTTCTCCTCAACGCAAAGTAATCTACTTGTGTTCTAGTTGGACCACTCTTGTAAGTAATTAAATGTTTCTCCCTCTTCTTGAAGAGAGTGTTTGCTATGAAAAGATCATATGCCGTTGCAAAATCCAGGATGGCTTTTCCCTCTTCATTTCTATCCCCAAAACCATGTCCTTCATGAACACTAGCATACCCCGAAGCATCTTTTCCCACATGTCCATTAAGATCTCCACCGATGCAAATCATCTCTTTTTGTGGGATTCCTTATAGACTCTTATCCAAATCCTCCCAAAAAGCTTGTTTAGTCCTTTCATCTAAACCAATTTGCGGTGCATAAACTGAGATGATATTCAGAGTTTCTTCTTCAAGCACCAATTTTAGCAAAATAATTCGATCCTCAAATGTTTTCACCTCAACCACACAATCCTTCAAATCCTTACGAACAACCACTCCAACACCATTTCTAGCCTTATCTTTACCTGAATAACAAAGTTTAAAGCATGTCTTCTCAATCTTCCTTGCTTTCTCTCTAACCCATTTAGTCTCTTGAAGACATAGTATATGAATCTTCCCTCTTTCCATCGTATCCACTATCTCCATCAACTTTCCAGTTAAAGTACCAATATTCCAACTACCAATCCACAACTTTCGTTGTATAGGGAACACCCCAACGAAGTCTGTATGTTTGCTTAAATTCACGTTGAAAAGATTCGACTGTCATGAGGCAACTTATTAAATAGTATTTTTTAGAAAAGAATTACTATTTAGGAAGTTGTCTCTGACTGTTTACAGTGGTTGTCGACTACCTAACGCAACCCTCCTCATTTACCCGGGCTTGGAACCGGCCATGGCTGAGTTAACATATCCTCGATCTAACGGTTAAAATTAAACCAAAAAGAAAAAATAAAATAAAAATAAAAAACACCCCTTCTTCCACCCCTTCCCCCTCCTCGAGGCCAGTTGCCGTTGCCCCCTTCTCCAAGCCAGTCGTCGCCATCCCCCTCCTCCACCTCCCCCTCCTCTAGGCCAGTCGTCGTCACGTGAGCAGCCACAACAACACCACTTCCCCTCCCTCTGCCTTTCCCTCCCCTTGCATAAGCTACAACACCATCGACAATTCCTCCCCCATAGCACGAGCAGCATGAAATCCTCCTCCTCCCCTTCCTCTCCTCTCGTACAAGCATATGCACCAGCCCTTCCCTTCCCGTCGTACGAGCAACAACTGATGGGACCTTAATTCAATCCCATTTATAAATCCGAACAAATAGGCAAAGATGGGATACATATAGACAAGAAGGAACTACACCTCTAATAGAAGAAAGTGGGAACACATAGAGATTAATAACATTTGTAGTTGGAGAACATCATCCGTAGTCATGTACATTTAAGAAGAGAAGAGACCAAATGTATCAAGGATGGTGGTGCGGAAGGGGTCGCCGAGGTGCGTGGTCCAGTTGTTCAGCGGGCCCTTCTTGGTCGTTGTGGCCTGAATCGCAAACCCCAGGAACGCAACCATCGCGAGCTGGGAGTGCTTGATCTCTACCAGTTGCAACCTCTCCTCCTCCGGGCTGGCTGCCAGCCAAAGCGGGTCGAAGAACTACCTGCTTAGTTAGAGCCGCCTCTCCGGATCGAGCTCCCTGTTCCTCTTGAATTCGATGAACCCGACTGATGAAAAGGAAATTTAGCCGAGGTCGTGTCTTTCCATAAGGCAGATCGACAGTCGCTGAGGTGACCTCAGACAGAATCCCAGATCAATCAACAATTAACGCACAATGAAATATATGCAATGAATATAAAAATGTGGAGATAAAATTTATTATAACTCTACATGCAAATGTATATAGGTGTAAGCACAAGTAGAGGTCGAACAATGGGAGGCGAATGGTTGAGTGTGAAATTGGTTGCGCAATTATTCAATTCTTAGTTCATGTCCAATTTGTTTTGTTTATGTGGGTTTTTTATTTTTATATTTTCTTGTTTTATTTTTTTGTTTTTATAATTTTTATTTTTTTTTTTGATAATTTATATTTTTTTATTTTCTTTTTATATTTTGAATCATACAATATAGACATATATAATATATAGATATATAGATATATATAAGAGAAGAGAGAGAGATAATATATGGACACATATATATGTACATAAATACTCAAACTTTATTGGATGTAGTATTTTTTAGTCTTGTTATTATTTTTCTAATTTTTCTGTTGTTTTTCTGGGATTTTTCTAATTTTTATGTATTTTTACTCTCAAAAATGTCCCTAATATGGGACTAATTAAATAGGTCGAGAATAATTTGGGTTTTAAAAATATAAAATAATTCCAAAAATAACCCAAATTAATTTTAATACAAAAATACTAATATATAGATAATTATATAATAAAAATATATATCTTTGGTATTTTTGAAGGGTTTTTATTTTTTAGGATTTTGGAGCTTCTTGAAATTTTTATATTTTCCTTTTCTATTTTTAGGGTTTTTCATTTTCTGGACTCGATATATATACCATATATAATTTTTTGGAATTTTTCAAAAACATTTTATATTTTTTTGGGTATTTTATAATTTAAACAGTACAAAAATGGCTCTTTTTTCATTTTTTAATAATTAAGTTAAATGCAAAAAATGCAAAATGGACATGTGGCGTGAAAGTATGAGGCATGAAACATCTAACCTAATTTTGGTGGAATTTTAGGAGCAACGTAGGTATTTTTAATAAATACATAAAAGACATAAAAATAATACAGCCTAGCAGGGGCATTTTTGCAAATAAAATAATTCTCAGGGGGCACTGTGCAAATAGACCTACTGGAATAAACATTTATTTAAATTTTCACGATCATTTTACAATAAACAAAATGTGCCAGGGTGTATCTGCAAAATTCACGTGCCTCACGTGGGACTGCACGTGATGCGCGGAGGGACAAAAGTGTAATTTAAAGAAGTACATGGGTCCTACTGCAAAAATTACAATTATTTTATAACGTGAAAGTTTATTTACAGAATTAAAATATAAATACAAAAAGGCAGGGGTATAAGTGAAAATTACCCCCAAAGGCGCTTGATCCTACGGCTGATATGCGTGACTTAAACACGTGGCGCCTCCACGTTTGTCGATGCCACTTCGACGATGGGCGTTGAAGATTAGATCATACGAGATGATCTGACGGTCTGAACGTTGTTCCATCGGACGGTTGTGCTTCGATCTGGAGGGGCTCCCTTCATCCAACGGCAGGGGACGAAGATGGAAGAACAGGGAAGAAGGCTCGTCGGGGCGAGATTCTTCCGACGAGATCTCGCTCCTTGGCCGGTCTTTGCTGCTCCCAAGGATCCTCCAAGCTTCCTGGAAGGTATCTCTAGCTGTTGGAGCTCTCGGATCGGTCAGAGGCACACTGGAGTGCCCTTGCGAGGTCGGAGAAGTCAAGGTGCTCCAGGTACCTACGGTGGCATGCAATTTCGACTCCTGGTGCTTATTAGCGCACTAAACCTGCACAGGAAGATCACACGGCTCGAGGGATTCACCCTCGACCTTGGGTTTGAAGCTGTTAGCATAAAAATGGATGAGGTGGCGAAGCTTCCGGTGAGCGGCAGAGTTGAAGCATCGGGTCACGAATCCAAGAGGGATCCGGTTGGTCAAAGGTGGCTGGGAGATGAAGAATCTGGAAGGGAATGGAATGGGGTGGTCGTAGCAGTCGGAGAACGTCGAGAGCACAGTGAAATGGTTCGCCGGAGCTGAGCTCCGGCGAGCTACGAATCGGCTAATCTACGTTAAACCTAAGGACTAATGATTAAACTTAATGTAGAAATGAAAAGCTGGGAAGGAAACCTACCTAGAAAAGTAAATGCGCAGCTCTTATACCTGGGGGCCTCCAGGGAGCAGGACGGTCGCCGGAGCTCCGCCGTGGGCGCATCTCCTTCCTCCGCGAGCTTCCACAACCTTCAGGGGACCTCCAGCTGTCACCTGGATGCACGCTTGACCGAAGGTTGGGGCTCTAGGGCTAGGGAAATGGCCAAAAAGTTTTGGAGGAAGAAGATGAGTTATTCAAAAACATGTGGATGCGCGCTTATTGACCGGCTAATAGGTGGCGATACAAGCTATGTACAAGCAATTAAAAGATGGGGCAAGGATGTACAATGATCAGAGAACAAATCTTGTGAAGGATCCGAATGTGATTGAGCGACGGGTCATGCAGGAAAAAAGGGAGAAGATGGGCGGAAAAGACTGACCACGTCAAATCAGCCGCCTGGGGGAGCAGTTGACCAGGCGGTCAACGATAGCAGGGAGTTGATTGGTCCAAGTCAGCAATTGTATGACTTATTGATTAAATATAATAAATGACCTTATTAAATTTTACTTATAAAATAAAAATGTTTATTAAATAATGTAGTATTTATTTTTTATTTTTATTTATTTTTTTGATGTATTTTATTATGAGTTTATTTTAATGTTGTATTTATAAGTGTATTTACATGTATTTTGTATATTTTATTTTTATTTTATATATTTTATTTTATTATTTTATTTTATTGTTCTATATAATTATAACTTATTTTTGTGAGTGTAAATATATTTTTATTTGATTTTTATGAGTTTATTTACATTTTTAAATAAATAGGTATATGTAATATGTAGGTATAGTTATAGGTATTTTACCTATTTTTATATACATTTTATTTATTCAGTTCGTTTTATTTGTTTTTATTTTGGATTTGTATTTTTAGTAAAATGTATGTAATATTTACAGTATTATAAAAATATGAAAGAATAAAAGAATTAAAGAATGTCTTTCCCTTTTATTTATATACATATAGAACATAGGTATTTCATCTATGTTTTGGCATAGTTTTATTTTATTCTCCTTTTTATTTGAGGTTTAATTCTAATTTTAATGTATACACAGGTTATAAATAATGTTTACAAAATTATAAAAATATGAATTTGTAAAAATAATAAGTAATGAATAAATTGAATATTTTAATCGGTATTATGTACAATAGGGGCCCAAAATCTAACTTTTACAGACAAACTCCAAAAATTATGAAACTAATCTTATTAAATAGTTCTTGGAAAGCTATATACAATTAAAGGTGAGTTTGGTGGATTTTGAGTTTTTATTTGCAAGATATGGGTTTGTGAAGTTGAGATTCTGGCTTTTTATTCCGTGTATAAAATGTACACTGTATATTATTTTTATGCAAACTCAATTTTGTATTTTTATTTACATTATTATATACAACTTTCATGTACAAAAGATTTTTATTTGATGAATAAATACTTATATACAAAATAGGTGTCAAAAATACATAAATGGATGAATAAATAAATGGGGTATTTATTGTATTTTGGCCCTTATCTTCCCCTACTTTATTCCTTGTCGACCAATTCCATTCTGGACTTGGTCTCAGGGTCTGGGTCATAAAAAATTTGCAATATTTTGTTCCTTTTTCTTTTCTTCTCTTTATTCTATAATTTTGGCATTAAAAACCTTATTTTATGTACAATAAATACAATAAATAGTGAGTGCTAATATGTACAAATTGATGTTATTTACATGCATTTGCTGGGGTTTTTAAGGCCAAAATGATAGAATAAAGAATGATGAATCGGGATTCATCATCCCCCAATACTTACCTTTGCTAGTCCCTAGCAAACACTTATGCAATAAGTACAAAAAGAATAAAGAATAGGAAGAAAAGAAAAGGAAAAGGCAAAAATAAAGAATTTAAAGAATAAATTGAATTGATCATGATTATTAAACTTATCTGTACAAAATCAAAGTTTGGAGCCCAGGTTAGACCTTGGTGTGAAAATGCGTGTGGAACCTAGCTGGGAACCAACTTTAAAATAGAACAGCCTTCAATAGTCACAGAACTCGGTTCAAATTACCTCAATAGCCAGGTCAGAACTAGCCTATATCATACGCAAACCCTTATGACTATGAAGCTGACTTTGTACAGTGTTAGTGATATGGCTCTCCCCAACTGAAATGACAAAGGGACTGACTTCTCCAGAATGACAACCCAATGATTCCCCAATCCAACCCTCTACCGTCGAGGAGCGGGGTATTCCCTTCTAAGTTCAAGTGGCATCCAACTCAAGAGAAGGAGGTGAAGAAGAGAATGGATGGTAGCCATAGATACCTATCCTGGGATGCAAGACCAGTGTAGTCAAGTCATCCAGCTGCAGGCTCACATGGTATAACTTTGATGCTCAAGCTTGCTTATTTTCTATACAACATATATACATACTCCGACAGGCACTTTTATTTTTATTTACAGGCCTGTCCACTTTTTTGGAGTTTTTTTTCAACATACTATTTACAGCAGCATTTACATAAGGACTTTTTCCTCTTGAGCTAGAAGACTATCCCTCTTTTGAAGCTATATTGCAACCCACACTCTCCTGTCATTCGACTTCATTGAAACTGGACCAGGTTGGGGTGCACTTCCCTCCCTGGACGAGGACGAATGTTTCCACCTGTGTGCGTCTCAGACTGGCAAATTCAATCCCCTCACCACTCCAACTGAGTTGAGCCAAGTGAAAGGTGCGAGTGTCCAAGTTAGGTCACGACCGACAAGAGTCATGTGTGTGTCTCAAAAAGTTCTAGTTAGTCAGTTGAGGTTACTTGAACCCAGTCCTGATTTCTCAAAGAATTAAGTCTGAATAGACCTGAAGTACCTTAAACCTAGTTCCCATAAGGTTCCAGTGCAGTTAGGTGCAGTAAGGTCTAACCAAGCTCCAATCTTCGACTTTATTGGACTAGTTCAATCATCAAGCTCAATCAAAGAATATGAATGCTATGCAAATGCTATATACAAATATGCAAATAATAATGCAATTTTTCAAAGAATTTGAAAACAAGAGAAAATTTTACACAAAGAATTTTTGCAAATAAAAGAATTTTGGCACTCAAAATATATATAACTATTTACACAGGTGTGCCGCTTTATTTTAGAGAATTTACAGGTTTTAACGAAGTGATTTATTTAGGTGTATATACAATTGATAAAGAATTTTATGTATTTTATTTGTCATTTATTTATTTTATTTATTATGATGCTTTTATTCCTCAAATTTATTTGAA
Source organism: Ottelia alismoides (assembly GCA_037367405.1). NCBI lineage: Eukaryota > Viridiplantae > Streptophyta > Magnoliopsida > Alismatales > Hydrocharitaceae > Ottelia > Ottelia alismoides. The sequence continues at coordinate 376,458 of JAZKJV010005965.1, read as the reverse complement.
AATCATTTTGAAAACTATAGTACAAAACAATTTTTGCAAATATTTACAAACATTTGAAAGCCATTTTGCAAAGATTTTGCAAACACTATATATACATTTTTCAAAATATGTTTACAAAATGTTTTCAAAACCGTTTGCAAATAGGTTTTCAAATCCTTTATTTCACACAAACAAAAGAATTTTTGCAATCAAAATATTTTTACAAAGGTTGAAAATCATTTCACAAAAAGTTTTCCAAACAGTTCACACCATTTTTCAAATCATTTTGCAAAACTATTTTTAACCTGATTTATTAATCAGTATATACAAAAACAATCTGAGTAAGAAGCATTATTAATTTGTTTTTAATGAATTATATCATATTCTTAGCCATATTTACTATTTATACGAAAGTACGAGTTATGGCTAAAGTATATACAGAGTATATACGACCCCCCTATACTTAGCTTGAGCTATGTCCTCATAGATCGGAAAAGAGAAAGAGAAGACATAACTCGTACTGAGTATAGACAAGTCTAAAGAATATACGAATAAGAGATGAAGGAAAGAGAAGTTGACCATCCCCCCTACAATTAGGATCAAGTAATCCTAAATATAGCAGAATGTACACAAAGCAAGGAGGGTCAAGGGTGGGAATAAACAGATTAAAGAATTAACAAATCCTGGGTGCACCCCCCTATACTTGGGACAAAGTACGTCCTAAGTACAGAAAATTGTCTACAAGGGACGACATCTTTTATTTAGATAAAGAAATATGAAAAAGGAAAGAAGAACAGAAGAAAAGATAGACAGATAGATGAAAAGATCATGGAGAATATACGCATCACTCCCCCTATACTTAAGGTGAGATATCCCTAAGTATAGGCAACAACAGGAGTGGCGAAACTGAACGATGAAAGAACAACGCGGTGTGTACCCCCCCCCCCCCCCTATACTTAGGACAAGGTATGTCCTACGTGTAGACACAAAGATATGGCGATATATCTAGGGCACACATAACATGCGGGAGAAAGAATGAACAAGGCACACATATAAACAAGTGGTGAAGAACTGGTGAAGTACAGGACGGTATCTGACAAATGAATACCATACTCGCGTCATCGTCTCCCTGTGAGAACAGTGACGCAATCAGAAGGTGAAAAGACACCCGGATAGGCAGTCAGGTAGGTGTCGGCTACCGGGATCGGAAAGTAAAGCGGGAACCGGTAGCGTGAAGCAGTCAATCGGCTCATAGAGTCAGCATGAGGGAGCAAAGTCGATTCTATAAGACCGGGAGGAAGAAGGAACATTACAGAGTCCTCCAGTCAATCAGAGTCTCCATAAGATATGGAAATGTAAGGAACAAGAGACCTCATGGCATTCGGTAGTCTTGAAGTCGGAAGATCACAGGAGACACACCGAATACCGCAAGTCATGGCTCCACCCTGCGAGGGTCGTCAAGGTAAGCAGGCTCAAAGGAGCCGGAGATCATACCCTAGTCAGAAGGCTTGGTCCAATGATCCGCAAATCGGATACACAATCAGAGAGGGGACCAAGTACCAAGCTCAGAAAACTTGGCTTCGTGCTCCAACAGACAGGAGACACCAGAAATGAAACCAAGTACCTAGAAAATGATGTGCCCTCTCGCAGATAACCCTCGGAGAGTGGTACATGCTAATCATCGAATAATCAGAACAGAAGCTCACCCCTGCGAGGGTCGTCAAAGTGAGCGGACGCAAAGGCGTCAGTGATTCATCAGACGAATCACCAGGTGCGGTTTCGGTAGGTGAGAGATTAGCTACCCAGCAGAAGAGACCGGATAATCAAGAGAATGTGGCAGCGTCCCGCAGACAACCCTCGGGGAACGTGCTGCCAGCTAGGCATGGAAATAGCAGATATCAGGAGCTCAGCCTTGCGAGGACCGTCAAGGAGAGCAGACTCAAAGAAGTCTAATCGGATGGGTCCCATGATCCACAGATCGAATATGCAACTCAAGATGGGACCAAAACCATATATATCAGATGACTCGATTTCGTGCTCCGCAGATTGGAGACAGTCAGCAAGGGGAACCGAGCGTAAAGAGAGTGTCGCATTCTCCCGCAGATAGTCCTCGGGGAGTAATGCCATCTAGGCAAGGAATAGTCAGGAAGTGTCTCTACCTTGCGAGGGTCATCAAGGAGAGAGAAGTGGCTCAAAGGAGCTGGATCCATCATATGGATCCACAGAGAATCTAGTCTCGATAGACGGCAGACCGCCTACCAGCAGAAGAGACCAAGAGAGCTAAAATGTGTCATAGCCACTCGCAGATAACCCTCGGAGAGCTATGAACTAGGCACTGAGCAATTGGAAAATCAAGGCTCGTCCTTGCGAGGACTGTTAAGGAGAGCAATCAGACAGTTGGCCTCATGTACCGACAAGTCGGGTACGCAAACAGAGGGGGAGGCCAATCAAGCATATCATCTGACTCGGTTCCGGGTCCCATCAAAATGGCGACCCAAGCAGTGAATGAAACCGCAGTCCTAGAAATTGTCGCAATGTCCCACAGATAGTCCTCGGGGGAGGAATGCGAGCTAGATCAATGTAGGTCAAGGGAATGTTGGCAAGTCATCTCAGGTCCTCAAGAGCATTCAATCACTCAATCATCCGGAGGGCATAAGATCATGTGAGGGAGCAAATAATCAGGTCATTCACAAAACATCCCTCGGGTCAATCCAATCTGGCTGAGATGGCACGAAAGATAATCAGAAATCCTCAAAGTGCCATAGGTGGATTAAAGAGTCAGGAGATCGAGGATGGGTCACTCACGAAGATGAGAGATCATGTGGGTTCCACACACCTTTGTCTCGAAGTTCAAATCATAATAGTCAATCAATCCTCAAAATGGAGATGGGTAAGAACCTCAAAATGAATAAATCAATGACGGCTCATGAAATCATCATCATATCATCAAAGTACGTCGCATCCTTAATCCGGTGTGCTTGATCCAAATATTCCAATAAATAATCACACCTAATGATTGTGCATCATAAAAAAATCCTCAATAATCTCCTATGCACATATCAAAGTCAAATCCACCAAGAGTAGTATATTAATCTCAGCATCCTCAACATCATGCCCGACTTACTCCAATAATCAAGGTAAGTCAAAATCCTCGATGCGGCCCTCATTGATGTGCACAGCATTCCCGGGTAAAGGAAGAGTTGATACGGGGGACACGAGGAAGGTGGATAAGAAGGGTAAAACAATGGAGTGGAGAAGATGATTGAGCTATGTGCCAATATCACGGGTGGCAGAAGAATGATACAGAGGGGACGAGGAGGGTGGGCGAGAAGATCTGGACATAGACAAAATTGGGTGTTCCACACAAGGCGGGAACACCGTCAAAATGGTGGTTCAAGAAGAGCATGCTCCCCTTGAACCTGAGAAGATGGGGAGGGTACGATGGATACGAGGAAGATGGTGAGGAAGAGGGAAACGAAGGACTTGGCGAAGAAATGATTGAGCTCAAGCGCCAATATCACGACTCGATGTAGATGAGGATATATATATATATAAGAGAGGTAGAGAGACTCAAAGATGAAAAATGCATGACTCACACGATGGGACTGACTACTCTAATAGTGAATGAAAAACGCAACGGACTCCAAGTCACATTCAATACACAAGGCAAACCCCCGATTCACCTACTCGACACGGTGAAGACCGTCAGGTGACGGTCATTTATCTTTTCGGTTTTAAAGTGAGGTGAGAATCATAAAGTTGTACAAACACTTAGGAGGCTTGATGGGATTTGGGCTCTACTCCTTAGCGTGTACGTGAGCACTTAAAACGCATACAATGAGGGGGTTGCTCTCCCCAAGACAAGGAAATCCATTATGTTTTATTTTTAATCAATAGAGTTAACAGTCCCAATTTTATTTAGGTTATCACTTTTTTTTGGGGTATTTTCAATGCACGTACCTATCGAGGTTCCAATTCCATCAATCATCCTAGGTAGGCAAAAACAGAGGGAGAAGATCGGAAAAGCCATGCAAGTCGAAATCGATGATGCATGCTAAGTAAGAAGACTTACAACGCTTCTCAGCTCTCTCCATGCGGGATGCAGAACAGAATTGAAACCTATGCTAAATGCAAATGCAAGCCGAAGAAATCGCCCTAGGATAGTAACTGCTATTATCGTGAAGCACCGCAAGTCGATCACCGATCCTTAACCTAAGAGTCTGGTCCTGGCTTACCCCTTTTCTTCTCAACACACTCGAGTTCAGGAGTAGCGCTTGATGGGGCTCGCTCACGGCACACGGGCTAAGAGATAAATGAACATACTGTTTAAATTTGACTAGATCCAAAACACAATATAGGTACATGCAAATATATTAGGGTGTTTGGACCTAATCTACTCGATCAAGCAATTCCTAAGCTAGGGCTCATTCACACAAAATAATAAAGAAAAAAGCGTCAAAACCGTCGAGGCCCCCAAGGGAACAATCCCTCGGGCAATGGACTTCGGGAGTCGGAGTATCTGAGAGTCCTGTATTATTACATGTCAAGTGTCACTCTCTCACATAAATATACATAATAAAATAAATAAAATGCATAAAAATAGAGACTGTCTTCCAAAATTCTCTTCCAGCCGCCTTAGATGCTCTCTCCTGTTGGCCGGTGTAGAAGAGCCAACTCAGCCTCGCTTGGGTACGTAGGACTTCATAGGAATTCCTCCTTTGCTTGGCGGTCCCTCGCATCAAAGACCAATAAAAGAGATGGGTCAGAACAGTCAATCAATAATCTCTATAATAATCAAATAGATAAATGAATAATGGACATGAGCAAAGAATTAAATAAATAAATGAACAACCATACAAAATCCGTTGCCTCCCCGGTAACGGCGCCATTTGATGAAAAGGAATTTAGCCGAGGTCGTGTCTTTCCACAAGGCGGATCGACAGTCGCTGAGGTGACCTCAGACAGAATCCCAGATCAATCAACAATTAACCCACAATGAAATATATGCAATGAATATAAAAATGTGGAGTTAAAATTTATTATAACTCTACATGTAAATGTGTATAGGTGTAAGCACAAGTAGAGGTTGAACACTGGGAGGCGAATGGTTGAGTGTGAAATTGGTTGCGCAATTATTCAGTTCTTGGTTCATGTCCAAATTGTTTTGTTTATGTGGGTTTTTGATTTTTATATTTTTTTGTTTTATTTTTTGTTTTTATGATTTTTATTTTGTTTTGATAATTTATATTTTTTATTTTCTTTTTATATTTTGAATCATACAATATAAATATATATAATATATAGATATATAGATTTTTTAGAGGAATATATAGATATATAGATATATATATATATAAGAAAAGAGAGAGATAATATATGGACATATATATATATACATAAATACTCAAAATTTATTGGATATAGTATTTTTAGGCTTTTTATATTTTTCTAATTTTTCTGTTGTTTTTCTGGGATTTTTCTAATTTTTATGTATTTTTACTCTCAAAAATGTCCCTAATATGGGACTAACTTAATAGGCCAAGAATAATTTGGGTTTTAAAAATATAAAATAAGTCAAAAAATAACCCAAATTAATTTTAATACATAAATACTAATATATAGATAATTATATAATAAGAAAACATATTTTGGTATTTTGAAGGGTTTTTATTTTTTTTAGGATTTTGGAGTTTCTTGAAATTTTTATATTTTCCTTTTATATTTTTAGGGTTTTTCATTTTCTGGACTCAATATATATATATACCATATATAATTTTTGGAATTTTTCAAAAACATTTTATATTTTTGGGTATTTTATAATTTAAACAGTACAAAAATAGCTCCTTTTTCATTTTTTAATAATTAAGTTAAATGTAAAAAATGCAAAATGGACATGTGGCGTGAAAGTATGAGGCATGAAACATCTAACCTAATTTTGGTGGAATTTTAGGAGCAGCATAGGTATTTTCAATAAATACATAAAAGACATAAAAATAATACAGCCCTGCAAGGGCATTTTTGCAAATAAAATAATTCTCATGGGGCACTGTGCAAAAAGACCTACTGGAATAAACATTTATTTTCACGATCATTTTACAATAAACAAAATGCACCAGGGTGTATCTGCAAAATTCACGCGCCTCACGTGGGACTGCACGTGATGCGCGGAGGGACCAAAGTGTAATTTAAAGAAGTACATTGGTCCTACTGCAAAAATAACAATTATTTTATAACGTGAAAGTTTAGTTACAGAATTAAAATATAAATACAAAAAGGCGGGGGTATAAGTGAAAATTACCCCCAAGGCGCTTGATCCTACGGCTGATATGCGTGACTTAAACACGTGGCGCCTCCACGTTTGTCGATGCCGGTTCGACCATGGCGATGAAGATTAGATCATACGAGATGATCCGACGGTCTAAACGCTGCTCCATCGGATGACTGTGCTTCGATCTGGAGGGGCTCCCTTCATCCAACGGCAGGGGACGAAGATGGAAGAACAGGGAAGAAGGCTCGCCGGGGCGAGCTTCTTCCGACGAGATCTCACTCCCCAGCCGGTCTTTGCTGCTCTCAAGGGTCCTCCAAGCTTCCTGGAAGGTATCTCTAGCTGCTGGAGCTCTCGGATCGGTCAGAGGCACACTGGAGCGCCCTTGTGAGGTCGGAGAAGTCAAGGTGCTCCAGGTACCTCCGGTGGCATGCAATTTCGACTCCTGGTGCTTATTAGCGCACCAAACCTGCACAGGAAGATCACACGGCTCGAGGGCTTCACCCTCGACCTGGGGTTTGAAGCTGTTAGCATAAAAATGGATGAGGTGGCGAAGTTTTCGACGAGCGGCGGAGTTGAAGCTTCGGGTCGCGAATCTAAGAGGGATCCGGTTGGTCAAGGTGGCTAGGAGATGAAGAAACTGGAAGGGAATGGAATGGGGTGGTCGTAGCGGTCGGAGAACGTCGAGAGCACAGTGAAATGGTTCGCCGGAGCTGAGCTCCGGCGAACTACGAATCGGCTAGTCTACGTTAAACCTAAGGACTAATGATTAAACTAAATGCAGAAATGAAAAACTGGGAAGGGAACCTACCTATAAAAGTAAATGCACAGCTCTTATACCTGGGGGCCTCCAGGGAGCTGTACGGTCACCGGAGCGCCGCCGTGGGCGCATCTACTTCCTCCGCGAGCTTCCACAACCTTCAGGGGACCTCCAGATGTCACCTGGATGCACGCTTGACCGAAGGCTGGGGCTCTAGGGCTAGGGAAATGGCCAAAAAAGTTTGGAGGAAGAAGATGAGTTATTTAAAAACATGTGAATGCGCCCTTATTGACCGGCTAATAGGTGGCGATACAAAGCTATGTACAAGTGATTAAAAGATGGGGCATGGATGTACAATGATCAGAGAACAAATCTTGTGAAGGATCCGAATGTGATTGAGCGACGGGTCATGCGGGAAAAAAGGGAGAAGATGGGCGGAAAAGATTGACCACGTCAAATCAGCCGCCTGGGGGAGCAGTTGACCAGACAGTCAACGATCGCTGGGAGCTGATTGGTCCATGTCAGCAATTGCATGACTTATTGATTAAATATAATAAATGACCTTATTAAATTTTACTTATAAAAAATGTTTATTAAATAATGTAGTATTTATTTATGATTTTTATTTATTTTTTGATATATTTTATTATGAGGTTATTTTAATGTTGTATTTATAAGTGTATTTACATGTATTTTGTATAATTTATTTTTATTTTGTATATTTTATTTTATTATTTTATTTTATTATTTTATATAATTATAACTTATTTTTCTGAGTGTAAATATATTTTTATTTGATTTATATGAGTTTATTTACATTTTTAAATAAATAGGTATATGTAATATATAGGTATACTTATAGGTATTTTACCTATATTTTATATACATTTTATTTATTTATATATAAGATTTGTTTTTATTTTGGATTTGTATTTTTAATAAAATGTATGTAATATTTACAGTATTATAAAAATATGAAAGAATAAAAGAATTAAAGAATGTCTTTCCCTTTTATTTATATACATATAGAACATAGGTATTTCATCTATGTTTTGGCAGAGTTTTATTTTATTCTCCTTTTTATTTTAGGTTTAATTCTAATTTTAATGTACACACATGTTATAAATAATGTTTACAAAATTATAAAAATATGAATTTGTAAAAATAATAAGTAATGAATAAATTTAATATTTTAATCGGTATTATGTACAATAGGGGCCCAAAACCTAACTTTCACAGATAAACTCCAAAAATTCTGAAACTAATCTTACTAAATAGTTCTTGGAAAGCTATATACAATTAAAGGTGAGTTTGGTGGATTTTGAGTTTTTATTTGCAAGATATGGGTCTGTGAAGTTGTGATTCTGGCTTTTTATTCTGTGTATAAAATGTACGTTGTATATTATTTTTAAGCAAACTCAATTTTGTATTTTTATTTACATTATTATCTACAAGTTTCATGTACAAAAGATTTTTATTTGATGAATAAATACTTATATACAAAATAGGTGTCAAAATGCATAAATGAATGAATAAATAAATGGGGGTATTTATTGTATTTTGGCCCTTATCTCCCCCTACGTTATTCCTTGTCGACCAATTCCATTCTGGACTTGGTCTCGGGGTTAGGGTCATAAAATATTTGCAATATTTATTCCTTTTTCTTTTCTTCTCTTTATTCTATAATTTTGGCATTAAAAACCTTATTTTATGTACAATAAATACAATAAATAATGAGTGCTAATATGTACAAATTGATGTTATTTACATGCATTTGCTGGGGTTTTTAAGGCCAAAATGATAGAATAAAGAATGATGAATCGGGATTCATCACCGACCACCAACACCTCGATCCAGATATGAGTGGAGATGGAGAAGGGCAATGGCTGCCCCAAGTAGGATGACCCGTCGACCAGCCCGACCCCAAATGCATCCTACCACGTCACTCGGACAACCCCTTGACCGCTAGGGGCCTAGGGCCCCCAGGGTCCTCAGCATGGCCCACTGCCCATGGATCACCTCGCACTCCCTAGATTGTTGCAGACCAAACACCTCCGAGTACGGCTAGAACGGAGTCGACTTCACCTCGACTGACTTCCCTCCCCTTCCTCTCCCCTCACACAAGCAACCTCATCTTGCGTGATCAGTAGCAGCAACAACACATTGAGATGTTGGAAGATGAAGTGGGAGGTGATGAAGGTTGAAGAAAGAGGGAAGGAAATGAGTGGTATCCCTTGTAAATAAGGTGAACTCAAAGGTGTATTATACAACGGATTCTGTCATACTTAACAGAAAAATGGATGGAAGGTACTCCTCAGGGTTACGTGCGTAGTTAAGAAACTACCAAGGGTTATGATATGTAAGAGCTAAGGACGACTCGAGGTCATGGGTGTAATTCGTGATTATAGAGGGTTTTGGGGGTAATTACGAAACTACTCAGGGTTATGAGAATACATATCCCTTCTTTCGTTCCCATGTTTTGTTAACTAAAGAAATAATTAAGGTGAATCCTAAACGTCGCATACTTGTTTGCACTAATTGTTTCTTTTTGGAAAAGGGCCAATAAAGTTGTGATACTAATGACCACGTTACAGTTCTAGCATTCAACTTTTAATAGTTTATATGTTATGATAGTACGTTTACATTCCACATGCGCATACAATAGCAATGGAGATGTTGGATCCTCTCATGGAGATGGAAGAGATACACTGAGGATGGGAGCTGACAAGGAAGCTCTACTTCTCTTGATGAATACCAAGTCAAGAGTGGATATAGTGGTTCGCGAGAAGACCATGTGTGAGAAAGGAAGAAACACATGCTTGCATCACCCTTCACCTTAGGATGCATCATGATATCCATAGCAGATGGAGGATCGTGATGTGAAGCGAACTGAAAAAGGGATGCTCAGTTGAGGACAACTGATTCTTCAGGCAGAGTAGGCTTGTCACACCCCCAAATTCCATGATCAATAATGTACGTGCAGAAATGATATTGGGATGTACAAACATGAGCGGATGGAGCATGCTTCAATAGGATTCTTTAGGAGTGGTTAGTTCAAAGGTTATCCATGAGATTCTTGGAGACTCAACTGTACGTATCAATGTAGAATCACAAGACACTGGTGTGGAGGCACAGTGTCATGGAGATTGTAATAGTGTGGGCACAACGTGTACATAAAACAATGGAAAACATGACAGCATATGCACATAGTGTTATGTATGCAGGCGTCATAGGACGATGTGCATAATAAAGCAGCAAATGTTGATGATCAACTAGATGTGTCCACACAGGTGTACGCATGAAGGCATACAATATCAATAGCGATGCAGGCAGTGCAAGGAGGATGGAACATTACAAGCACTGAACACGATCATGGGAAAGCATGCTTGATAGTAGAAATACAAGAGCGGTCTGAAGGCCATGATAGTAAAGTTGTAGTGGACTTACTCTTAGCATGAGTAGAGATAAGGAACTGTTTATTGCATGGGGGTATGGAGGTTGCAGGTTCCCATTGACACAAGAGTGAGCGACGATGGCACTTGGTGAAACTCGACAAAGCTACATTACCAAGGCATTGGAGCGCACATGTGTTGATGTTGGATAGATGATGTGGCATCATTTATGAGAAGAGGAAAGGACAACAAGATATTTTAAGAGACAAGTAGATGAAGAGTTACCGTGGAACATGAAGGGTTGCCACGGAACTTCAAGAGTCGTGTATCTTTATATATCATAACTGTAAATGTAATAGTGAGAGTCTCTTGGGTTTCCTTGAGACCATTCCAAAGGAGTATCCTAATTCTAATAAAAGAAGAAAAGCTTTGTGCATGTGCTTGTGTTATAGAGTGTTCTTGAGCGTTCTTAAGGATTTGCGCCAGTGCTTATGTTAGAGCATCGGTGCATGAGAAAGTAGGAGTACGAGAAGAGTTAGAGAGTGTCCATGATCGAGAGATTTTGGTTAGCCTACGAGGAGTTAATGCCATGCATGTCAAAAATCAATATTGGGATTTTGACTCTGTGCGAACTAGTATGGCGGCGAGGGAGAAGAAAACGAAGTAAAGAGTGTTGAGTGACAGACTCAACAACAACAACATAAAAAACGAAATCTTTAGAATGGCATTCTTGTCGATATGATGTGTGAGGTTAAAAAATCCTTATCTCTTCTATGTAATGTTGATTGAGGATCGATCAGCTTCTAGCAACCTCAACGATCCGGCAGTCGACAAGGTGGATCTCTAACAAAGGATGGCGGATGTGGTTTGTTTTCCATATATATAAATTACAGGCATCTCTCCTTTTTTTGTATAGATTTTGGTCAACTTATAACTCTCAAGTATATTATGACATGCTTACATTCAAACTCTAGTAACTTAAGTTATGAAAATGGGAACTATGTAATCTTGTGCTCACTAAAAGATATCAACAATTTCCACATTTTGACTTCAATGAGATTCGGATGAACGGAACATACATGACTACAATTTTAAAGTTGCAACCTCGACCTACCTCCATGCCCACCTTGCAGGAGATCCACTCCCATACTCCTCATGAAACGATAAACAGAGTTGGGGCATCCTACATAGATTGCGTATGCACATATCGTGATGACATCAGATGACCTCCATTTTGTCTCTTGTTCCTCCTTACCACTTATATAAAGGAAGATGAGAGGAGAATCGAGAGCACATTGCTCCTTCTACAATGACCCTCTCTCTCTCCATCTCTCTTCCTCATCTCTTTTTACTTTTTTACTCCTCTTATGGATGAAGTTTTTATACGAACACTAAATAGATTATTGGAGTAGTTTGAAATGTTGGAGGTCCAAATTGATTGATGACTAATCACACTGGAAGTGAATACCTCGTAAAAGCTTTTCTTCCATCCTTTATTGCATGTTTGTTCTCGATCTACAAATCTTGACAAGGAGATGGTCGGATCTCACCCACAACAAATTCTATGCACAAATTATCAATATTTTATAGATACATTGTTAAGAATTTGATTTGTTTATAATCAACTTTTTATCATGTACATTGGTACACACTCAATGCACAAATACCAATTTTATGCAAGTATCCATAAAAAATAATCCATTTGGTAAATAAGATAAATTTGGATAGTAACTTTATTGGATGTTTACACATATACACCCATTTAAGTTTCACTAATAACAATTATTGCAATTACACTTTTTTTGCTATTACTTTTGTGCTTATATATCCCACTAAGAGAAGGACAACGGTGTGAATTCTGTAAGAATAACATCAGTGAAACTGGAAAAAAAAGAATATAAGTATTGCTGAAAAAAATCAAAGGTCCAACTATATAAATCTCAATATTTATAAAATTATATTTCAAACTAATCACAAGGGACGATTCAAATAATTAACTTAACACATTTTTGATGAAACTTAAGCTAGGTCTCTTTTTAATTTCCATACAAGAGTTATATTTTAGGATTTTATCAGTTTTGTCCTTATGAGATAATGCAATTTTAGTTATGCCCCTCTTTTTTTTTGGGAAATATCAATTATGTCCCTAAATTCTTTTCGGCTAGATTAACCGTCAAAGAATTAAAATAATCATGATTTATTCAAACCATGGTGTAGCTAGAGGGGTATTATGGTCAGAACAAAATCTCTCCCTTCTTTCCCCCTAGCGTTGCACAGTCGTCTCCACCCGAGGTCCTTCTCAAGCGCGGGGTTCCTAATGTTGGACGACCTCTATGATTATAGCGGAATCGCAAGGGGTGGGCATCGGTCGTACCTCAACAAGACTTCTAGCAGGGGGAGAGGCGGAACTACATGAGGCGGGATTGGGGAGGAGGAGGAGGATGGGTTAGAGGGGGCCAATTGGGGAGGAGGGTGGGACTGGGAAGATGAGGTGGTCGGTGGATGGGTTGGAGAAGGAGGGCTAGGGAGGAGGGGGTAAAGGAGGGGCAGAGGAGGAGGGGTGGCTAGAGTGGGTCGGGATTGGGAAGATGATGCGGAAGGAGTGGCTAGAGGGGGTGTGTTGGGAAGGAATGGGTAGAGGAGGGAAGGAGGAGGAGGGGCGAGGATCGAGTTGGGGAGGAGATGGCCAGACTGAGAGGAGGAGGTGGTCAGTGGAGGAGGAGGCAGGGAGTAGTGGCATGAAAGGGAGGAGCTCGGGGTGGAGGAGGCAACAGAGGAGGAGCGGGGGAGGAGGGGGAGGTGCGGGGGCATGGGGGAGGAGCTTGGGGAGGGGGGAGCTGGAGGCGAGGTGAGGAGGCAATTGAGGATGAGCAAGAGGCTAGGGAGGAGGAAGAGAAGGGGAGGAAGAGGAAGAAGATGGAGGAGGACGGGGATGACTTTCTTACCTCTTTTTAAAATTTAATTCTACTTGTATCCTCAAAGTTAACGTTCGTTTGAACCCAAGAAGTGGTCTGGTGGTAGTGCAGTATGCCTATACCTTAAAGGATCCGGGTTCAAATGCCAATGGAGATGCTTTGAACTCTCAAAATTACAGAGTCTGCTATTAAAAAAGTTAACATCTGTTTGTGTTTGGCATGGAGAGCCACTAACTCCTGGGGTACAAGTGATAGAATAACAAGAAGTCGAGGAAAAACTTGATATTTTTCAAAAAGAGAGATGTATAAAGAAATTACAATATCTCAGCGGGGCACAAATGATTAAAAATTCCCCTATATTTTTATGTGTTGCAATGCCCCTTTGATGCCTCATTATTCATTTACCCTATTATGAGGGCTGGCTATCGAGTCTAACGAGCCGAGCCAGTCCCCTGGCTCAGGCTCAAGCTCGATAAGCCGAATCAGGATCGGGCTCGAGCCCCTTATTAAGCTGGCTCGGGCTTGATAAGGCTCGAGTCGAGCCTCTTATCGAGCATGAGCTCCTTATCGAGCCTGGTCTGGGCTCGAGCCCAAGTCAAGCTCGTTAAGCAAAATGACGTCTTTTTGGTGGAAAAGTGTTTTGCATAGGTTCGAACTCACGACCTACTCTATTAAGAGAGTGTTCCTAACTAGTAGTCACTATCCAAGTTGTGTACAAAAATCTTAATTATAATATATATTGTAACATAAAAATTACTAATTTTCTAAGGCACGTGCGAGGGGCAAATGTGTGGTCGGGAATGAGATTTTGCGAATTGGATTGTGACTCGTGGGAGGGACAAAGTTAGTGGAGGGAAATTTGCAAAAGGCTACTTTTATTTTGTTTGTATTATATATATATATGGGGAAGCTGCACCCGGGGGCGTAGTTAACTAGCTACATCGGGCTAATTTTTTCATTGATTTTTTGTGCTTTTGAAATGAAACCTACGGGGATTTAAATCACCATATATCACCATGATATCATACCAATTTCAACTAAATTCGACATGTCTATCATCTCCATCAAGACTATCACATTCTAACGGTCTCAGAATTATTGAAATTGACCCTATCTAGATGGGCATGTTAGGAATATTTTATTTTCATGAAACTTGAAACACATATTCCACACAATAAACTAAATAAATCCCTATAAGTTTCCTTCAAAAAATATAAAAACCTAATAAGAAAAATAGCCGAGTGTAGCTAGTCGGCTGCATCCCCTGGTGTAGCTTCCCTTTTCCCTATATATATATATATAGAGAGAGAGAGAGAGAGAGAATATTTCAGATGAGGTGCACCTTTCCTTGCTATATGGAAAGCCACGAATATTGGCCGTCTGATCTGCATCTACGGCCATCAGCCGTCTATAATCACACACGCGAAACCATGTTAAACCATCGCAATATACCACTCAATCAATTTTGTTAAATTCGTTCTTTTTTTATAAACGATTCTTCTTCCTATATTTAGATTCTTCATCCGGTAATTAATTTATTTAATTATCCCTTAAATGACGGTATTTGGTTTTATACTAATTTTAATTCATTTTTCTAACGTTTAATCTTTTGCATCCACATTCGTTCTTCACCATGGACGATTCCTATTCTTTATCAAGCGATGATTCTGCATCGGAGTTTATGTCTAACTTTTATGAAGAAGGATTCCAGGTTATTACATTATATTTCTTTGTTGTTCTTCAAAAAATATTTCGATTTGATGTATATAGTGATTTTTTGTAACAGGAAAATAGCATTGAAGATACAGGTCATGTCAATTCTGATATCTGTCCTCTCTCCACAGGTGTTGTATTTTAATATTATACAAATTTTTGATTTTAGTATAATTAATATGATTTTTATGTAATCATTACATTTGTTCTTCAATTTGTTCTCAAGTTTATGTTAAATTGTACTAGATTTACAGTTATGGTCAATAAACGTGTTTTCATTTAATTTGTTGTCTTGATATATAATTGACATTATACAATAATACATGTCTATATTATATTATCATTCGACATATTTTACAATATATTCATTCAACATAATATATATAACTTCACGATCCATTGTACAATATTTGATTGTATTGTACATTATATTAATTTATTTTACTATTTCCTAATATAAATTACACAATATTTCGTTCTTTCTTTTTTACCAGTAACATTTTCGGGTGACATTTATTACAAATATATTTCACTAGAATTAATTTTATAATCCATTATACAATATTTATATATATTTTAAATTTTATTTACTTTGGGTAATATTTCCTAGTATATTTTACACAATTTCACGTTTTTTGACTTTTGGCAGGACCACTTTCGGATGCCCTATATACCAAATATAACACACAATAATTAATACCATATTCCATTGTAAAATATTAATCTGAATTGTACATTTTCTTGCTCTATATTATTTTTTCTTAGTTTAGTTTACGCAATCTCACTTTCTTTGTATATTACCAGGAAATATATGGGGTGCCATACGTTCCAGAGATATTGCACAAGACTGTCTTCCAAATTTTGAGGTAATGAGATACCATATAAACTTTTATTTTTTAAGTAAATTTATTATTGTGTTATTTTTATATTAGGATATTGGAGCAAAGATCACATATACAGAGTGCCTACATACTGATGCATCCTTTTCAGGTAATATTGTTAGTGTGTAAATTTAATAATTATACAAACAATATATCTTCATAGTTCGTAAAGTTAATATTGTTAACATTTTTCAATCTTTTTCGATATATATGTGAAAAACATCATTAGATTTAACATGTTTTTCAATTATATTTAAATTAATGCAGTTGATCCAAGTTCCTCAATCGCAAACTGTTCTAGTTATCAGAATATACCCACTGTTGGTATGGTTTTTGGTTCCGTTGAACACGCATATAATTTTTATGAAGCTTATGCTACAAGGGAGGGTTTCAATGTACGCAAAAGTAGCACAAGACATAGAGTTGATAGAGTAACTAGAAACAAGACACTGGTGTTTAAGAGTTTTGTATGTTGGAAAGAAGGAAAATCAAGAGCTTCCTCGTCAACAAGAGATGGTTTCTTAGTTGACAGTGATTGCAGCGATGAAAGTATGTTTGAAAGATCGGAGAGAGCTGTTGGTGTTGTTCGAACTGGTTGTAAGGACATGATGTCGGTTAAATATAGGTTTGTTGATCATGACTGGATAGTGGTTTGTTTCAATGAAGAGCACAATCATAACCTTGTATCCCCCAGCAAACGGCTATATCTTCGTGCCAAAAGAAAGTTCTCTAAAGCTGCTAAAATGCTTATCAAGTCCATGACTGATGTTAATATTCCTGCATCAAAACAATCGGCATTTTTGGATAACGGTTTCATTACAAACAACAAAGTTGGTGGCATTGTGCGCGATATATACAACCTTAACAGGGATGAGAGAAGACGTCGTGATGGTTTGGATGCAAAACTTGTGTTAGATCTCTTTGATAACTGTAAAAAGTTGACGCCTGAATTTTTTTACTCTTATCAAACTGACGAGGACAATAGGCTCA
This sequence comes from Ottelia alismoides, assembly GCA_037367405.1. NCBI lineage: Eukaryota > Viridiplantae > Streptophyta > Magnoliopsida > Alismatales > Hydrocharitaceae > Ottelia > Ottelia alismoides. The sequence goes on along the minus strand of JAZKJV010005965.1, from coordinate 359,563 downwards.
CACATTTATTCTGGGCTGACAGTTTATCCTTCGAAGATTACAAGGTTTTTGGTGATACAATTTCGTTTGATACGACATATAGAACCAATGAATACAAATTAATATTTGCATCTTTCTGTGGAGTTAACCACCATGGTTGCTCAATTTTTTTTGGTAATGCATTTATCAACAGAGAAACAACAGAAAGTTTTACTTGATTATTTAATCAATTCCTTGATGTTGTTAGAAAACACCCTATTTCTATAATCACTGATGAAGATCCAGCAATAGGTGCTGCAATCCGTATTTCATTTCCCAACACCGTTCACAAGTTTTGTACATGGCATATTATGACAAAGCTGAAACTTAAACTGGGTAGACTGAAGGAAATTGTCAAGGCTCTTAAAACATTTAGCAGGCTTGTTTGGCGGAGTGAGTCTATTGATCAATTTGAAGATGGTTGGTCAGCAGCCATTTCTGAGTTTGGATTGCTTGAGAATAAATGGTTAGCAGAGAAGTACGAAATAAGACAGAAATGGATAGATGTATATACTAATGACACATTCTTTGCTGGGATGCGTAGCACTCAAAGGAGTGAAAGTATGAACTCATTTTTACAAAATTCTATTACTAAACAGAACACTCTTTCAGAGTTTGTTTCTAGATTCCAGACAGCCATCTAGAGGTTAAGAGAACGTGAGAATGATATGGACCATGATTCAAAGACTAGAAGGCCTAAGTTAAGAACCAAATGGACTTTGGAAGAACAAATGGTTGATGTTTATTCGAAAAGGATTTTTTACAAGTTTCAGAAAGAGTTGAAGGAGTTAATGATGTTAAACGTTCGTGTTTCTGAAATAAAAGATGGATCGACATGTTACAATGTTTCATCAATCGATAAGTCTGTTAGAGATAGAATAGTTAATGAAATTCATCAGACTGATTATCTATCTTGTGAATGCAAAAAAATGAAATTTCAAGGAATACCATGCAGGCATTTACTTGTTGTTATCAAGTTCAGAGGAGATTCATTTCTTTCAAGTTCTTTTATCATGCCCAGATGGACCAGGAATATTAAGAGGTCTGGTAATTATCCAATCTACAACCAAAATCCCCAACATGAAAGGTCTGTATGTTCTCAGATTGTTGCTGAAAGTAGCATAGAATATGATGATATTTTCTTTCTCGTAAAAGCAAAGCTTCTGAAATTGCTCGAAGAAGTTCAAAGTTTAAATTCAAAAAAAAGATTATTAAATGTATCACAGGATCAATCTCATTTGGAAAATCATGATAATAATAACCATGTACTTGTCCCTGTTACTGCAAAAACAAAAGGTAGTGGAAGGGGAGGAAGACCAAAAGGTTCAGGCAGTCGCCGAATTTCTCAACAAGAATTAAAAAGGAATAGAGGCAGACAATGCAAAGCTTGCATGAAGTATAATGTTGGTCATGATTCTAGGAATTGTCCTTCAAACAAGGTTCAAGCAACTTCAGACTGGTATGCAGTGTTAACCAGTTTATTATTTTTATATTTGTTTATTGTTGATATAACCTAAAATTTTCTCTGCAGCGATGATTCAGGACAGGCAGATTCACAATAAATAGATTGCAAATTACTTAAATGCGAGGGGGTATATTTTTAACTGACATTTTGGTTACTTTATAAATTTTTATTCCTCTATTTAGCTTTAATATTTTGTTATTACAGAGTTTAACCAGTACAACATATTCAGATATCACATTCAAAGTTGTTTTTATATAATATATTAAATTTACTGATGTATTCTGCTTTTTCTTTGCAGGTTCTTATTGATCAATCTGGAAGAGGTCATAGTTGCAACCATTTTAAAATATAGACCGATGTTTAAAGTCACTTTCTATTTATATTTTTCCATATAACAGTGTGTTGACTGTTATATATTTATTGTATGATCTGATGTTACTCAAACGATTGGTAGTTATTATTGTTTTCATGTGATGAGTTTTTCTGGAAACATTTGAATGCAATATATATGACTGAACTAGTCAGACATTGTATGTTCCATATTGGGTATTGTTCCGTATTATTATCTCACAAAAAGTTTTGTGGTTGTCAAATGACACATCGTTTGGACTGAAAAAATATTAAAAAAAGTTTTATTGTAATATGTAGTTAATTTATATATGAGGTGTGATTTATGTGGACTTATTTTGTTCAGATTTTAACGCTATCTGATTATTTTATGTTATTTTCAAATTTAAAGGAATATATTATTTTCTAAAAGTTCCACATTCTAATTAAGTTAATTCTACTTACCAGATCCATATATCCATAAGATTGCAAGTCAAAAGATTATACAGATATCAATATATTTAAGACCATTATAATGCATTCATTGATCTGTATATTTGATATCCCATTTTGAACAAAAGCAATTTTTTACATGTTAACAGAAGGTTGTTAAAATGTAAAAACGATTGTCTTCCATGTAAAAAATATTATCTAAGTAAAACAATGTTCCCAGTTTAATGTATTGTATAATAACATTCATTATTGTACACAGTAATTAACTTTTTGTAATATATAGTTAATATATATGAGGTTATACAGATCCATAATAGTCGAAGTCAGAGGATTATACAGATATCAATATATTTAAGACCAATATAATGCTTTCATTGATTTGTATATTTGATATGTTTAATGATTTACATATAATGGATAAATATCAAATATTGATGTTTTATATTGATGTGTTAAACAATCAATATCAGTATTGAAGTCATGTTTAAGTTATATGCATACTACAATCAGAAGAACATCACAAAATACAATTCATGCACAAAATACTTAAAAAAAGATTTCATGGCTGAATTATCCAACTTAAATAAATTAAACTTAACCACATTGTTCAGAATTCCATGAAATACTTATAAATACAATATTGTTCCAGGAAATACTTCAAAACACAAAAAACTAAATATTGTTTCAGGAAAGTAAATTTCAACACTATTAAACATATACGAAATATGTCTTGACGTTGTCTTGAAAACAACATTCATCATCATCTCTCAATTAATTTCCAGCTTCATTGTCAACGTGTCCGCAAGTCAAAAGAGTACATGCAATTTCTGCCCTGAACCTTGGAATGTCCTCAAAGCTGAAGTCCAAAGCCCTTCCTTCACACAAGTATTCCATTGTCTTCATCACGTAGACACCGCGATCCAAGCTGTGAGGAGGTTGTTGCGGGCTGTCAACCACATATATTATATCCCAGTCGTTCATTGTTTCGTCCACCAAGACCATGGCAAAGCATTCGCACATCCATCCGTGCTAAAAAAGATATTGTTAAATTCCTTTATAACCAAATGATTGTTTTAATGTAAAAATGTTGAAAATACACATACCCATTTTTGTGCATCTTTTTTGTGAATTTTTGATCCTCTCATTGAGTTATATGCATAGAATTTCCTCGCCGTGAAGTCTGTGACTAGGAGATGCCAGTGATTCTTGGTGTGTATAACTATGAAAACCTTAGATAATCCAATCAGCCTTTCATCTTCCAATTCATGAAGGCCGTCCAGATGGCTCAACTCTTCCTTTGTAGCTCTATCAACCGTATTTACAAAATATTGGTGCATGATGAAGATGTAAATATTATGTTATATTATTAGAATTACATGACATTGTAGTGACTAACCATCTTGTAAATAGGTGTGAATAGGAATGGCATTGTGTCTCCGGTACAATATCTATGTCGCAGAACATCCATGAACATTTCCAAAATCTGTATTCAAAGTAAATGTATCATCTCAGTATTTCTTTAATATTTAAAATATGAAATAAAATTATTTGATTGCGCTATCTTCAATCATTTTTTCATATAAAAAATGATATATTTCTTTTCCCTTGCAAAAGATTCCAAGCGGTGTGAAGTATGTTGCGTTAAATCTGCAGGTTTCATCAAGAAAAGATTAAAATGTAATTACATATTTATTTAAAACATAAAATTCTATCTTAAATTCTAACTTACTTGTATACTGGGTCTCTTAGAAAGTCCTGAATCAACCTCCTTTGATCCTCGCTTATATTTTCATATCCGATAAAGTCAGTTGCCGGATCACATAGATACTGTAAATTGTAGTTACACATAAAATTTAAACAAGTATTTATTATATCTGTAATTATTTAATATTTATTCTCAAGAAGAACTATAAATCATTGCATGATAAAGAATTAAGTCACAATACACACCTCGTGGTCTGTTTCACTGGGAATAATTTCTCTTGTATCCCGGGCATCTCTTTTTGCTGCATTCCGCTCTTTAACTCTTTTAGTCAATGAGCTAGGATGCACTTCCGATCTCTCCTTCCTTTTCTTCCTCGGTGCTATCTTATTTTTCTCTGTTACAATGGACTCCTGCTCCCCAATACCAAGATCAAAACATGGAATAGACTCTTTCTTGGTTAAATTAATTTCAGCTTCATGTTCTGCATCCATCTTTTGGTCAATTTCAGATATGTTTTCCACCACAAGTGTATTTTTTTGGGCATCAGCTTCAGTCGCATTCTTGTCTCCTTCCATTGTCATAATCTCATTGATTTCTCTGTCAGCTTCAGCTGGTGTATCTTTTCCCAGTTTGCCTCTCAGTTCATCATTCTCTTCTTCCAACTTTCTTATTTGAATCTCGTAAGATGCAATTTTTGCATCCTTATCATTGTGCATATCACTCAGTGCTTCGACTAGCTTCTGCAACCTGTCAATTTCTTTTGAAAAACCGTCACACATGCATTGTTTCTCAGACCCCTTTCCAGCTCGAATGGTAGTCTCTTGATTCAGACTTTTTACAATTTGAAAATCTCCCCTCTTGTATCTCCCTCTCCTTGCAGGTCCATTTTCTGAAACTTTTATTCGGACGCGGAGGTTTATCTGTGGTCTTCTAACGGAGAACCCGTATTGAATGAACCTTTCATACGGGAAAACATATTCATCTGATCCTATTTTGAATATCTCATTTTTTTGTGGGTTTAAACCTCCTAAAATCTGATATAATTGAAGTATAATAAGTTAACTATCTATACTTTAAACGTCTAATATTTACAACAATACACAATATATAGTTTTATATAGTGGCATATAATATTGCATACCTGTTCATTGGTGAGTGAAGCTATCCTTCTCGATAAACCTTTTATTGAGCCTGCCCATTTACGTATTCTTGGACGTAGATCTCTGTTGACGACAAGGTCCTTGCAACAGTATTCTAACATCATACCTGGCATAAATTTAAAAAATCTTGATTAGTTTCAAACTATATTAATTATTATACAGAAACATGTCTACTTACGTAGAGGCATGCTACACATCCTGTGAGATATCCAAGTGTTGTTCTCGACGATCCTTGCCGCCTTTGATTTATTCTATGCCGCACATCTTCCATGTTGAACAAAAGCATTTTTGCTACAGCATCTGACCAGTTGAAAAATCGGGTATCTTCCAAAGATTCTACGTAATGGAGTAAGTCTCGTGGGAAAGAGTACCCACAGTCTGGGAACAAGAACGTCAAAAACATGAACAATATCAAGCAAGTCACGCATAGAGCTACCGAGTCATCATCATCTCTATCGTAGAAATCCATCAAAATATTGACTAATTTCTTTCGATTGAAAATCATCCCAGCATCAAATATCTCTTCTGAGATATAGCTCTTCCACTGTAGGTGTCTGCATTTAACAGTCACTGTAAATCCCGTGCTTGGAATCCCTAATATTGCTCCAATGTCTTCGTCTGTGAAGTTTAGAACCTTGTTCCCCAATTTGAATTGTCGTCCTCCTTGATATTGTTCTACAATCCATTGAAGAATCCTCCTTTGGATATCAACCTTCCCAATGTTTATTAATTTTGAGAATGCTGTCTTATTGAGAAGACTTTGTTGCTTTGCTGTTGGTCTATGTGCGTCTATGTATTGAACAAAATGCTCTATAAAGCATCGGTGCTGGATATATCCCTTACCTTTAAAGAAGTACACATATAATTCTATTAATTTTACATACAACACTCAAAACAGATGTAACAACTATAAAATACAAAAATTTATAAAGGGATATATAATATCTATCTTACTGCCATATTTCTCTGTCATGCATTCTTCAATATGCTCATCTTCTTTGTCAGTTGTTTTTCTCAGGCCTTTGCCCATCACTATAACTCACAAATAACAAATACATCATATTAATAGATTATGTGTAATGATATTATTTGAAAATACATTCATGTACCTTTCATCACCAATGAAGTTGTTCGGTTTGAATCAACTTCTTCATTCACTCTGTCCTCATCGGTAGAATTTCCTGTTAAGTCTTCCTTCATATTTCTTGGCCCCCTAATTTCTTCGAAATATGATTCACTGCTGCTCATCTCTACAATTTTTTCATTAAGATTTCTTAGACGTTAACACTTAATGATCTTATTGTTAAATTTTTTCCTTAAGATGCATTAATGTGTAACACTTAAACTAACATTTAATGTATGCATGATTAACTATAAATTTATACATCAGACAATCATCTTATTGTTGAAATTTTTTTCTTTTGCTTTCGACCATCAGTATAGATAGGTTTTATTGTTTACATGATTTTGTTACTGTCCTAGTTTAACAAAGTAAATTGTAAACATCAATTAATAAATCGTTCAATTAAAAATCCATCATTTGCAAATAAAAGATAAACAAATGGTATAAAAATCTATATTGTCCAGTTTCATTATATACGTAGTCATTTTTTTTTGAAACCAAATACTAAGATATCTAATCAATACAGCATCATAGAGGGATATCTGACCTGGATGTCGTCTTCTCAGTATCGTTGTCTTCCTGCCTTTGTAGTCGTCGTTCGAAGACGAGAAACACCCTAGGGTTCTTGAGTCGCTTTGCCTTTCGCTGTGGGAGGGAACTCTGTTTCGCTCTCCTTCTAACCGATGGCGGAAATCACGGTGTTAAAGTCCACCTATTTATTACTTAGAGTTATTTAAGTAAAAATACTTATGTAGCTGTATAAGAAATAATTAATAATTAATTACATTAGCTTAGCTAAAAATAGAAATATGTTTTTCCCAAATATTCCTATACCGTCAAATTTCAAATTTTTTTCCGCCATTGTTCATTCGACTGTCAAATTTCAAATTTTTTTCTGCCATTGTTCATTTGACAACGTCTGCATCTTCTTCACGGTTCCAGGTTTTATTTCTTTCGTCAATCTTCATCCTTTTCCAATGCTATCTTTTTAAAATTTTTAGAGGATCATTCTTATTTACATCGTTGTTAATACATAGTATACAGAGATTTATTAAAAAAATTTTATTTAAATTTAGAAAGAAAAATTTTGTAGTATGTCATGCTAATTGAATCTATTCAAAAAGTTCTCGTTTATCAAAATTCAATATGTGGTAAGTGTTTTTTTTGTCTAATAGATAATGTAATCTGTATACTAAGGAATGAAAATTTATAAAAAAAAATACAATTTATCCAATTGATCAATATTTTATTTTGTTGGTATGTATTGTAATATACGTGACATAATATACATGTTGGTTGAGCATTGATTAAGATTTTTAAGATATATATTGTATTTTAATATTTTAAATTGTAAATATATGTCAATTATAGTAAACTAACGCACTCATCAGTTGAGGTTTCAATCTTTTTTTCTATTTTTATTTACAGTGTTAAGTATTTCCTTAGAAATATTTATTTTTGCTACTGGTAGAAAAAGTTTCAGTTTTGGTATGCATATATTGTTGTTTATTTTGACATATTGTAAATGAGAGAGACATATTTCATAAAAATGCTTATTATTGCATTACAATTTTCAACAATCTATTAAAAATAAAGATTCTTTTGTATACCTTTGTAGTTTATTGTATTCTATGTTAATCTTTAGTAAATTTGGCCAATTTAATCTAAACATACCGACAATAACATTTTCCAAAAAGCATGTTATTTTCGATTTTTTCCTATATTACAAACATTTAATTCAATATATATGTTTTCTGTGTAATGTGTTATACTGTAGAGTATAGTACATTATGACGCTATATCTCATTTGTCTGCTAGACAACGTAATCCAAACCACAATTATTGTAAATATGGAAGAGTTAATTTTGTATTCCTTGTTGTTGTTTTGTATAATAGTCCTTATTTTTGTAAATATTAGTAATTTAAAGAAACACATACATCTTAACAATTTTTGGGTCGTCCATTTAAGGTAATTTTGACTTATAGTGTAAAGTTCTGTTAAAGGAATTTTTCCTTTTCGATATGGTTGTACAAATTAAAACATTAGTGTGAACGTATTGTATTATACCTTGTAATATAGTAATTGAAAGAGTTATATGTTATATAAAATTTAAACATTTCAATATATATGGACAGAATTTAAAAATGTCATGACTTTCTTTTGTATTATTCTGCACTGTATTGTATTGTGTGCTGTTATATTGTAAATCATAGTAATGTAATATATACATACCGACAATTGCAGTTTCAAATATGTATGCTCTATTCTAGATTGACTAATTGTTACAACATGTAATATATTTTGGTTTTTCATTATATTGTGTCATACAACAAACATATATTATATTCTAAAGATATTTGTCATTATAATGAAATCAATTTTATTTCAGAAAACAATTTTTAATGTATGTCAGCATCTATTTTGTATTCCTTTGCACCGTATTGTATTGTAGTATTTATTTTTGTAATTGGCAGTGATTTTATTTAACACAACGACATTGATAGTTTACAGGATGTACGTTATCGCTAAGTTTAAAAATTATTTTAGGAAAGTTTTTTAATACTAATTTGAAGTAATCATAGAAATTTTTGAATATTCGAATCGTTTTAAATTATTTCCTTATTTTGTTAGGCGCTCAATCTCCTCCTAAAACTTAGCTAATTAGTTATTTCGAATACCACTCTTAGCTTTTCTTTGGTGGTTTTAATCTCATCCATTTGATCTTCATCATACGGTCTTTATGAGTGGCTTTCCTAGCACCCAGGAAAGGTGCACCTCATTGGAAGGGCCCTTTATATATATATATATATATATATATATATATATATATATATATATAGGGTTAAATGAGGCTACACCCTGGGTGTAGCCAATTGGCTACTCCCACCCTTATTTTCCCCCATTTTTTTATTTTTTGGAAAATAAAAATATGTATATTCATCACTACATCCCTATACCATGTCATTCAAATTTTGTCAGAAACAGAGATTTCTATGCCCTCCATCTGAATGGGGTCATTTTCAGCAATTCTGAGACCGTTAAAATTTGACAGTCTTGATGGAGGGGATAGAAGTATCGAATTAAGTCGAATTTTGAATGACATCATGGTGACATATTGTGATCTAAATTTCAATAGGTTTCATTTCAGAAAAATAAAAAAATACAGGGGAAAAAGAGGTGGGAGCATGTAAGTTAGCTACACCCAGAGAGTATATTCCTTTTTCCCATATATATAGGGTAAAATGGGCCTGCCCCCAGGGAGTAGCCAACTTGGCTACTCCCACCACTATTTTTCCCTCATTTTTTTTATTTTTTTGGAAAATAAAAATTTATATATTCATTATTATATCCCTCTCACATTCTATTAAAATTTCGTCAGAAACAGAGACTCCTAAGCCCTCCATCCAGACGTCATTTTTTTAACGGTCGCAGGATTTTTTAAATCGACCATGTTTGGATGGAGGCCGTAGGAGTCTCTGTTTCTGACGAAATTTTAATAGGATGTGAGAGGGATATAATGATGAATATACAAATTTTTATTTTCCAAAAAAATAAAAAAATGAGGGAAAAATAGGGGTGGGAGTAGCCAAGTTGGCTACTCCCTGGGGGCAGCCCCATTTACCTCATATATATATATAGGAGTGATCCTATGAGAGCAAAAAAATTTGAGAGCATGCATTATGGACCACATGATTCTGTTTTCTCTCCTGCTTGGATCATGTGGTCAAGAATGCATGATCTCATGCTCTCACAGATTTTGGTTATCGTAGGATCACTCATCTCTCTCTCTCTATATATATATATTATTAGCGAGCTCCTTATTGAATTACCGAACTAAGTGAGGCTCGTCTCGAACTCGACTCCTTAAGCTATCATGGTCAATATTTTTAACATAATAAGACGCTGGACTCACGAGCCTAAGACGAGTATGAGCCGACCCCCACCTACTGCGTTCCCGCTAGGCATGTAAGTCCCCACCTTTCTATCTCTATATAAGCATCGGACCAAAATTCCGCATTCAAATTAGGGTTAGGGTTTTATCTTCGGTCTTTCCGCGGCTCCAGCTTCCCAACAAAATGGTAATCTCGTCCCCCTCCTCTTTGCTGTTACAGTCCTTTTGTCTTTCCATTCTGGATGTCTGATCTTTTTGTTATCCTTCGATTTCTATCTAGCCGTCCCACAAGACCTTCCTGATCAAGAAGAAGCTGGCAAAGAAGATGCGCCAGAACAGGCCCATCCCCCATTGGATCCGCCTCAGGACCGACAACACAATCCGGTATGATCATCAAAATCGCATCTTTGCGTCTCCCAGTTTGTTTTTGTTATGATTGGGCTTAATGGAGTCGGAAAAACTTGTCTTTGCAGTACACCGCGAAGCGCAGGCACTGGCGCCGCACGAAGCTCGGATTTTGAGCCGAGTTTGGTCTCCGATTCCTGTTTGTTTGATGTTTTTTTATGATCTAAGTGATATTTTTACTTATCTGTATCGTTTAAAACTCAATGGACCTGAAGCTCTTCGTTCCAGTGTTTTATTAGATACCTTTAGATTAATACTAGAAGTTTTGCCATTTATTACCTGGGATGCTGTTCCTCTTTATTTTCTTTGTCGTTATATTTCTCTTTATATAGTTCGTTTTATGCTGAAATATGGTCGTCCAGTTTCGAACTATGAAAATTGCACTGACGTTCTGATCAAGTAGTTTTAGTATGCTGATTGCTAACCTATTTAAACTGTATATTGGGTTATGACTAATATCCATTTTGGCAATGGCATACAAGCATAAAAATATGACAGAAACTGGATACCTGGAGTGTTCATTCCAACTTCAATAAAGTTAATGGGAACACATACATGGAACTTTGTTTATTGAAAATGATCTGCATATGATCCTCTTATTCTGAAACTAGTGCTTGCATGCACTGCTATTAGGTCCTGGCGGGCATGCTTTTTCCAATACTTGCTGATTTATAATATTTGCTTCTGTATTTTCTATTATCCATATGAAGCTGGTGCTTGAGTACACATTCCCTGTTGCATTTAGTTTCACGACAGGATGTGCTGTTAAATTCCAGTCCTTAATTGACGATTCAATGATTTTTCTTCCTCAGCGAATCAACATATCATCTGGTATATCATCTGGTATCTACCTTTCCCTGCTCAATAGCCATTTTGCTAGGCCTTCACTATTGTCTCTGATCCTGGTCTCTTTGGCCTTTCTTTGTATAAATAGTTTCATGCAGTATGGATGTCTATATTGGGCTGGTGTCTGGTGCTCCCATTACATATATATTATTTTGAAGGTCAAATGTGTACCCTGTCCTTATTTGTACTAATATTTATATCTGATAGTTTAAAACCCTTTTTGAAATCTATTGTATTCTTACTCTTTCATGGGTCCCAGGCTGTGATTTAGTAGACAATAGTATGGGTAATTGACTACTTAGAGAAAAATCTTCTTAGATCACACCTCCTTTTAGGGTCCTGAATTCCTATGATTTGAAAGTCAAGGAATCCTGGCATCATTTAACATTTAGATATGCCTTTTCAAGGTACATTCATTCTGGGTTCTTGGTCTTAGATATCTCACTATTTTCTTGCCTTTTGATACCTTTCCACTGAACGTATTTTCTTGTTATTCTATTGCGAACAGATAAAAAACTTTCCTGCTCGCAATTCCTTTATCTTGACAAGTCTTGTGTTGCTGGATGAAGAAAGATTCTCACAGATTGGTGAGATAGATGTCAAGACTCTTCGGATGATAAATGACTGAATATACCATACAAGGATGACTTTTTATTGAATAATTATTAATAAATCTGTAATTAAATACATAGCTAAGAAGAATTGTTATTTGAAAAATAGACATCACAGTGGGGACCACATGGAAGGGTAGTTGGGCGTTCTAATAGAGCGTACTGTTGCTGTGGCGACATGGACTGAAATCTCGCAAAATTTCGCCGAAATTTCGACGAAATTTCGGTTTCGATGAGTATCGGGTATCGAAATCATATTGTATATCGAGATCCCGGTTTCGGTCGAAATATCGCGAGATATCGCCGATATCTCGGTCCATCTCGATATCTCGCCCGGCCATTCGGAATCTTTGAATAGAAAAATCTGCCCACTTTCGAAATATAGCGAAATATCGGGCCGAAATGTCGAAATGTCCCATTTCGACCGACTTCGGGCAGTGGCTGTTCTCTTCTTCCTCCAAGACCTTCATCCCTTGAGGTAAGCCAATTTATGATAAATCTTCTTCAAATTCAATAATTTTTTTAGGTTTTCACTAAATGGTTGTTGATATAGCTAGGCATGGTGTTTAATTTGAGAGATTTTCCCCAAAATAGGTATAAATTTGGAGTAGAAATTGGGGCTTTTGTGTTTTTTTGCATGATAGTGCTAACTATGATCATTGTATCACAGATCTGAAGTTAACATGAACTAAAACATTGTTGGAGATTATTTTCTTGGATCTATGTTAGAAGAAATTGGGGGTTTTGAAGTTTAATGTGGAACGATAATGAGTTGTGGTGTTATATATTCGGATCTTGTGTTTTGGAAGTATAAATCATAGTCTGGAAATTGTTTTGGATTAATAAAAATTAAAAATATAGAAAATCCGAAAATGATTTGTTAAATATTTACGTTTTTGTTCATATTTTGTGTCAATAATGTAGTCTTTCATGAAATTGGTCCCCTAATTTGTAGATCTAAGATCCTAATGTATAGATCCAAGGTTTTTTTCTGTAAATAAGAAAAGTAGGTGTTGGAAAAATTAAATATATAATAATTCCGAAATTAAAAAATAAAATAATTTGCATATTCATAAGTAGCTGCATTGTAATGCCAACTTAATGTTTGTTCTTGATTTTCCTCGCAGATTTCGACGTTCATACATGGCACATTCTGCGACATTCTGGTTTCGATTCCGGTTCTTTCGATTCCGGTTCTTCATTTGGATATTCACCATGGCACATTCTGCTTCCGGTTCTGGATCTGACAGTTCTGATGATCAGATGGAAGAATTCAGTGGGGACATTGGGTGGAGGTATGCGTCCGCTCCTGATGGAAATAAGGCGAAGCCGCAATCCAATTTCTGTGGGAAGAAGTTGGGAGGAGGCGGGATCACAAGGATGAAGCAACATCTTGTTGGCAACAACAAGAATGTTGCCAAGTGCACGCGTTGTCCCAAAGATGTGAGGGACAAGGTCAAGGCGAGCTTGGACAGGAAAGAAGGAAAAGGAGACAGAGAGAGTAAGAAGGGAAGAACAAATGAAGGAGTTCATGTTCGAGAAAGAATTCAACGTCCTTTCTGATTCAGATGACGATGATTTTGTGTACCCGCCGACATTCAGACTGCATCAGAGAGGAGGGCATATAGAAGGGCTACACAAGAATCATTGAGGAGCGAGTTCGAGAGGAGAGAACTCGGTGGTGCACGGGGCGGCTTCTATGGTGCAGGTGGGAGTGGGAGTGGCTCTGGAGGCGCACCAGTACCACCACCCACTAAGAAACACAAGGGGAAGGGAATTGAGCCCTTCTTAATGAGGAGCGGATCCATGCAATACAAGGCAAGCAAGGATCCGAGGCAGAAAACAGTGAGGAATGTTCACCAATGCACGAGAAAGGGTAGGAAAAGCCATCAGCAAGCTCTTCTTTGGGGAGAGCATTCCTGCCAACATTGCAAACGGGCCATTCTTGCAGCATGTCGTTGATGAGATCGCTGCAGCGGGAACGGGAGTGAAGGCTCCTACATCCTACGAGATCATGAACAAATATCTTGGGATGGAGAAAGAGGAGATGAATGAGTACATCGCCGAGTTGAGGAGGAGATGGCCAGAGTATGGGGTGACATTGATGTGCGATGGGTGGATGAGCTACACAAGGAAGCAGATCATCAACTTCCTTGTTTACTGCGATGGAAGACAATTTTCTTGAAATCTGTTGATGCATCTGAGCATGTGAAGGACCACAGGTACCTTCTGAAGTGATGAAGGACGTTATAAAGGAGGTTGGGAAAGAGCACATTGTGCAAATTGTGACAGATAACGGCAGCAACTTCAAGAAGGTTGGTGAAACAATTATGAAGTCCAGCAGCTACGGAATTTTCTGGACACCGCGTGCTGCGCATTGCATTGACTTGATCCTTAAGGATTTCAGCAAGAGGAAGCTCGTCTCAAGGGTGGTGGAGAAAGCACGAATGATCACCACATTCATATACAACCACAACAAAGTGTTGGCATTAATGAGGCGGATGTGCAACGGGGAGTTGGTGAGGCCTGGCATCACACGCTTTTGCAACCAATTTTATAGCGTTGCAAAGCCTCAAGCAACATTAAGACGGGTTTGAAACCATGTGTTGCCAGGGTGAGTGGTTCGAGATACCTGAAGCTCGGACTGAAGGAGGACGGAAGGTGGAGATATTGATCAATGATATCTCCTTTTGGGATGACGTGACTCGGGTCACGAGGATCATGGATCCAGTGGTATCTGCATTGCGGATCGTGGATGGCGACAAGAAGCCCACCATAGGAGTCATCTACGAGGCAATGCGCTGCATGAAGAGAAGGTCCGAGAAGCGGTTGGGAAGGGATCAAAAGCATGGTTGGACATCATAGACGAGCGATGTCTAAGATGCTCTCGCATCCTCTTCACAAGGCCGGTATGTATTATGTAAAAAAGGTTTTTTTTTCAATCATTTAAATTTTTATAGTTGGACATCATAAATGAGCTTGTTTGTGAATTTCTGTGCAGCTTATTACTTCAATCCTAAGTACCACTACAAGAATGGACTTGGTACAAATGGTAACCTTCTCTCAGCCGTACAGATTGTGGTGGAGAAGCTCGTCAAGGACGAGTAGTTGCAGAGCATGTGCATGAATGAGGTACTAATATCCTCAATTTCTACTATATTTTGACTTTTGAGTCACAATATATTTTGGGCTGAACCTATTGTGCGTTGTGAAGGTTAAGTATTACCGAGATGCTTGGGTTCCTTTGTCGGATTACTGCGGTCAACGGTCGTGGCAATACTCTTCCTGGTAGGACGGAGGCAAATAAACCCATTACTTGTGTTGATTTTGTGTTCATTTATTCGTACTTATGATTTCTGTCTTTTCCTTTTTTTGAAGCCGAATGGTGGATGTTATACGGGATGGAAGCTCCCAACCTTCGAAGTGTGGCAGTGAAAGTTGTTCTCAAACCACATCTGTTGGCGGTTGTGAGAGGAACTGGAGCACGTTCAATTTGATACATTCGAAGAGAAGGAACAGGTTGGGAGAAAAGAAGCTCAATGACCTTGTCTTCGTGCATTACAACTTGAGGCTGAAATTGAAGCATGCAACGGAGGGACATGACAAAGATGACTATACGGACCCTATTGACCTTGCATACATTTTCAAGATGCACGATGACGATGCTGATGAGGACGTTCTCCAGAGGTGGATGGATTCCAATGGTGCCCCAGTTCTCGATCAGCCAGGTGGAAGACCGAATGAGAACATCAGCCAACAAATGGGAGCAGACGTTGGTGACTTTTTGGCCAGATCCGGGCGGATTACAGACCCTGTTGGAGGGTTGGAGGGCGAGATTGATGCAGCTGTTGATGAAATTCTCTCCAGTAGCTCCAACATCCAAGTCACAATCAAAGGATGACAGTGGAGATGATGATGATGACGATGTTGGTCGTGCTGGACCTGGTGGTGGTGGAGAGTCAAACTCAGGTGGGTCAGGAGGGAGTGGTCGTGGGCCACAAGCTACCAGACTTGAGGAAGGCCTACAAGCAGGACGTGAGTATATGGAGAGAGAACGGAACACACACGGACAATTTGTTCCAAGTCCGAGTCCAGGGCCTACGGATTACGAGTACGGTCGAGGGCTAGCGTCCAACCGACAGCTACATGGAAGATTTGACATCATCTGTAGGTTCTTTGAGCTTCATGGATATCGACAGCCCATATCGTGGAGGAGCACAAAGTCCTTTAGGCGGATATGGGATCGTCGCACGGTGAGAGATCATTTGGCGTCTTCCCGGAATACTTTCAAGCTCCTCCTCCAGGACCTCCTCTTCCTCCTCCTCAGTACGCACCTCCAGCATATTCATATGGTTACAGTGGATATGGGGGATACAGTAGCGGAGACAACTACCAAAGTAGCCAACCTGAGCAGAGACAGGGCAATTTCTTTGGGGTTACAGCTACGGTTTCTTTCCTGACTACTACACGGCAGTTCCTTCCTCCTCCTCCGCAGAGATCTTCTCCTACTCCGTCGTCGTCGTCCCGAGGATCTCAGGGCAGTAGTTCGCAGCAGCCTCGTCGTGCCACTCGTGATATCGGATCCAGTGCTGCTTTATCCTCGACTCGGGATGCTCATAGGCATCGATGACCACCAGTACAGGCAGTATGTCATGGATTACAAGGCCATGTACTCGTACATGACATAGGAGAACTACTGCGAGTTTATAGAATCTGCGATGCACTATGAGAGACAGCAAGGAAGGGGGGGCATTCAGATCCACCACGAAACTCCTGGTTCTGAACAAAACATGTCACCAGGGCAGGTACTATATTTTAATCTTTACTCTCTTTTATTGCATTTATCAGAAATATGCATGTTCTTAATAATTTTAACTTGTTGTAAGTTGTATTGTATTTGTAAGACTAGACTATTACTCTTGTTTATTATGTATTAACAATGTTACAACTTACAACCATGGTTTCAACTTTTATATATTAACTGTCTTATGAGATTTCGGTCGAGATAGGTTGTAATAGAGGGGTGGAGATCCTCAATTGCAATGATATGGATAAAATATGGGTCATTTCGACCCCATATCGATCGAGACATGTTGCTTGGGTTCCAACAATATGTCCACCGATATGGCCGATATGACCGATATGTCTATATATAGGGTATAGATGACCAATTTGTGTGAAATAAATGTGTATTTGTATGTTATTTACTGTTCTAATAACTTGGAATATCGAAATTTTCAATAAAATTGGAATAAAATTGGAAAAAAATCGGGTTTTTTAGCCTTTTTCGATGTTTCCACCGAAATTGTCGAAATTTCCCGAAATTTCGGTATTGGACCTTACCGAAACGATATCGAAATCGAAATTTCGAACCCTGCGATTAACCCCTCATTGCCCATGAGAGAACATCAATCACCCTCAACCACACCACCATATGACACCACACCACCATATGACATGGATGATTGGTCATCTGAAATGTCTTCAGCTTGCAGCGCCATCTGAAATGGGCACTTCAGATGCCACTTTGGATGGGTGCTAGTCCTTGTTTGTAATTCAGTGGCTTTGGTTTGTATTTGTTGTCAGCCGTTTTGCATTATGTTGTTTGGGGGTAAGTATCATGCTTTTTCCTGCCATATGCTTAAGATACATTCATAATTGATTCATGGTCATGTCATGTTCAGTCAATAGCATGGCCTCAAATTTTAGCAAAATTCGGTCGAATTTCTATTGAATATTGATATCCAGCCGAAATCGAAATTCGACCGAAATGATCGAAATATAGGGGTCCTAGTACAAAAATGATTGAAATTTCGGTCGAAATTCCACTGAAATTCTGTTTTGGTTGATACCGAAATGGTGACCGAAACTGGCATTTAGGGCCTTGGTAAATAGTCTCTAGTCTACTCTTTCGAAATACGGATGAGTGATACTCGGTATTGGTCCCCTCTTGATTGTAGTCTTGTGACATTGTTTTTCATTAATTGCTGACCCTGACAGATTTGCAATCTTGTTCCTGTTGTCTGCATGCATCCTTGTTTCTTCCATAATCGTACACAGTTTTTAGACATGTATTTTAAAAAAAATCATTACTGAGTTTTTTTAATTTGTCATCAGAAACAATCTTTGAAGGCATTTTACACTTGTTCCCCTTTAAACTTGACAAACACAGTTTGTTCCTCTACCTGTTTCACACGTACATGGTAATGACATTTACAAAATCTTGTTGTTCGCAAGACACATGTAACCCTAAATTTGCATACGTCAGTCTACAAATACAATGTACTTAGTCATCTCTTAAAATTTTGGAAGATCTTCCCTTCGGATAGAGATTAAGCCTTGATTCGTCTCCCCTGATGCTGCTACGAGAACTGGGGCTTGGAGAGAACTCAAACAAAGTCACCTCTTTTTGCCACTTGGAGTTGCTGCTGAAGCCCTTGTAGGGTTGCCAACCTAACTTTGTTGTTGGCCTGTTCCTTCGTAATATTGATTGGCCACATCTTTTGTGATCCTTGTTCGATTATGGTTGTTTTCACTTAAGTAGGTTTGTGTAAATGTGCAACACTATTGTGCTGCATGATGGGTTGACCTTAACCTCAAATTATGCCTTATTGCCGGACACCTACCACTGTCGAACCATTTAGAGAGGCCCTCTTAAGACCTCAAGAAAAGATGTTCATAGGGGCCAGAAAGACTCGGTCATAGGAGGACCGCCTACACGTTGGTAAATGAAAACCACCTCGATATCCACCAAACGAATCAAGCCAGGTTGCCCCAAAGACTCCACACACCAAAAGGGCCACCAGCTTTCCTTCAAAAAAGGGGGGATCCGTTGCTTACTGCTCACGGAAACATCCGACCTATACTCATCCTTCAGAGACAGAGACTACGAGTGTAATAGGAGCATCTATTGACAAAAGGATCACCCTAAAATGATCATCTCATGGTTATTGAGAATGAATCAAATCAGATGGTTCTATTTTTCAATCCCTTGGACTTGCTCCTACGCAACCAAGGTTGAAAAGATTGAAACAGTCAGTCATTTACAACCATTGATGAAGGATTCCTCGAAAAGTTAAGAATTAGTAATCCTTTTTAGAAATCGAATGGATTCGGTCTTATACACACGCGAGGAAGGTAATAAAAAAAGATGAGTTCTTTCTTTTATCAACCTAGACAAGTCATGATAAAGAAAGCAATAATAAAACAAAGAATTCTCTGTAGTTATATGACTGATTTCTGATTTATATATTTTATTTTTGCACTTAAGTTATGGTAAACGTTTGACATTCAGAGGATAAAATTGGTGGCACCATGTTAAAAAATACAAGGGAGCACATGTTTATCGGCAAAGTTCAGATTGGCAGAATTGAAAATATCTTATTTAAAATATTTCATTTTAACTATGCTTCATAATTTAGATTATGGCTAAACTGGTGACTCGTTAACAGCTTTATTTGTTCTGGGAGATGCGGATTTCTGTTTTTCACATTGGTGATTTGAACTTTCAATATGAATGTCACTCAACCTGGTATCTGGCTGTTTGTTAATGTTATGGGCACCTACTTATTCATGAGGGCATAAGCGGAGTCTGGTGTGGATGTCTGTTTTCTTGGCTGCCTGCGTAAAGCAGAGGTATTCAGAAAATGCTATAATACAATGGTAGTGAATCAAGTTTTTGTGACGAAGAAGCTCAATGGAGGATGTTAATGCATAGGAGTAGTCACCTTGCCATTGTTTTTCCTCTTTATCATCTATGATTTGTGTAGTTGCTTGCCGTGATAGTTTGCATTTTATCTTGCTCTTCGTACTGGCTTGGCTAGTTCTTGGGACCTGTAAAATCACGATCGGCGGCAGCTACTGTCTAAAAAGCGCAGAACCCCCATGTTTGCTTTCTGGGATTTAACACTTTGCCACCGTCTTGCTTTGTCAATAGCATTTGTTACTATACTTGTTCTGTGCATGTTCCAAAATCCACACACAATAGCAGGGATATTAGCCTGTTGAACTCAGACCTTCAAGGAAAAATTTAGTCAGTCTAGGAGGAGTGTTTGCCTTCTGGAAGTTCAGTTTTTTTGTTCCCAATGAATAACATGTTGGTACGAAAATGGTGTTTGGATTTAATTCGACTTGATTTAAAAGTTTACATTGATTTTGAACTCAACTGATTATAGAAGATAAAATCAAGATTCTCTCTTTGATGTAATCCTTATAGGGGTGAAAATGGAGGCTAGCCACTTGTTCCTCCAACGTTATCTTCCTCAACATGCATTCTAATTGACGAGAGATTCTCTCCCCATGCGTTGGAAGGGCCCTGCAGCCCCCATTGAGGATGGTTGTGTTAGGTAATCAACATGCAGGATTTGATAAGAATCCAATATATAACTGACCCAACTTCACATCACAAAAGACCAAGATTATTTCCAAGGGAAAAAAGAAATGATTTGTTTCGACCTGAATTAATGTAAGGCAAATAACATGAACATTTTTATTTCGTAGATGGGATTGGTGCTCCAAGGAGTGATTGTGTTCCTGCTTAGCTAAATATTATATATAATTAAGGTAATATAATGGGAAATAAAAATATGAAGGGATTTTTACCCGGCAGACCCTGAAATCTTTTGCAATTACCGCTACGACCTTTGAAACATCGATATTCCTCCCTAGACCTCGTAATCTTGCTCCGTCTTACCCTATAGACCCTACCGTTAAACTGAGATTTTTTAAGTTAACTTGTTTGGGTTTAAGTTGAGTTAATCTAACCCTAGCAAATCCAAGGGCCCTCCTTTTTTCTTCTCTCCCCCTCCTCTCTCGCTCCGACCACCACCTTCATCCCCTCCCCCCAAAGTCTTTCCTCTTCGCCGTAAACCTCCAGATCCCCTCCCGCTCCGACCACCACAGCGTCGTTTTCTACTTCGCCTCCGACGGCCCCCTCCCTGCCGGCTCCCTTCTCCACCGATACTGCACCTGGCGCTCGGTGCCGTCTCTCCCTCCAACGCTTCGTCTGGTTTTTAAGATTTAAGCTTTTTGAGAGAATCGAACGCTTCGTCTCTCCCTCCAGATCTGCCTTTACGTTAACAGAACATAAATGTGATTTATTTCGTATTGAATTAGTATTTTAATGTTCTGGTTTATGGGTTGTTGTTTTTTTACTTTGGCTGTGCCTTTTCCAGATCACCGCCACCGATACTGCACCTGGCGCTCGGTGCCGTTTCCAGATCTGGAGGGAGAGACGAAGAGGTGGGTCGGGGGTGGTGTACAAGGGGGTATTCAGTGACGGCACTACGGTGGCGGTGAAGCGCGTGGAGGAGACGGATCTACTTGACATCGAGGTAGAGTTCCGGAACGAGATGGGTAGGCCACCGATGGCAGCTGAGGCGCGCTAGGGTCGGCGGGGGAGCAGGGGAAGCGACGCCGGGGCTTTGGACGGCACGGTGGGGTAGAGGTTTCGAGGAGGACGGCGGGGAGGGCCAAATCCAATGGGAAATGGCAATGAATGTAAATTTAACAAACAAATTGGGTATAATGTAAACAAATATAACGGAAACCGGTTAGTTTTAACGGACAAATGGATGGGAGTTAACCAGAGGGTCTGCACGGTAAGGGTTAGCAAGTTTACAGGGTCGAGGGAGGAATTACGATGTTTCAAAGGTCGTAGCGGTAATTGCAAAAGATTTCAGGGTCTGCCGGGTAAAAATCCCTATAGATGCTAGATAAACATGTCCCTACTGCGTTAGTAATGTTGGGACATTATATATGAAGCTTAGTAATAGTGTCTTTAGCCCGAGATCAGCATACTAACTGCTAGTGCAATTAGTGGGGGTCATCCTTTCAAGTCTAATGTGATTTGGTCTCACATCATGAAGCAGAGGGAATCTGATGACCTTGTAGTGCTACAGTTTGGCTAGTGTTGAGTAACTGACTGCTTGCCCGAGACACATTGCGTAATAGGTATGCAAGCGTGTGTGCGTTGGGCTAAGCACGAGCACAAGCCGCAGGTCGAGGGTTCACAAATATACGAATTTATGGGCTTCGTTTGATTGCCAGGTTATCTCGAGGTAATCTGACATAACCCATGCTCTATCTCTACATTTTTTATATAACACATAATCAATGTCACACCCCACATCTTTTTTTATAATATTTTTTAACCACGAACAAATAAAGAAGTTAACATACAAATATATTATAATCATTAAAAAAGTTAATATAACACATGATCAATGTCACATGACCAACATATGAGGTTACTCCATATATTAAATCCAACACTCCTAACCATCCAAACATATGATGTTACTCCAATCCAACTCAACCCAGTTACCAAACGGGCCCGTGTTACCTGCGATAACTTGGTTTACCCCTCTCTATTCTTAAGGTTAGAATTCTACCACAAATCATAATGACATCACATCACATTCTTTATTCCAACCCTCTCTAACCCTCGTAACCATCCAAACAACTATTATTCACATCAGATTACCCCAATCCACTCCAACCCAACAACCAAACAGATCCTAAGTGCCCATTCGGTTGGGGGGTTATCCCCAAAATTTGGGTGGGTTACCCCCCAAACCCCACATTCGTAAGCCACAAGTGGGGCCCACTCCATTCCCATCAAAAAATTATATATTATACCATCCTATCATCTAAAAATCATAAAATACTCAACTTTTAGTCGCTATTCCAAACTTCAATACAATCACATTACAACAACAACCCACTTTTTCAAATTTCAATACAATCATATCATAATAACTATCAACTTTTTCAAATTTCAATACAATCATATCATAATAACTATCAACTTTTTCAAATTCCAATACAATCACATCATCCAAATCCTCCCAACCCTTAACCTACCAACCAAACACACAAACACAAAACTGGGTTATCCTCCCCTGGATAACCCACGAACCAAATGCACCCTAAGGGCTCGTTTGGATACTGGGTTACCCTTGGGGTAACCCGGTTTATTCCATGTTTTCCTGGGTCATAGCTGGGTTGGATTTCCATCACAAATCAATGCGACATCGCATCACATTCCTTATTTCAATCCTATACCAATTCTCATAACCATCCAAACACTTAGGCTCTGTTTAGTTGCAGGGTTGGGCAGGGTTGGGTTGGCCCAACCCGGGGTACCCCTCCTTCCAACCCTCTCAATCCTCCTCACAGTTTACTATTCACAGGGGTACCCCAACCCAACCCTGTCCAACCCTGCAACCAAACGGAGCCTTACTATTCACAGGAGGTTACCCCAACCCATCTCAACCCTTCAACCAAACGAACCCTGGCTCTATTTGGTTGCAGGGTTGAGCAAGGTTGGGTTGGCCCAACCCGAGGTACCCCTCCTTCCAACCCTCCCAATCCTCCTCACAGTTTACTATTCACAGGGGTACCCCAATCCAACCCAACCCTGCCCAACTCTGCAACCAAACGGAACCGTGGAGACGTCGTTTAATGGTATCGTGGAGACGTCGTTTCTCAAAACATTATTTCTTTTGGAGGTGCTTGAATGAAAACTATATAGGTCATGCTATTTGCTTTCTTTTATCATCTACTAGGCAATTTGATCATGCTTCTACCTAATTTTAAAATTTTACTTTTATTTCCTTGTTAATGTTCTTAATTGTGAATTCTGTCTATGATAACATGATTCATGAACTTTTTTTGAAAGTCCGACACTCTCTCTATGAGAACTCTTTTTTTCGTAAACATAATTTGGACATTTTGTATGATAAATAAGAATGCATTGATTTTTATCTAATTTACACTTGTTTATTATATTACAAATAATTATTTGATAATAGTCTTGGAGGAATTAATTGACATTCAAATTATTTAATATGTTAAAATCTCTTGTCACATATGGATATACCGTTATACCAAAAAAATTATTTACCTAATTTCAAATGCTTTAGCAATTAAGGAAAAATATGACTTATGACATGACTAAATTTGGTCCTAGAAATCGATTGCCCCACAATCCTTATGAACAATACTGACTCTAATGTTTACAGTGATGCAGATGAATGGAAAGAGCAAGATCGCATGCGCCATGTTACACCCTTCTCGCTCTTACGGTCGTATTATTCAATGTTTATTCTGCCTCAAAGACTGCATTTACTGTAAAGTCTTGTGGGGGCGAGTCAAGCACAAAATACAAAAGTGTAGGTTTGGGAATTGTGAAATATTTGTTAAAAAGAAATCAATGTTTGAACACACACATGAGTTTTTACTTGTTGTTCATGCTTGAGCAGATGCCTAAATAAGCTTACAGATGTTTCAGTTAAGATGAATCAATGATTGAAAAAAATAAGGGAAAAAGAACATAAAAGTCAAAGTAAACATCCAAGAGAAACTAAAGAACAAATCTTGATGGGATTGTGTATAGGTTGGACATTTCAAGGAGGATTATTTTAATACTAAGGATTCATGGAAGTCCGCAATGGTGGTTACTCAGGATAATGTGCTAATTGAGGGAGGCAAGTTTAGTGGAGGGTATGTCTCAATAAACCCTTACTTACATATTATTAATGAGCATAATGAGTGACTAACCGATATAGGAGCAACTGTTCACGATTGCATTGAACTTTGTGTCTTATCAAACTAGTTGTGGTGGTAAAAAATGATGGGACACAAATTTGTAGCCAAGTTGCTAGGATTTGGACATGTACATTTGAGATTATGCATTTCACGTGTTTGGACACTACTCAAGGTGCTATATTAGGCCATGTTAATTTTAATTCCGTGAACTGAGTGATGAAACTTAATATGATATGTTGACACATCATTAATAAGCCAACTCAATGTGAAGTTTGTTACATGTCAATAACCAAGAAAAACATTTTCATTCAACGATTAAATAGAGTGTATTTCTAGGTATAGTGCATTAAAAATGCCTGAATTTAACAGTGCGATAAATCAAGGTAATAAAAGATATTTCATCCCTTTGTAGATGATAGTAGTCAGTATTTCTATATAAATATGATTAAGCCTTACAAAAAAATTATTAAATTTAATAAAGAAGCAAAAAAACCAACAAACAAGAAAAACTCTTAATGACTCAGATCATACATATATATCATATTTGATGAATAATGCAATTCACTCGAGAGTGTTCATGAGCTTACTGCACTGCATTCACCTCAATTAAATGGCAATGCTAGGCATAAAATTATAACTTTAATCTTTTCTATAGAGTATATGATTACCAATATTATGTATGTGTGTATGTATTTATATGTATGTATGTATATGTGTGTGTGAAGAAGCTTTAAATATGGCTTGCAATATTCTGAATAGGGTTATCCAAAACATAAAAGTAACCATTTTGAATATTGAGTAATTACAATATTGATTTAAAATACCTTAAAGTATGGAGTTGCCTTACTAAGGTGTTGATCCCTAAATACAAGAGAAAGAAACTTGATCCTAGCACCGTTGATACAATAGTTTAGGATCTACGGAGAATAGCTATACGTATAAGTTTATAGGTTTCTGATAACCATATTAGAGATCTCAAGAATTTACGTTATCACCATTGTTGAGTTCCTCGTGTGACACTTTTAGAGAAGGGATTTTTATCCCCACGAACCCTATAAACTTTGTAAATCACTTCTACGACCTTCGAAACATCGTAATTCCCTCCTTAACCCCGTAAACTTGCTAACCTTTACCCCACAGATCATGTGGTTAACACTCATCCATTTATCCATTAAAACTAACCAGATTATGTTACATTCTTTTACATAATACCTATTTTATTTATCAAAATTACTTTGAATTTTCCTCACCCTCTTCCTTATCTCCCTTCCCCACCCATCACCCATCCACCTTAACCTCTGTCGCCCTCCTCCTCTCCTACCTCCCCAACCTCTTGTGATTCTTTCACAATTCATATATGCAAGATAAGTAAAATAAAAATTCAACAAGGCAATTTGCATAGAATTTGTTTTAGTTTTCTAAATGTGTGACATTCAAAATAACTTCTCTAAAATTTCCAATGATATAACAAATGTTAACAAACACATAAACACGCTTTTTTTTCAAAATTTTCCATTTATAGTTCAATATAATTCAAACAAACTCCGACTTTAAAAAATTCCTCACTGCTCAAATCGGGCCATTTTCAACCAAACTAAAAGGTATTTAATATCCGAATTTGAGCTCAAAAGTCATAAGATCAAAATACTATGAAAAGCAAGTTATATTGACATTTTTTTAATCATAACTCTAATGCTTTCCAAAAATTCCCAAAGTTTGATACATGATATAGCATAATATAAGGAGATATTACATCTAAAATTTCTCAAAAATATGCAAACAATGATGAGAGGACAATAATTAAAATATGGATTAAAATATAATTTTCACAACAATAACTCAAAATTCAAATAAGCATAGAAGATTCATGTAACATTTCTAAATGTTATTGGATTATACTTAAGCAACATGGATCCGATTAATAAAAGATCAAATTGACCACACTTGAACTTATGAAGTAAATTTAATATCAAACTAATTAATTATTGGTAAACAAATAAAAGTTGGGTATTTTTTTATTAAAACTTAAGAGTTGTATTAAAAATAAGTTTTGTACTAATTTGTTGGCACAAAATTAAATATTATCTAATTGGTTGGATTTACAAATAAATTAATTAAGTGACTTTATTTAATTAATAACTATTGATAATTAGTTGTAAACTAATTGAGATAGATGAACTTTATTATAAATTAAGAGATTACGAGACTATAAAGATATATTAAAAGGGGAGGATAAGTAGGATTATGAATTACCATCTATTTTATATGATGGTGAGGAGCCACAAAATAGTTGAATTTTCGTAACTCTCTCTTTAACACCCACCAAAAAACACCAATCTCTCTTCCCAAACAAAGGCTCCAAGGCGCGAGAAGCGGCTCTAAGGTTTGCTGGTTCATAAGAATGCTCAAGGAAAAGGTAGAGGACTTGTATCCCTCTTCTTGCGCTCCATTTTGAGACATGCTAGAGCCATAGTAAATAACGATTTCTCCTCTTCTACTTGATCTTTCCCATTTATGATCTTAAATTTATGCAATATGAATATTTTTTTCATATCAATATTTATTTGTGTTTTTGGTCGTTGGTTAGATTTCTAAATTGTATAAAGTGTGGTTGGATATTGGTGGGAAAATTGTGTGTCTGAATCAAAATCCGAAAGTTGCTAATATTATAAATATCGATTATAAGGTGCATCTTAATTTCGGGGTGAATCGGATTTGATTTGCTAGGATCGGTATACTGTGTTTGGAGGCTAATCGAAATATAGGAATTTCTAGATATCATGAAATTATTATTCTTTATCTTATAAAACTTATTATGGCTTTGATGAGTTTGGGGAAAATATGAAAATATCCTTGCGCCTAATTATACTCATTTATATCTTGCAAAATGCATGAATTGAGATTTAGATTGTGTTTAAATTAGTTTTCAGTGTGAATATTTTATTGAGGAATAATCGAATTACTATGTGATGGTTGGACCTCAATATTTCCTCTTTTAAATTTCGGTTCCTTTATAAATGTCATGACTTCCTCTATCTTAATCAATGTAGCTACAATTTTGAAGTTCTTTTTAATTAGCATGCTAAGTTTGGAGATGCTTTGTGTTCCTTCAAATTTATGAAGTCATATACTACGTGAATATGGTGTGCTTAGTTTAATTTTTCAACGTAATGCAGTTACTCAAATGAAACTTTGAAGTAAAGACATGAACTTAGATGCGTTGGGATATTAATACATGGAGGACCCATGTCCCTGAGTTAAATAGTAACTTGGAGTTGTACCACTTAGAACATATGTTCTTTAAGACATGAGCTAATCTTCCATTGTATTTTACAAAGTAACCGTGAGAAATAATAAGAGATGTTGCAATTAAGTCGAATGATTTAACTTAAGTATTTAGATTACTATGAAAATAATAATCTAAGGGATTTGTGAACTCATGGGCTTTGGGTAGATTATGTGGTGTCTTAACTCGAACTTAGGGGAAAGTAAGAGATTAGGTCGCACTATTGGGGCTAATATTACATACACACATGTCATACTAGTGTTATCTTTCATGTGATAATGATTGCTTATTTAATCACTGTGTGAAGCCTCGTAGTGACAAGAAATACCTTATAACTATACTGGTGTATCTGTAGTATGGAAATGGATTCAAGAGCAACCCTCAATCATGCTAAGGGGAGTTTGGGAGTTCTCTTAGATTCTTGCTGCAACATGAATCTGGTTGTTTTTCTTCTCTCGTACTTAGCGATCAAAGGATGATTAATAAATTTGTTAAATAAAAGAATTGTATTAGAATTTTCTATTCTTATATGTCGGTATGTTAAATTTACTAATACAATACAATTGCTTAATCTTTCATGTGTCATCACATTGCCACTTACCTATTCATATACAATTTAGTGCATCTACTTACTTGTAAGTGAATTTGGATTAAATACATGTCAACTCTTAATGTAAATTTGAAATCATTCTTGTCAATTACTCATTAAATGGATACTGATAGAAGTTGCTCATTACCTGACACTCTTCACCTTGACATAGACTTATATATATGTATATATTACTTCATTGAGCTAGTTAGCTCACCTTTCAATTTGTGTCTCAGGTAAAGGGATTGTTCAAGAGGAGACACTTGGTGACTATTTGGAGAATTAGATACTTTGATATAGATGTAGTCATTTGCTTCCATTTTTCTTAGTGCAATTTTCTTTTGTTATAATTGGGACGTATATATGATGACTTATAATAAAGGCTTTCTGAGTATCCATTTATTTGAGATATTATTATATATAATGTTATCTTCTTTCATTTTGAATATATGGATATCTTTCATTCGTGATGGAATTGATTATGAATGGTTATTTTGATGTTTCATATTTGATGTCGGATGACTCAGTTTTGGGTTGATTGATGAGATTAATCCCCGCACAGGAACATTCGGACAGGATCCAGATCTGCCTAGGGAGGGGGTTGTTATAACTCCTTTGTAATTTCTCAAAGAATATAGGGTTCTTCTCAAAATGCATGTGCCGTATGTGTCCGAGTGGGGGGGGGGGTATCAGTTGTGAATTAACTTCTCAATTTTTTGTCAAAAATGATGGGAGACTCAATGCCATTTTTCCCTGCACATGATTGAAGTCATGTGAGGCCTTGGGGCATCAAACAACTATTATGGAGAAATATGGTTGGATCAGATAGTAGAGGTGCCCCTATGTGGTGCACCTAGATGCACTGAAGGCCAACAATCAGATGGTTGAGAATGTATCCTACTGTTACGCAAGGGAGCTCTGATCAAATGGTTCTACCTCTTGTAACATTTGACGGTCACATGGACTAGGGTTTCTTCTATCTGATGACAATTATGCTTCTGATGTCCTCTTCATCTCCGAAGCATCAATGTGGAGATGGTCGAGCTCTGATGAGGGCTTCTTCTATGATACTGATCATGGTTGTTGTTGCTATTGACTTGTGAAGGAGACGATCAACTCCAGCTCTGAGAATCTCCGTATAGGGTCAGCCTAAACATGAATGGAGTAAATGATGTCTCTCAGATGAAGTCAGGGAAGGGAGCCACAACTCTGATCTGAGGATTTGATCTAAGATGAAAGGCCAGGATGCTTGAATGAAGAAGTGAAATGAATCTATAGTTTAGGTAAACTATTTAATACATGGATGAAATGGGGGAACTATACGAGCAACGAAGAAGGTATGTATGAAATTATTGATTTGGAATTAAAAAAAATGTAAAATAAGAAGATGTGGGAATGATTCCCTGGAGTGAATGGGAGAGGATGAACACATTTCTTAGAGGTGTACTGAAGCTGCTAAACTCCTATGGTTGTCACCTCAACTACTCAAGCAACCGGTGGAAGCTAGAATAGCTTGGAGTTATTGTGATAATGCTGAGGGTTATCCCCAAAGGATCACACCCTAAGAAGACACAGCTTATTATGGTTCAACCTCAAACACATACTTTCACTAGGCGTTTAACAAAGATGAAGATGAGACTTGTTCAAGGGAGGATAGAAATAGCTTGCAGGGCAATCTTTTGGGTTTTATAAGTGAGGAAATTGATTTCAGATAAATTGAGATTGATTGATAAGAGGATTAGGTGGGATGTGGATCTTAAGTGTATAGGATTCATATGAGCGAAACAATGTATGGAAGCTATGTGATTTGCCTTAAGGTAGACAACTTATAGGATGGATGCAAGTATTCATGAAAAAGTATCACGTTGATGATACTATTGATAAATACAAGGCAAGTCTAATTATCAAGGACTACAATCAGAAATCTAGAACAAACGTTGAGGAAATATATTTTACGATTGCTAACTTTGCATCGATAGAGACGATCTTACCCATAATCGCGTTTATGGATTTGGAATTATTCCAAATGGATGTGAAGATGACAATCCTTAGTGGAAAGTTCAGAGAAGAGTTATATAGAGAAGAGTTATATATGCAATAACCTGATGGTTTTCAAGTAGGAGATCATGAGGAAAGGGTTCATAAAGAAAGAAAGTCACCAGATGGCTTGAAAAAATCTTCACGATAATGGTATCTCAAATTTCATGATATAATTATCCAATTTACTAACTTTGTTGTAAACCAATTAGATAAATGGGTTAATATCATGAAAAGTGAGGACATTTTTTCAATATATCATTGTATGTGGATGCCATTCCACTCGCGAGTAATGATATAACAATACTTAATGAAATAAAAGAAACTTTGAGTGATGAATTTGAGATGAAGGGCATGGGTGAAGCGCCTTATGTTCTAGGATTCCAAATAACACGGATGGAGATTCAAGGACATTGAGTCTTGGTCAAAGGAAATACTTACATATTTACTGAAGATATTTAGAATGAAGATTTCACTCCAACTCTTATACCACTTCTGATAGAAAAGAGACTCAGTAAGAGACATTGTCCTACAAAAGGGGTAGAAATCTTTAGATGTTTCATATGCTCAATTGGTGGGAAGTCTGATGCATTTAATATTGTGTCGTTGACTTGATTTAGTGTATCCAATCACCCTAATTAAATGGATTTCAAAGAAAAGTCAGGCCAGTACATTGGGAACCTTAAGGAGGATTCTGTGAAATCTGATGGAATTATACATCTGAAAAATGGTTGAATCACTTGAGGTAGTAGGTGATGAATCTGTGATTCATCACTATACAAGTTGAAAATAGAGTCTTGTTCCCGAGTAATTAGTTGCATATTTCTCCTTATCCTGCATAATTAACATTCATACATACATGTATAATGTCTGCATTTTAGCATTCATATTTGCATAAAATAAGAAGCCTAATTCACTTGTAATTATTCATCTATTTATACTCACTCCAAAGTCAATAAAACCATATCTATACTATGTATATTACTAACTAATAATATAAGGAAAAAGGCACATTTCCTAGCTTGTAAAAATACCCAATAAAACCCCAAACTCAGCTGGAGACCTCAGACCTTAGAATGCAAATATCTACCTCATACAACCTTTGATCTAGGTCTACTCACTTTTAGAATAAAACATATTCAGAGACCTTCAAAATGAGACCAATTTCATTTAAATCGGAGCTCGTATGCAAAACTTGGATTTCGGACCCCTCTGTATATTATACGTATGTATATTGGTACCCTTGTATTTTTGTATCTTATTTGATATCATCTCCGTTTTTGATCAACATGAAATTTGTAGATCTCATCGAGATCTACAAAGTTCATGTTTTGAGTTTTTTCCAAATTCGGACATCGTCTCTCCCTAATTCCACATTCTCTTTTGACCATTCTAATCAAGCCACGTGGCACCCTGTGATTGCACCACGCGGCCCGCTCACATCGCGCCACGTGACCTTTGTCCTCCACCGTCCGATCTCCTCATCACCACCGTTCATCCCATCTTTGATTCCTGCCATTCGATCAAAGCCTGAGCTTCATCACCGCCCTCCATTAGCACCGCGCCCTCAACACGCCACGTGTTGAGCTGTGCGTCCTCCGATCTTTGCAAGAAGACCTCATCTTGACCACCCATCTCACGTTATATATGGACCCTTCGATCGGATCCACAAGACCTCATCCTGGTCGTTCCTTAGAGCCTTCTCCTGCGTCTGCCATGTGTCACCACCTTATCCCTTCGATCTCACCCCTTCGATCAAATCTAGACCTTCCCCTCGGGCCCTTATCCTGACCGTTGGATCACTCGATCCAACGGTCCAGAGATCGTCGTCTACCTCCCGCACTCCCTCTCTCCCACGATCTCCACCTCGCGCGTTCGCCGACCCCTTCCTATTTTCGGCCCTACTACAACCTTCTCTCCGCCCCCTATCACCGCCACTACATAGCCCATGACTCCCTTATCCTCGCCTAACACCACAACCCCCCGTGAAGACCGTCATCGTCACTCCACGACCTCCATGAAACCTCGCCCTCCATCACCTGCACCCTCATCCCCTTCCTATAAATACTCCGCCTCCGTCGACCTTCGATCCTATCCGTCATTGCAAGAGGTGTCCTAGAGCTCAGAGCTACCCGTTGGTGACAACAATTGAGAGTAAAATCTAGCGAAGATAGGTCTTCACCTCCGGCACGATCCGCGACGTAGCCTCGCTGTGCTGCAGCTCCTTGATGAATCTGCGATTCGTCATCTTTATTCATTTATTTTAGCTTAAAATCCCTTATAAAACACCTGCATATAACACTAACTTCATATTCTTACTAACTTGCATCTTTAAATATTGTACACTTCTTACTAATTTTAACCTAAAATAAATAAATAAAGAAAGAAAGGAAAAATAAAGAAAATAAAATAAAAGAAAGAAAGAAAGAGAGGAAGATTGTATACAGGCTGACCCAAACCCCGAGAGAAGGTCAAGACTTGACCTAATTGACCAGGAATAACGTAGGGGGAGATAAGGGTCCTTAAGCAGAAAATAAAAAAAAGTGTGTGTTGTTGTAAATATTTCTCACTTATTTTGTGTATATCTGTATAAAACTAACACTAATTTATTTGTTCATTAATTGGCCTTAAATCGAATAACTTTCAAAACCAAAGTTGTAAATAAAAATGTGTCCTAATTAATAAAAATGATTGCACAATTAAATCATGTACATAATAAAAGTAGCCACACTTGGAAAAAGCCACTAAGCACTAATTGAAAGATCAATTCTGACTCTATATGATCTCAAATTGAACCAATATCACTTCCATTGAATTTTAAATTAAATTATCTTCAAAATGGATGTGATTTCATAATTTTTGGAATTACGGTTGAAAAGTCGGTTTTCTGGGGTGGTTTGTGCAATTTTCACATGTACTTTAAGCATATTGTATTTGTATATATTTGTAAATATTTTTATTAATTATTTAAAATACAAATAATAAAATAATAAAATTCTTAAAATAAAAAGGCTAATTTCCTCATTTATCCCTGTATATAATGTCATATATGTATATAGTATATGCATATAGTTGCTATTTTTAACTAACCATCATAAAAAAATAACATTTTTAATTCCAATAAATAAAGTGATGAAAATTCAAAAAAAAGTTAATTTTATAAATAATTTTGTCTCTTTTCTATTTTATCTCATATCTCATTTCATCTCTCTTATCTCTTCCATCAAAAGAAGTTCAAAAATCCATTTCAGTTTTTATCTCTCTTAACTTTTTATCCAAAAAAAATCAAAAATTCAAATTTCATTCCATATTTTCTATTTATATGGATCCTTCTCCCTCATTTCAACTGGATCAATCTTTAGAGAGGAGTCCGATCTCCGAGAGAACAATTTCGTCGAGAAAGTTGCCTAGCCTCCAAGCCGTCCGGTGACAATGAGTCGGCCTTGTCGAGGCGATCACGGTCCTTTTCCGCTCCTAAGGCGAGA
This sequence comes from Ottelia alismoides, assembly GCA_037367405.1. Taxonomy (NCBI): domain Eukaryota; kingdom Viridiplantae; phylum Streptophyta; class Magnoliopsida; order Alismatales; family Hydrocharitaceae; genus Ottelia; species Ottelia alismoides. The sequence continues at coordinate 325,611 of JAZKJV010005965.1, read as the reverse complement.
TCCGCATTTTTCTTCGTATTTTTAACTTAGTTTAATCGTAGTTTAGTTCATCGCATTTTTTTATCTCGTTGTCATTTTTATTTCTCTAGATCATAAAAAATCCATCTTGATTTGATCCACCACTGACTCGATTTTTCATCTCACTTTCTCGATCTCCACACGTTCTATTCTATCATCCACGATCTCTCAACTCCGACCGCGTACGGTGGCCGGAAATCGGATTCAATCTTCCACTTTCGCCGAATCCCCGTTCATTTTCCAACTTGTAAATAAATAAAAAAATCTTTCTGTTCTCTAACGTTTGTTTTGCAGGATCATATAAAAATATAAAATAAAAAAATTCTTTATCTTTTTTTGTTTACTTCCCGTTTCTCGGATTTACATAAAAAAATAAAAAAAGTTTCTTCTTTATTCACTGTTTACACAATAAAACACAAAAAATTATAAAAAAACAAAAAAAACAAAAAAAAAGGAATGGGACGACCGCTTTCCAGCGCCGTCGCCCCCCCTGCTATCTCTCTAGCCCGGCGGCCAGCCCATCCTCCAGGAGCGCCGCTGCCGAATGCTCCAGCCCCGCCGCAGTGACACTCCAAGCCTCCAGCCACGCGTTGAGGCCAACACCTCTGCTGCCGCGCTCTCGCGACGCCGTAGCCCGCGACGCCCCTCGGCGACCTCCAGCGTCCCCTTCAATCGCAGCCAGCGCCTCATCCGCGGCGACCTCCTTCCGCCAAGCGCCACTACGCCACCCTCCGCCTGAGCCCGTCGACCACAACGACAGCCCCGCGCTCCCCACGCATCTCCTCGCGCGAGCGGCACCTCCGCCCCTGTTGTCCCCTCATTTGTGAAGACACCGAAGAAACGAAGAACCCTTCTAGGGTTTTTATTTTTGAATAATTTATTGGCGAAATTACAGTTTTACCTTCCGAAGTTATAGAAATTGCGAAGAAGCCTGCCAGTTCAAGAAATACTTTTGGAAAAATTTAAGTTACACCTCCGGGAGTTTACAAAATTTGCAAAATAGTCCCCGCCTTCAGAACAGCACACACACATCACGTGATATATGGGGTAAATTTCATAAGTCATCTCGCAATTTTATGTTCTTATTATGTAGTGCAGAACTCTTCCATAATTACATTCACATCCTTGTGATTCCAGACTTTAACTTGCATGACCTATTTGAATGAAATAAATATTTTCCATGCTCGAAATTTTGCGAAAATTCCTGTATACTCCTGCTATGTGCCTTAACATTGCACAATTTTTTCAAAGCATTTTATTACCGTTTATTATTATTAAATAAATATGGCATTTTTCCTTATTTGAAATTCCAAAATTCATAAAAATTCGAAAATAATTCCGAAAATTCCAAAAAAATAAGAGTAGGTCTCTTTCATTGTCTTTTAATTTCTGACAAATTTTCACGTATTATTTATTTATAAAAACCAAAAAAATTGAAGAACATCAAAACTCTTATAAAAATCATAAAACATTCTACAAAAATCCAAAAATTGTGATTTCAACTCTTGTTTGTAGATATTTTCCTGTAGTTTGTCATAAAAATAATTGTGAGGAGTTTGGGCAGTTAAAATATTTTTAAGTTGCAAATTACTTCAGGCTATGCACACTTTCTTATTTTCTCACTGTTTGATTTTTAAAAAAATACAAAAACATCTGAAAATTCCACAAAAATGCTCAAAAATATTTCAAAACTTTTAAAACACAAAATATTTTCTCTAGATTTTTCTGAGCATTTCTGATTAATTGGAAAATTACAAAAAATTTGGTGTGTGTATTTTTGACCTTGTTCATATTGCTTCGTGTCATTTTTGAAAATTAAAAAATTGCAAAATCAAAATTACTAAAAAATTAAAAATCAGAAAATATAAAAAATTAGAGAATAAAAAAATATAAAAATAAAAAGATAAAAAATTACAAAAATCCAGGATAGTTGTCCTTTGAGATTCTTGTTTTCTCTTGATTGATTTTCGATTAATTGAATAACCCTCGGGAATTGTAGCCTCCCTGAGTTCGACCCTGTCCGCTATATAGGTTAATAAGTAGCAAAAAAATAAAAAAAATATTTTTTGTGGTCACGGGATTTTGGGGAAAACAACGACCACAACACATATTTTCCATCAAATTTTCCAACCCCTCGAATTTCATGCTCAACAAATTGGCGCCGTTGTTGGGGAGGCGCGACGAGGGTAGTTAGGTTTCTCTTTTGACCTGCTATTCTTGGTTGTAAATATCTGTTTATAATTTGCACATTATTCATTTATTCATATCCACTGCATTCATTTCATCATTTTCCCATATTTGATAATTGTGTTTCTTACACATTCTCTTTTCTTTTTCTTGCGAGGGCCCGTGGAGCGAAGGAGGCGATCTTAGGAGAGCCGAAGCACCCAAGCGACGTGGAGGCGGCTTGATTCTTCACCAAGCCGCAGGATAGGGTGAGAAGAGGAGAAGAAGTGAAGGAGATGAAAAAAAGAGAAAAAGAAAAGAGAGAGAGAGAGAGAGAAAGAAAGAGAGAGAGAGAGAGAGAGAAAGAGAGAGAGAGAGAGATTTTTTCTAGCATTAGAACTCTTGTAAACGAACATTCATTTGTTGCAGGGTCTGTTTCGCCGAGTGCCGGTGCACTTGGGGGACCTCATCGGTTTTGTTTTCATCGCCTTTATTTTTCTTTATTTTCCACGGATTTCGAGAGCCACCTATTGATTGCTTTAATTAATTTGCTTGAGCTAGGTAATTAATTAGGTCTAAACACCCTAAACAAGAATTTCTGTGCCAATAGAGTAGATCGTAATTTGGACTTAGTCAAATTAACTTGTTCTTGCTCGTTAATAGAAGTTATCGTCTAGGACGGTTCACTTGCATTTGCATATAGGTTAGTTTATTTTCTGTATTTAAATTCTGCGCGGATCATTTGCATGTAGAGTGCTGGCGACACGGTACGCATCTCTAACCCCTGCATGCATCATCATTTTTAATCGCGCATTGGCATTTTCGATCTCCTTCCTTGTTTTCACTCACATAAGTTAAACAGAAAATTGGACACTCGGTAGGCGATTATTTGAAAATATTTTGTAACCAAGTGATAATTGTTAAAACCGGGACTGTTAAAGAAAACTCGACCCTAAAAAATATAAGGAAAACTATTATTTTGGGGAGAGTAACCCCCTCATTGTTTGATTTGCTTGAGCGAGAGAGCGACCCGCACACTAGGATAGAGCCACGCCCGAACTCTTTTCAGACTACTATCTTGAGTTTGTCGTTCTCCAGTGAGGATCTCTCCGGTAGCCGGTAAAGCGGCCCGCGCCGTCCTTAACAGATTGAATTGATCAGAGCCGGTAAACGGTCCGTAATTCATACTGGCTGGGAAAGATCTAACTTTGGGATTAGGCCAGTCTCCTGAGAGCATCGGGTTCCTACAGCTCGCTTTAACCGCTCTGATATATTGTATTGTCACCAAACTCTAAAATTGGCAAGATAATTGACCGAACCTTCACGGTCTTCACATTGAGTTGAGTTGGTGAACTGGGGGTTTGTATTGTGTTTGCTTGTTAGTGCTCAAGATCCTTCTGCGCAGTTGCGCCTTCATTCACTTTCACTCTTGCATTGACATTCGTGCTCTCGTATCCTGCCTATTGATTTAGAAGATGTCGGATCGGAGTATTTCTCGTTCGGACTCCGTGAACTCATTCTACGCTCCGAGTCGTTCACCTTCTATTCGGGGAGACTCACTTCACGAATATTCCTCTTTCCCCACTTCACAATTCACAACGTCCATGAATTCACTATTCGAGATTGGCTTTAATCTCGAATTAATATGTGAGACTCCATCAATTCTGAGCACTAATCGAGTGGAATATGCATTTTCAGAGTTAGAAGTCAGACACTTAATGCCACCAAAGGGAAAATGAACCATGTCGGAACAGAGCGAGAACAACAGTACCATGTTAGCCTCCATTCAATCAATTCAAGCATAGTTAACGGAGCAGGCTAATTTTCAGGCCACACCGAGAGATATGATTCTTGAGATAAGACAAGAAAGAGAAGACAAGAGAGAGGGGGATAACAGAAACCCTAGAGGTGGGAATGGGGGAGAAGAACCTCACATAGAACCTGGGGCTAAGCCTACATTGAAAGATGCCTATAATCCAGGGGCAGGACAGACAAATTCTTGGATACAAATCCCTGCGGTTCATGGGCACTTTGAGCTTAAGCCTACTATTTTACCTCTTCTCCCAATATTCCATGGAAATATTAATGAAGAACCTTATATACACCTCCAGCAGTTCGATCGCATTTGTGGAACAGTACACTACCCAAATGTCCCATTAGAGGTAATGCAGATGACAGCCTTTCCATTCAGTCTGATGGGCAAAGCTTTGTACTGGTTAAATCACTTGGGGAAGGTTGTCACTACTTGGGAAGAGTTGAGATCCGCATTTCTAAACAAGTATTATCCACTTGGACGACTCAACCAAATGTGATCTTTGATTGCTCATTTCTCCCAGATGCCCCAAGAGCCTATTCACGAGGCATGGGAACGTTTCAAAGATCTGACGGAGAAATGCCCCCATCATGATATTTCAAAGATCAGCCTTGTACAAAATTTCTTTGGGGGTTTAAGCGTTGAGAATCAGAAGTTGGTAGATGCCACTTGTGGGGGAAGCCACTTCAACAAGGACGAGGATGTCCTTTATAAAATTTTTGAGGAGATGGCAGAAAGTTCAACAGCTCTTTCTTCTTTACGTGCTTTTCAGAAGCACCATGTCACCGCCCCTGCAGTACCCTACAAGGATGTCAATATGACGGCAACAAAAGAAGTGGATAAGGTGGATAGCACTGACTTGGCCATCATTGGAAACCACCTATCCAAAGTGGACATTATTGAAAAGCGATCCCAAGAACTTGATAAGCTTCATGTGATCGAGCAGAGGACAAAGAACATGGATAAGCTGGATGATATAACAAAGCATCTGGAGCTTCTTGTAAATTCGATCAGCGCAGTCCACAGTACGAGTGCAACAACCAATACCTCTACTAAGGAGCAGACTCCTTCCACCCAGCAGAGTAGTAGAGGACCATCTACAGTCTAGCATATCTACTACGTGCAGACACCCGATCAAGCTCAGCAGCATGCACATCAGATAGTTCCATACCAGCAAGAAGTATCCTACATTCATGAGTAGCAGTATCCACCTCCACCTGTCATTCAGGAGGTGAATGGTATTTGGTTCGACCGTGAGCGAAACCAGCCCCGTCTGTTAGGGCAAGGCCAGTTGGGTTCACAATAGGGTCAGAGACCCACCCACCAGCTTCAGGGAGGTAGAGACAGCAGCAGTACCAGTACCAGCACCAGCAGTTCCAGCCTCAGTACCAGTCTCCACCTCAGTTCCAAAACTGGAGACAAGGCTAGCCATAACAGCAGTCCATATATTTCCCTCAGCCTAACCAGCAGCAAACTGCATATTATGGACAGTATCCTTTCCCCTCTCCTCCTCATTACCAGAATCCGTATGGATACCAACAGCCTCCGCACTATCAGTCTCAGCGACAACCAGTCAATGAGCAACCCGAGGCCCCTTCAGTCAATCCAGCACTGGACCAACTTGCATTGCTTATGAAGAACATGAATGAACTGACTCAGCAGATCGATGACCTGACTACCACAAAGACACTAATTCCAGCACAGGTCGAAGCCAACCCAAACAATTTCAGACGCAAAGAGCAGGTAGCTAAAAGCCCTCCCACTCCCGAGACAGGCATGTCCCTTGATTTTACAAGTTTATCTGACGCCATTCATCTCAGGAGTGGTAGGAGATTGCAGCCGCCAACGCAGCAGTTGGGGTTGGGAGATCGATCCACTGAGAGAGCATCATCTTCTACATCATCTCCTTCACCAGCAGTCGAGAGGCCCAGTATAGCAGCACCCACATCTGGAGTTTCACCGCCTTCGCCACCACCTTCACCAGGCAGATGTAGATCACCATCAGCAAGGGAGAATATACTAGCCGCAGATTCTTCCTCTTCACTAGCAGCAGCATCCTGTTCTGTTTTAGATTCTGTTTTTCCTTCACCTAGATTGGACAACACTATACAGACTGATTCTAGTTGTCCTCTTGTACATGATGATTCCACTTTGAATAAAGGAAATGAACGGTTGCATGTTTATTCTGATTCTGTGCCATTTCCTTCTGCTTTCAAATCTAAAAAAATCAAAAATTAAAAACAACACTATCTGATCCTGGAGTAGTTGAGATCTTACAGAATATCTTTTTAAAGATACCACTTCTTAAGGCCATGGAATACATGCCTATAGTAAAAAAGGTAATGAAAGAGGCATGCACCCAAAAGTGTCAACCAAGGAAGAACATACGAAAGGAAACAGAGAAACACATCTTGACCATGACCACAGTTCATGCCATCAGCAACCTTCCGTCGAAAAAGAAAGACAAGGGAGCACCTCACATCCGTTGCCATATCTTTGTTCAAGAATTTGATCGTACTCTTCTCGATAGCGGTGCCTCCATTTATCTCATGCCTTCCTCTTTATTAACTGAATTCTAGTTAGGGCCCCTTAAAACTACCAGAATGATCCTTCAGTTTGCCGATAGATCGATTAAGAGTCCAAGAGGCATTTTAGAGGACGTTATTGTAACGATGCAGGGAATGAAATTTCCTATTGATTTTGTTATCATGGATATGGACACATCTGGACCGTTATTCCAAACTTCGATCATACTAGGGTTGACTGTTCCTCCGAACGGCCGAAGCAGCAGTTGATTATGGTACTGGAGAGATCATCTTTCACTCTCGTAGTGACAAGGTAAAAATTGAGACGATCTCTGATCCTAGACCATCACCGCCACCAGCAGCAGATGATACAGAGAAAGCTATATCAGAGCCAGATGACTGTGATTTCCTTGTTGAATTCAAAGAGACAGATCTTTTCACGTATTTTATAGATTACCCAGGAGTTCCTTCCCCAAAAGGACTCTCCGGAAAGCACGGTCGACATGAGTTCCCTTGGTGGTTCAATTGAGATAGTTGCCGATGAGAAGTTAGAGCAGAGTTCTGAGGTCCAGATATCTAAGCCATTCGTTAAATTTCCTGATTTATGCAAAGATGAGAGACATCTTTCTGAGATTATTGCTGAGATATCTGAGCCGTTCGTTGATAAGAATATTAAACATCCTGATGAGACATTCCTCTCTGAGCAAAGATCATTCATCGCAGATCTATCAGATATTCTATTTGCTGAGCCGTCAATAGCCAAGGTGGATAGTCTACAGAGCACAGATCACATACCGTCTACCAGTACAGTAGCATACGTTATCGCAGAGTGATGAATCTCGTATTCATCATGTTAAGAGCCACTTATTAAAACCCCTGTCTTAAATAAACCAAATAAATCACCTTTAATAATCTATTTTTATCATGTACCATATTGTATATAATTTACCATTAATTTATTGTATTTATTTGCCCTTATTTTTCTGTATCTATTTTATCACTCAAAAACCCCTAAAAATTAGGTAGATAGCTTATCTATAAATCATTGACCCTTAAAAAGATAAAAAATACAAAAAAAATCTCAAAACCACAAACTTGGTATTTTTATCCCTTTAAAAATACCCCCAAAAAATAGCTTTTGTACAAATGACCTCTTTTGGTTGTTTGACCAACATGAAAGTTGTAGATCTCATCAAGACGAGCAACTTTCATGTTTTGACTTTTTCCAAATTCGGCATCTAACTATTTCTTTTCTAATTTTCTTTGTTTTTATTTTTAAATTACTCTGATTGGGCCACGTGGCGCCCTCTGGGCCGCCCACGTGGCCCCCGCTTCATCTCCCGCCACCCGGCCCTCTCCTAGGCCGTTGGATTACGCCATCCCCGCCTCCATCCTCACCGTTCACCCCGCTCCACTCCTCAGCCGTTGATCTGACTCCCAGATCAAATCATGACCACCCGCTTCCGCCTATTCTTCAGCCACTCGATCCAGCACCCATCCAACGACCCTCCATCTGCCACGTCTCCCTCTAATCTCCACTATTTGATCACACGCCCATCCTACGGTGGCCCACGCTCCACGTCACCCCTCCAATCTCCACCGGACGATCTTCTCCAACTCTTCATCACAACCACTCGTTAGTGCCTAAGCCTCCTCCGCAGGATCAGATCTTTGATCCGATCCCATCCCTCCACCAGCGTACCCCTTCTGACCGTTGGATCGTACAATCCAATGGCTCACCATCATCGTCCTCCTCCGTAACCCCCCTCGCCTCCAGCCGTTTCACCGCGGCACCACCGCACCCTTCCTTTTTTGGCCGATGCCCCGACCATCCCCTTGAGCTCCTAAACGCTCCTCCACGTAGCCCGATCTCCCGCCTTCCTCGCGCCACCATCCACTTCCCTCATCGTTAGCCCCTCTCCATTAACACTTCATTCAAAATCACTCCGCACCTCTATAACGTCCAACCTTCTTCACCTATAAAACCCCCACCCCCATCACCGGAAGCCCTCGTCCACCAATTTGGGCCTTCACCTAGCTTCCTCCGCCCCTCCGGTGACAGCGGAGGGGCGGAATTGTGAGGCGACGATGGTGATGGCCTGGTGTTGACCCACGGCAGCGCTCCGCCGTGTCCAGGTGGTTCAAGCCACCACTAAGCTCCGTGCCCCGGCCGTGCACGATAGGCGAAGACCCCGAGCTCCACCGGAGCTCGATCCCAGGCCGCTAACTCCTCGCTCCGGCGGGGAGACTTTTTCTTCTCTGTTTCTTTGATTTATTACACCACCCTCAACCATTGCCACCTTCGTCTAATCGCACCCTCAGCTTCGCCAAACCACCAGCACCCTCGCGTACCAATCTCCTTCCTCCAGAACCCCCTCGCGCCCCGACTCCGCTCCTTCGTCCCCACGACGGAGGACTCGCCTGAGCCACCACATTCTCCACCTTCTCCAGCTCCCATCCCACTCCATTCACTTCGCACGTCACTCGCACGAGCTTCAGCTTTGACTAACAAGTGCAGGAACCCTCAGTGGCCGAATTTCGCGTCGGAGCTTCTTCGAGCTTCGGTCCTCCGGCGAAGCTCCACCGATTGCCCACGCCGACCAGCTCCGGAGCATCGCTGCAGCACCAGCTTCTTCGCGAGGTCCCCATCTTGCTTCTCCGATAATCAGGGGACCTCGTGGAGCTCGGCAGAGCCCTAGGGAGCTCACCGGAGCCCCGCCTCCTCCGGTGGGCTGCGGTGGAGGAAGACGTACAGATGCCGTTCGATCTCCATGATCGAACGGGTATGATGAAGACGCATGGCACCCGAGCCTACAGTCCACGCCTACATGCTCGGGCGGACCAGACCTCGCCCCGAACCTCCAGTTGGTGTCACGTAGTCCCGAAGCTGTGCCGCCTCCCGAGCCTGGTTCCTCACGTGCACTGCACGTGAGGGCTTGGGCAAATTGCAAGAAAGACCCTGTTGTTTATGGTAATGGCATACAGGACCCCAGGCACGTGCCTCACGTGCATGCCTGGGTATTTTACAGGGAAGCCCTCTAGGTTTTGAAGAATTGCAAAAAGGTCCCTGCGCGCAAATTGGAAAATTGCAAAGGACCCCATGCGAATTTCTTTATTTGCATTTAGGTTTCTCCAGGGACTTAAATGCAATATTTATCCCTTTATTTTATTGTATTTTTATTACAATTATGTCCTTGCACTGTTTTTAGCATAACTTGAGCATCGTAGGTCCAAATTGCATGATTTTAGTGTCGTTTTGATCCTTATTTTGTCCTCTACATTTTAGCATGCTTACTTGTTCATTTGAAACTGTTTTAATTTAAGTGATATTTTATGTGAAAAATAGGACCATGCTCTACTTGTCTTGCTTGATTTGATGACCGATTTTTAATGATGTGTTTAAATTGACTCTAATTTCATTCTAAATTGCGTTGCTCACATTTTAGGGTATAATTGTAGGTTTTTATTTGACATACTTGCTCCTTCCATAATTGCTCATGCATCACCTCCTGAACTTGCATAAAAATATCTTAAAAAAATGCATACTGCATAGCATCGCTTTGTATTTTGTATGATTTGCATGTGGGCCTGAAATTGAGATTAAATTACTTTTAGCTTAATGAATCGAAATTCAATAGCTAAATTAGGCTGCCGTGTCCCTGTGTTCGACCTTGGTAGGCATAAATATTCCATAGCATTCAAAGCTTGTGGATTTTGCTGAACCAAATTCGCCTCCTGTACTACGACGTAATTCCACATTATTATAGAGGTGAATTTGACGTTCATCAAATGGCGCCGTTGCCGGGGATACAGCTTTGCTTAATTTTTGGATTTTGATTTTTTTATTTATTTCAAAAATTTTCAGGTCCTCATTTCATGCATCATTTCTTTGCATATCATTTGCTGATTTAATTTCTCCAGGTTTTCTAACGTATATCTTTTGTGGCAGGGCCCATGGTGATCGAGGACGCTTGATCCTCATGGAGGCGTGAAGTCGAGAACTTCCGCTGAAGAGGCCGCAAAAGAACCTGTGAAGGATTTGGAAGATTGTAGCAGTCAAAATTGCATTGCATTTTGTAAAAAATATAGACAACTTGCATCTGCATATTTATTTTCAGTCTTGCATATTGTACACAAAAAAATCCCCCCCCCACACACACACCTACACTGCACATGCACATACTCACCCCCACCCTCCCCCTGTATATTTTATTCTCTCTCTCTCTGTGTGTATCTATTCTTCACGAACCCCTCCCCCGCACCCTTGTATCATAGAACCATCCCCCCTAACACAGACCTTACTTCGGCTATTTGTATCCTAAGTATAGGGGGGACCTGTCTGCTCTTCCATCCCTCGTCCCGTCTTCTTGTACTTAGGCCAATTTTGGCCTAAGTATAGGGGGACCCTCTTCCTCAGTTCCGTTGTATCACCCTGTACTTGAACCGAGCCTTGGCTTTATGGCACTTGTGCTATGAGGACAAAGCAAAATTTTAAGTATAGGGGGGTATACCGTATATTATTGTATATTACTTTAGCCTTAGCTCGTGTTTTTAAAACTTTTTTAAAAATTTTATTTTTCAGGCTGGATTTTGGTAAACTAGTGAACTGAGTAAAAACCTGTAAAAATAAAAAATTGAGGGATTAATTTTTGTAAATATTCCTGTTTAAAAAAAATTGAAAAACAGAAAATCTTTCTTGTGAGGTTGACTCTAACTACTAGGTTTAGTAGGCATTTTCAGTGAGGAAACCTCGGTCTCTCTTAGCAGAATGGGTGGTTTAGAGGACATCGCATACGGCCCCGTCCTCAAGTAACACGGACCTCGGCCCATACTTACACCCATACTGGATGAAAGTGTATACATTTATTTGAGCCTAGGCCAGTCATTGTCTCTCCGAGGAATTAATAAAAAAATAAAAAAAATAAAACCCATAAAAATTTGCAAAAGATAAAAATCACACAAAAATCACTAACCTGAGGAAATTGGTGTATTCCTGACACATTCACACTCACGCAAGGCTTGTGGATTTTGAGGACACTAGATCTCTGGGATCTTGAGAGTCTGAGTTAACATGCCTTAGTCATTAGGGTTTTCATGACTTAAATATCCACACTCCTCTGGTTTGAAAGATTTGAGTGCTATATTGCACTCTTCATCTCTACCTTTAAGAAAATATGATCAGCACAGTCACTTCCACAACTGCATGATTGATGAGCTGAGATGAGATATCACTTGAGGAACTAGGACCAGAGAATTGAGTTTAGACCCGATCTAATGATATTCAAGGATGGGATAAAGTTAATGAAGGCTTCAGAAAACCTGAGTATCAGCAAAACCCTAGCCAGTATATGAACAAGATTCATATGCTATCTCTTTGATATTTACCTAAAAGTGCCAGGGTGTGATGAAACTTAAAGGAATTTGTTGATCAGTGTGCGCCAATCTCTTGGTAAAAGCAGTGGAGCTAGCCAACAAAAGAAATGAAATGTCAAAGAAAAGATCTAAATCCAAAGTCAAATTCCAAATGAGCTTCCACCAATGGCGAGCGCTCCCAAACATTTTCAAAGTGTCCACTTGGACCAAGTGCTAAATAGGACCAAGGAGTCGGGCTGACACCACAAAAAGGGCCCTGCATCGTAAGCGATACAAGTCTGGGTGTCCAAGGTATCTTAGATACTCAGAAAAGACACACCCCAGTGTACTCCCAGAAAAACAAGTGCAGACGACCCCAACTCTCTTGACGGACATATTGATCAACAAAATAATAATTTACGTGCGTTGAGTAAAAAGGCACTCGAGAGGCCCCTTGTTCCAATGTGAGGGTGAGAAAAATAGACACAATCCCATGTCCCTCCATCATCTGGCCGTCCATCAACATTTCAAAGTCTGACAAACTAATGAGACGGTGGACTGAAGCAAGAATAAACTTATTCCCTAGTATTGAGGATTAGGTCTAGAGGAGAGTCTTTGGGACTGGAACTTTGAGTGATGCATCGACTCAGCTCTCATGAAATGCAGTACACTAAATATCATATCCTTATATTATATGTACAAAAAGAGAGTCTGATAATCATAGAAGTTGGATTCCTTCTGACGAAGGCTTGGATAAACCTCGAATTTTAAGATCATTTAGGTCAAGGGTCTTCGAAAGATCAAGCCTTGTAAATTTCACGCGCACTATCAGGATTAATCCTACTCCTTCATTCTTTAGATGCTCGAGGACGAGCATAGTTTAAGTATAGGGGTATGATGAATCTCGTATTCATCATGCTAAGAGCCACTTATTAAAACCCATGTCTTAAATAAACCAAATAAATCACCTTTAATAATCTATTTTTATCATGTACCATATTGTGTATAATTTACCATTAATTTATTGTATTTAATTGCCCTTATTTTTCTGTATCTATTTTATCACTCAAAAACCCCTAAAAATAAGGTAGATAGCTTATCTATAAATCACTGACCCTTAAAAAGATAAAAAAATACAAAAAAATCTCAAAACCACAAACTTGGTATTTTTATCCATTTAAAAATACCCCCAAAAAATAGCTTTTGTACAAATGACCTCTTTTGGTTGTTTGACCAACATGAAAGTTGTACATCTTATCAAGACGAGCAGCTTTTATGTTTTGACTTTTTCCAAATTCGGCCTCTAACTATTTCTTTTCTATTTTTCTTTGTTTTTATTTTTTAAATTACTCTGATTGGGCCACGTGGCGCCCTCTGGGTCGCCCACGTGGCCGCTTCATCTACCGCCACCCGGCCCTCTCCTAGGCCATTGGATTACGCCATCCCCACCTCCATCCTCACAGTTCACCCCGCTCCACTCCTCTGCCGTTGATCTGACTCCCAGATCTAATCATGACCACCTGCTTCCGCCTATTCTTCAGCCACTCGATCCAGCACCCATCCAATGGCCCTCCATCTGCCACGTCTCCCTCTAATCTCCACCGTTTGATCACATGCCCATCCTACGGTGGCCAACGCTCCACGTCACCCCTCCAATCTCCACCGGACGATCTTCTCCAACTCTCCATCACAACCACTCGTTAGTGCCTAAGCCTCCACCGTAGGATCAGATCTTTGATCCGATCCCATCCCTCCACCAGCGTACCCCTTCTGACAGGTGGATCGTACAATCCAACGGCTCACCATCATCGTCCTCCTCCGTAACCCCCCTCGCCTCCAGCCATTTCACCGCGGCACCACCGCACCCTTCCTTTTTTGGCCGATGCCCCGACCATCCCCTCGAGCTCCTAAACGCTCCTCCACGTAGCCCGATCTCCCGCCTTCTTCGCGCCACCATCCACTTCCCTCGCCATTACCCCCTCTCCATTAACACCTCGTTCAAAATCACTCCGCACCTCTGTAACGTCCAACCTTCTTCACCTATAAAACCCCCACCCCGTCACCGGAAGCCCTCGTCCACCAATTTGGGCCTTCACCTAGCTTCTTCCGCCCCTTCGGTGACAGCGGAGGGGTGGAATTGTGAGGCGACGATGGTGATGGCCTGGTGTTGACCCACGGCGGCGCTCCGCCGTGTCCAGGTGGTTCAAGCCACCACTAAGCTCCGTGCCCCGGCCGTGCACGATGGGCGAAGACCCCGAGCTCCACCGGAGCTCGATCCCAGGCCGCTACCTTCGCTAACTCCTCGCTCCGGCGGGGAGACTTTTTCTTCTCCGTTTCTTCGATTTATTACACCACCCTCAACCATTGCCACCTTCGTCTAATCGCTCCCTCAGATTCGCCAAACCACCAGCACCCTCGCGCACCAATCTCCTTCCTCTAGAACCCCCTCGCGCCCCGACTCCGCTCCTCCGTCCCCACGGCGGAGGACTCGCCTGAGCCACCACGTTCTCCCCCTTCGTCGGCTCCCATCCCACTCCACTCACTTCGCACGTCACTCGCACGAGATTCAGCTTTGACTAACAAGTGCAGGAACCCTCAGTGGCCGAAGTTCGCATCGAAGCTTCTTCGAGCTTCGATCCTCCGGCGAAGCTCCACCGATTGCCCACGCTGACCAGATCCGGAGCATCGCCGCAGCACCAGCTTCTTCGCGAGGTCCCCATCTTGCTTCTCCGATAATCAGGGGACCTCGCGGAGCTCGGCGGCGCCCTAGGGAGCTCACCGGAGCCCCGCCTCCTCCGGTGGGCTGCGGTGGAGGAAGACGTACAGATGCCGTTCGATCTCCATGATCGAATGGGTATGATGAAGACGCGTGGCACCCGAGCCTACTGTCCATGCCTACAGGCTCGGGTGGACCAGACCTCGCCCCGAACCTCCAGTTGATGCCACGTAGTCCCGAAGCCGTGCCGCCTCCCGAGCCTGGTTCCTCACGTGCACTGCACGTGAAGGCTTGGGCAAATTGCAAGAAAGACCCTGTTGTTTAAGGTAATGGCATATAGGTCCCCGAGCACGTGCCTCACGTGCGTGCCTGGGTATTTTACAGGGAAGCCCTCCAGGTTTTGAAGAATTACAAAAAGGTCCCTGCGTGCAAATGGGAAAATTGCAAAGGACCCCAGGCGGATTTCTTTATTTGCATTTAGGTCCCTACAGGGACCTAAATGCAATATTTATCCCTTTATTTTATTGCATTTTTATTATAATTATGCCCTTGCACTGTTTTTAGCATAACTTGAGCATCGTAGGTCCAAATTGCATGATTTTAGTGTCGTTTTGATCCTTGTTTTGTCCTCTACATTTTAGCATGCTTACTTGTTTCACTTGAAACTGTTTTAATTTAAGTGATATGTGAAAAATGGGACCATGCTCTATTTGTCTTGCTTGATTTGATGATCGATTTTTAATGATGTGTTTAAATTGACTCTAATTTCATTCTAAATTGCGTTGCTCACATTTTAGGGTATAATTGTAGGTTTTATTTGACATACTTGCTCCTTGCATAATTGTTCATGCATCACCTCCTGAACTTGCATGAAAATATCTTAAAAAATGCATAATGCATAGCATCGCTTTGTATTTTGTATGATTTGCATGTGGGCCTGAAATTGAGATTAAATTACTCTGAGCTTAATGAATCGAAATTCAATAGCTAAATTAGGCTGTCTTGTCCCTGTGTTCGACCTTGGTAGACTTGCCAAGCATAAATATTCCATAGCATTCAAAGTTTGCGGTTTTTGCTGAACCAAATTCGCCTCCTGTACTACGACGTAATTCCACATTATTATAGAGGCGAATTTGACGTTCATCAAATGGCGCCGTTGTCGGGGATACGGCTTTGCTTAATTTTTGGATTTTGATTTTTTTTGTTTATTTGAAAAATTTTCAAGTCCTCATTTCATGCATCATTTCTTTGCATATCATTTACTGATTTAATGTCTCCAGGTTTTCTAACATATATCTTTTGTGGCAGGGCCCATGGTGATCGAGGACGCTTGGTCCCCATGGAGGCGTGAAGTCGAGAACTTCCGCTAAAGAGGCCGCAAAAGAACCTGTGAAGGATTTGGAAGATTGTAGCAGTCAAAATTGCATTGCATTTTGTAAAAAAAATAGACAACTTGCATCTGCATATGTATTTTCAGTCTTGCATATTGTACACAAAAAAAATCCCCCCCCCCACACACACCTACACTGCACATGCACATACTCACCCCCACCCTCCCCCTGTATATTTCATTCTCTCTCTGTGTGTATCTATTCTTCACGAACCCCTCCCCGTACCCTTGTATCATAGAACCATCCCCCTAACACAGACCTTACTTCGGCTATTTGTATCCTAAGTATAGGGGGGACCTGTCTGCTCTTCCATCCCTCGTCCCGTCTTCATGTACTTAGGACAATTTTGGCCTAAGTATAGGGGGACCCTCCTCCTCAGTTCCGTTGTATCACCCTGTACTTGAACCGAGCCTTGGCTTTATGGCACTTGTGCTATGAGGACATAGCAAAATTTTAAATATAAGGCGGTATACCGTATATTATTGTATATTACTTTAGCCTTAGCTCACGTTTTTAAAACTTTTTTAAAAATTTTATTTTTCGAGCTGGGTTTTGGTAAACTAGTGAACTGAGTAAAAACCTGTAAAAATAAAAAATTGAGGAATTAATTTTTGTAAATATTCCTGTTTAAAAAAAATTGAAAAACATAAAATCTTTCTTGTGAGGTTGACTCTGACTACTAGGTTTAGTAGCCATTTTCAGTGAGGGAACCTCGGTCTCCCTTAGCAGAGTGGGTGGTTTAGAGGACATCGCATACGGCCCCGTCCTCAAGTAACACGGGCCTCGGCCCATACTTACACCCATACTGGTTGAAAGTGTATGCTTTTATTTGAGCCTGGGACAGTCATTGTCTCTCCGAGGAATTAATAAAAAAAATAATAATAATAAAAAATTAAAACCCATAAAAATTTGCAAAAGATAAAAATCACACAAAAATCACTAACCTAAGAAAATTGGTGTATTCCTGACACATTCACACTCACGCAAGGCTTGTGTAATTTGAGGGCACTAGATCTCTGGGATCTTGAGAGTCTGAGTTAACATGCCTTAGTCATTAGGGTTTTCATGACTTAAATATCCACACTCCTCTGGTTTGAAAGATTTGAGTGCTATATTGCACTCTTCATCTCTACCTTTAAGAAAATATGATCAGCACAGTCACTTCCACAACTGCATGATTGATGAGCTGAGATGAGATATCACTTGAGGAACTAGGACCAGAGAATTGAGTTTAGACCCGATCTAATGATATTCAAGGATGGGATAAAGTTAATGAAGGCTTCAGAAAACCTGATTGTCAGCAAAACCCTAGCTAGTATATGAACAAGATTCATATGCTATCTCTTTGATATTTACCTAAAAGTGCCAGGGTGTGATGAAACTTAAAGGAATTTGTTGATCAGTGTGCGCCAATCTCTTGGTAAAAGCAGTGGAGCTAGCCAACAAAAGAAATGAAATGTCAAAGAAAAGCTCTAAATCCAAAGTCAAATTCCAAATGAGCTTCCACCAATGGCGAGCGCTCCCAAACATTTTCAAAGTGTCCACTTGGACCAAGTGCTAAATAGGACCAAGGAGTCGGGCTGACACCACAAAAAGGGCCCTGCATCGTAAGCGATACAAGTTTGGGTGTCGAAGGTATCTTAGATACTAAAAAAAACACACCCCGGTGTACTCCCAGAAAAACAAGTGCAGACGACTCCAACTCTCTTGACGGACACATTGATCAACAAAATAATAATTTACATGTGTTGAGTAAAAAGGCACTCGAGAGGCCCCTTGTTCCAATGTGAGGGTGAGAAAAATAGACATAATCCCATGTCCCTCCACCATCTGGCCGTCCATCAACATTTCAAAGTCTGACAAACTAATGAGACGGTGGACTGAAGCAAGAATAGACTTATTCCCTAGTATTGAGGATTAGGTCTAGAGGAGAGTCTTTGGGACTGGAACTTTGAGTGATGCATCGACTCAGCTCTCATGAAATGCAGTACACTAAATATCATATCCTTATATTATATGTACAAAAAGAGAGTCTGATAATCAGAGAAGTTGGATTCCTTCTGACGAAGGCTTGGATAAACCTGGAATTTTAGGATCATTTAGGTCAAGGGTCTTCGAAAGATCAAGCCTTGTAAATTTCACGCGTACTATCAGGAATTAATCCTACTCCTTCATTCTTTAGATGCTCGAGGACGAGCATAGTTTAAGTACAGGGGTATGATGAATCTCGTATTCATCATGCTAAGAGCCACTTATTAAAACCCATGTCTTAAATAAACCAAATAAATCACCTTTAATAATCTATTTTTATCATGTACCATATTGTGTATAATTTACCATTAATTTATTGTATTTAATTGCCCTTATTTTTCTGTATCTATTTTATCACTCAAAAACCCCTAAAAATTATATAGATAGCATATCTATAAATCACTGACCCTTAAAAAGATAAAAAAATACAAAAAATCTCAAAACCACAAACTTGGTATTTTTATCCCTTTAAAAATACCCCCAAAAAATAGCTTTTGTACAAATGACCTCTTTTGGCTGTTTGACCAACATGAAAGTTGTAGATCCCATCAAGACGAGCAACTTTCATGTTTTGACTTTTTCCAAATTCGGTCTCTAACTATTTCTTTTCTAATTTTCTTTGTTTTTATTTTTTAAATTACTCTGATTGGGCCACGTGGCGCCCTCTGGGCCGCCCACGTGGCCGCTTCATCTACCGCCACCCGGCCCTCTCCTAGGCCGTTGGATTACGCCATCCCCGCCTCCATCCTCACCGTTCACCCCGCTCCACTCCTCTGCCGTTGATCTGACTCCCAGATCTAATCATGACCGCCCGCTTCCGCCTATTCTTCAGCCACTCGATCCAGCACCCATCCAACGGCCCTCCATCTGCCACGTCTCCCTCTAATCTCCACCGTTTGATCACACGCTCATCCTACGGTGGCCAACGCTCCACGTCACCCCTCCAATCTCCACCGGACGATCTTCTCCAACTCTCCATCACAACCACTCGTTAGTGCCTAAGCCTCCACCGCAGGATCAGATCTTTGATCTGATCCCATCCCTCCACCAGCGTACCCCTTCTGACAGTGGGATCGTACAATCCAACGGCTCACCATCATCGTCCTCCTCCGTAACCCCCCTCGCCTCCAGCCGTTTCACCGCGGCACCACCGCACCCTTCCTTTTTTGGCCGATGCCCCGACCATCCCCTCGAGCTCCTAAACGCTCCTCCACGTAGCCCGATCTCCCGCCTTCCTCGCGCCACCATCCACTTCCCTCGCCGTTACCCCCCTCTCCATTAACACCTCGTTCAAAATCACTCCGCACCTCTGTAACGTACAACCTTCTTCACCTATAAAACCCCCACCCCCGTCACCGGAAGCCCTCGTCCACCAATTTGGGCCTTCACCTAGCTTCCTCCGCCCCTTCGGTGACAGCGGAGGGGCGGAATTGTGAGGCAACGATGGTGATGGCCTGGTGTTGACCCACGGCGGCTCTCCGCCGTGTCCAGGTGGTTCAAGCCACCACTAAGCTCCGTGCCCCGGCCGCGCACGATGGGCGAAGACCCCGAGCTCCACCGGAGCTCGATTTCAGGCCGCTACCTCCGCTAACTCCTCGCTCCGGCGGGGAGACTTTTTCTTCTCCGTTTCTTCGATTTATTACACCACCCTCAACCATTGCCACCTTCGTCTAATCGCACCCTCAGCTTCGCCAAACCACCAGCACCCTCGCGCACCAATCTCCTTCCTCCAGAACCCCCTCGCGCCCCGACTCCGCTCCTCCGTCCCCACGGTGGAGGACTCGCCTGAGCCACCACGTTCTCCACCTTCGCCGGCTCCCATCCCACTCCACTCACTTCGCACGTCACTCGCACGAGCTTCAGCTTTGACTAACAAGTGCAGGAACCCTCAGTGGCCGAAGTTTGCGTCGGAGCTTCTTCGAGCTTCGATCCTCCGGCGAAGCTCCACCGATTGCCCACGCCGACCAGCTCCGGAGCATCGCTGCAGCACCAGCTTCTTCACGAGGTCCCCATCTTGCTTCTCCGATAATCAGGGGACCTCGCGGAGCTCGGCGGAGCCCTAGGGAGCTCACCGGAGCCCCGCCTCCTCCGATGGGCTGCAGTGGAGGAAGACGTACAGATGCCGTTCGATCTCCGTGATCGAACGGGTATGATGAAGACGCGTGGCACCCGAGCCTACTGTCCACGCCTACAGGCTCGGGCAGAACAGACCTCGCCCCGAACCTCCAGTTGATGCCACGTAGTCCCGAAGCCGTGCCGCCTCCCGAGCCTGGTTCCTCATGTGCACTGCACGTGAGGGCTTGGGCAAATTGCAAGAAAGACCCTGTTGTTTATGGTAATGGCATACAGGTCCCCAGGCACGTGCCTCGCGTGCGTGCCTGGGTATTTTACAGGGAAGCCCTCTAGGTTTTGAAGAATTGCAAAAAGGTCCCTGCGTGCAAATGGGAAAATTGCAAAGGACCCCAGGCAGATTTCTTTATTTGCATTTAGGTCCCTCCAGGGACCTAAATGCAATATTTATCCCTTTATTTTATTGCATTTTTATTACAATTATGCCCTTGCACTATTTTTAGCATAACTTGAGCATCGTAGGTCTAAATTACATGATTTTAGTGTCGTTTTGATCCTTGTTTTGTCCTCTACATTTTAGCATGCTTACGTGTTTCATTTGACACTGTTTTAATTTAAGTGATATTTTATGTGAAAAATGGGACCATGCTCTACTTGTCTTGCTTGATTTGATGACCGATTTTTAATGATGTGTTTAAATCGACTCTAATTTCATTCTAAATTGCATTGCTCACATTTTAGGGTATAATTGTAGGTTTTTATTTGACATACTTGCTCCTTGCATAATTGCTCATGCATCACCTCCTGAACTTGCATAAAAATATCTTAAAAAAATGCATACTGCATATCATCGCTTTGTATTTTGTATAATTTGCATGTGGGCCTGAAATTGAGATTAAATTACTCTGAGCTTAATGAATCGAAATTCAATAGCTAAATTAGGGTGTCGTGTCCCTGTGTTCGACCTTGGTAGACTTGCCAAGCATAAATGTTCCATAGCATTCAAAGCTTGTGGTTTTTGCTGAACCAAATTCGCCTCCTGTACTACGACGTAATTCCACATTATTATAGAGGCGAATTTGACGTTCATCACAGAGCTGATTCAGACCCCACCTGAGCTCAAGGTTTTGCCATCAACGTTAAAATATGCCTTCCTTATGGGTCCCTCCCAAATGTTTCCGGTCATCCTCAGCTCGCAACCGACCGCTGAACAAGAATCTCGCATGCTAGAGGTTCTTGAGAGAAACCGCAAGGCCATAGGATGGAATATCTCGGATCTCCGTGGGATCAATCCAGCGTTGTGCTCGCATCATATCTACCTAGAGGATGACTGTAAACCTTCCCATGAATGCCAGCGCCGTCTAAATCCAAATCTAAGGGAGGTTGTCATGAAGGAGATCAAGAAATGGTGTAATGATGGCTTTATATATATATATATATATATATATATATATCCCATTTCGAATTCCAAATGGGTCAACCCTTTACATGTGGTTCCGAAGAAATCTGGGATTACGATCGTAAAGAATGACCGTGGTAAGGAGATTCCGACCCGGGTACCTACTTCATGGCGTGTCTGTGTAGATTACCGACGCCTGAACTCAGCTACCAAGAAGGATCACTTTCCACTGCCCTTTATTGATCAGATTATTGAGAGGTTGGCAGGGAAAGAGTTCTTTTGCTTCTTGGATGGGTACTCGGGATACAACCAAGTTGCTATCGCTTCTGAGGATCAAGAGAAAACTACTTTCACTTGTCTGTTTGGCACTTACGCCTTTAGACGGATGCCCTTTGGATTGTGTAACGCCCTCGCTACATTTCAAAGGTGTATGTTTGTCGTTTTTGCCGACATGGTGGGTAATTTTCTTGAAGTCTTCATGGACGATTTCTCGGTCTACAGGGATAGTTTTGACACATGTCTTGCTCATTTATACCGAGTCCTTCAACGTTGCTATGAGGTAAACCTAGTGCTCTCGTGGGAGAAGAGTCACTTTATGGTGACTAATGGGATTGTGTTGGGCCATGTCATCTCCAAACATGGTATGGAGGTTGACCCGGCTAAGATTGATGTGATTTCTAAGTTAGAACCACCGCAGAATTTGAAGCAATTGAGGTCATTTTTGGGACACGTAGGATTCTATAGGCGATTCATAAAGGACTTCAGCAAAATCGCCAGACCTTTAACTGAGCTTCTATATAAGGAGATTGATTTTGTTGTCGATGAGAAAGTTCTCCTTGCATTCAATCAGATGAAAGAAATGGTTACTAGTGCTCCTGTCTTACAACCACCTGATTGGTCTCTTCCCTTTGAGATCATGACAGATGCATCAGATTTCGCAGTTGGAGCAGTCTTAGGACAGAGAAGGGATGGGGTACCATTTGATATACACTATGCTAGCAAGACTTTGGATGAAGCACATCGGAATTATACAGTTACAGAGAAGGAGATGTTAGCAATTGTGCTTGGTCTAGAAAAATTCAGATCTTACCTCATCGGTTCACACGTGATTGTATACACGGATCACACTGCCATACGATACTTATAGGCAAAGAAGAATGCCAAACCAAGCCTTATCAGATGGATCCTTCTTCTCCAGGAATTTTATTTAGAGATACGAGATAACCTGAGTGAAAAACGTTGTGGCAGATCACCTTTCCCGTATCATATACACAGAGACCTTCTGAGCAGAACATGATTCCTATTTCTGAAATCTTTCCAGATGAGTCCATTTTGTTTGTGGACTCGATTCCATGGTATGTTGATATTGTGAACGATCTTGTCTTCAAGAAAGTTCCACAAGATTGGCCGAAGTACAAGGTAGACATATTTCTGTTAGAGATTCATTATTACCAGTGGGAGGGTCCGTACCCTATTTTGTGAGGATGTGGATTGTATCTGGAGAAGGTGCATTCCTCAGAAGGAACGCACCAGTGTACTTGAGCACTGTCACAAGCTAGAATCTGGTGAGCATCAGTCGGGGAAACGCACGACAGCAAAGGTCTTACAGAGTGGCCTATGGTGTCCCACATTGTTTAAGGATGCTACAGAGTATGTTTGAGGTTGTATTGATTGTCAGAAAATGGGAGGAACAGTTGATTCCAAAGATACCATGCCCCTAAGGTATATACATATTTTTGATGTTTTTGATGCTTGGGGAATAGACTTCATGGGCCCATTTCCTGTCAGTCGAAGATTTCAGTACATCCTGCTCGCCGTGGATTATGTTAGTCGATGGGTGGAGGCTATCCCCACCCGAGCCGCAAATAGTCGTACGGTGTGTTCCTTTCTCAAGGACCATATTATTACGCGGTTCGGTATTCTCAAAATACTGATTTCAGATGGGGGAAGCCATTTCATTAATAGATAAGTAAAGAAGCTTGTGAAGGAGTACGCCATTGAGCACAGAGTTGCGTCTCCTTACCACCCTCAGACTAATGGCTTTGTAGAAATTTCAAATAGGGAGATAAAGACGGTATTGCAAAAACTTGTATGCCCAGATAGGAAGAACTGGTTCTTGATGCTTGATTCAGTTCTATGGGCTTATCAGACGGCGTACAAATCTCCTTTGGGTATGTCTCCCTACAGATTGGTGTATGGAAAGCCTTGCCACCTGCCAGTGAAATTAATTCACAAATCTTTATGGGCACTCCGTGTATGCAATTTAGATATGAAAATGCAGGAAAGAAGAGGAAGTTGGATTTGAACAAATTACTGGAATTCCGACACTTTGCATATGATAACTCACTTATGTATAAGGAGAAAGTCAAGCGCTGGCATGATAAACATATTCGAAGGAAGACTTTCTCCCCTGATCAGAAAGTTTGGTTATTTGATGCTAAGTTGAAGTTATTTCCAGGAAAATTGAAAAGCAAGTGGTCAGGACCGTTCATCGTGAGAGCTGTGCATGACAATGAAATATTGTCATATCTAGGTTGTCATCTGACGCACACCCATTTGTTGTGAACGGATAGTTGCTGAAGCCATATCTAGATCATGATACATTCCTGTCCGTTGTGGATTCTATATCTTTGCTATCATAAGATGATCTTTTGATTCCACCTTTTGCGTCTGATACATAAGCTCAACACCTCTTGTATATCCTTTTGTTTCACTCTTTCTTCTTCCATTTTATCATTCACCCCTTTTCCGTGTGTGTGTGTGTATATATGCTA
This sequence comes from Ottelia alismoides, assembly GCA_037367405.1. Taxonomy (NCBI): domain Eukaryota; kingdom Viridiplantae; phylum Streptophyta; class Magnoliopsida; order Alismatales; family Hydrocharitaceae; genus Ottelia; species Ottelia alismoides. The sequence continues at coordinate 301,356 of JAZKJV010005965.1, read as the reverse complement.
TACATAGGATGTGTTTTATCCTAAGTATAGGGGGTTGAAGGATTTGTGTTGTTCATATTCATCCTGTTTATCACCCTTGTTGTTGTTGCCTATACTTAGGGATACTCTACCCTAAGTATAGGGGGGTGATGTTGTTCATATCATGCCTTTATGAGTCTGTACATTCTCTTCATCGATTTCCCCCTTTGTGCATTCTACTATACTTAGGATTACTTTATCCTAAGTATAGGAGGGATCACCAACTTCTCTTCTTTTTATCTTTTCTTTGATTCATTGTAGCATAGGAGTCTTTTCACCTTTCTATACTTAGCACGAGCTATGTCTTCCTTTGTCGCTCTCTGATCACTATGAGGACATAGTTCGAGCTAAGTATAGGGGGGTGTCGTATATATTGTATATATACTTTAGACATAACTCGTACTTTTAAATACATTTATTTGGGGGGTTATGTGTATACTTTTGTAAATTCCACGTGTGTAAAAAACAAAAAAAAATCGCAAAAAATAACTAAAATCATCAAAAAACAAACAAAAAAACAACAAAAAAAGAAAAAAAGAAAAGACAAAAGAAAAGTAAAAAAATCTCTTGTATATATTTTACTAACCTTTTTCCTTAAAAAAACTTTCTTTCACATCTGCATTTTCCTCCAAAAATTCATAAAAAGTTCAAAATTAGAAAGTTGCTTTAAAAAAATTCTTTTCATATGTGCGTCATTCCTCTTCAAAAAAACTCTCTGCATTGTTCATATGTTGCATTTGCAGGTGCATTTTTCAGGATAGTATTGATATTTAAACTATGTCTGAAATAAAGATGAAGAATGGAGCTTAGTTGGACCTTAATCCCTAATTCTCAAAGGAACTTCACCGAGAAATATGATTTTAGAAGCTTCAGGTCTTTGACTTAATTCTTTGAGTTCCACGTGATAATGTGCAGCGTTTGACTCCTAGTGTCTAACCTTGTCTCTTCATTCTGGACACAACTCTGGAATAAGGAATTAATTTGTACTCCTGCACTATGCATTTAGCTCAACTCAGACGGAATGTTGGAAGACTGTGTGAGTTTCTTTTCTGGTATCGTGGAAATCTAAAGACGGAAGTACTAGTTGAAATAAAGCTTCGAAAAAGGGACGGGATGTTGGAAGACTGTGTGAGTTTCTTTTCTGGTATCGTGGAAGTCTAAAGACTGGAGTACGGGTTGAAATAAAGCTTCGGAAAAGGGATGGACGGCTGGGCACAATTTTTTCTAAGACCCCAAAACATGTACGCAAAAAAAAGATTCTATATCCGTAAGGGCACAACAAGATCCAAGAAGAACCACCAAAAATCCAAATACAAAGAAGCTACTACCAAATAAATATCTAACCAAAAAGGTCCAAGCTTCAAGAAAACATGTAGATCTTGGTGGAGACTCGGCTACACTGGCCAGCTTCACACGGAGAGGTGACTACACTGGCCACCCTCCAGTTCTTTTCTCCTTCTTCTAACTTCTCCCCCATTTCGATTGTGAACACAGCACGACAGACCTTAGAAGGAAATACCTGACTCCCCGAGGACGAGTTATTGGAGAGGATATTTTCATGGTAGTCCGGCATTCTGGATGGGAAGAGCTAAAACCTTTCACACACATGAGTCGATTGCTCAATGTTCATATGGTATACTTTGGGAAGAGGATTGATCTAAGATGACTTCTGAGCCGAAACTGTGACAATGATGTGTAGAACTTAAAGGTTGTCGATTTTAAAATTCTAAGTCTCACAGAAGTTCCGACACACTAATAATCTAAAGGTCCGACAGAGCTCCAAACTACAATTTTATGAAGATAAGTTTAATATTCGATATTGTCCTACTTTCTTTATTTTCCCTTTCTTTTTCTTTTTCTTCACTTATTCTTTCAAATAAGTGTTTGCTAAGGGATTAGCAAAGGTAAAGAATAGGGGGATGATGAATATGCACGATTCGTCATCTTTATTCATTTATTGTAACTTAAAATCCCCTATAAAAAACCTGCATATAACACTAACTCCATATTCTTACTAACTTGCATCTTTAAATATTGTACACTTCTTACCAATTTTAATCTAAAATAAATAAATAAATAAAGGAAAATTAAAAAAAAGAAAGAAAGAGAGGAAGACTGTATACAGGCTGACCCGAACCCCGAAAGAAGTCAAGACTTGACCTGATCGACCAGGAATAAAGTAGGGGGAGATAAGCGTCCTTAAGCAGAAAATAAAAAAAATGTGTGTGTGTGTGTTGTTGTAAATATTTCTCACTTATTTTGTGTATATATGTATAAAACTAACACTAATTTATTTGTTCATTAATTGACCTTAAATCAAATAACTTTCAAAACCAAAGTTGTAGATAAAAATGTGTCCTAATTAATAAAAATGATTGCACAATTAAATCATGTACACAATAAAAGTAGCCACACTTGGAAAAAGCCACTAAGCACTAATTGAAAGATCAATTTCGGCTCCATATGATATCAAATTGAACCAACATCACTTTCATTGAATTCTAAATTAAATTATCTTCAAAACGGTTGTGATTTTCATAATTTTTGGAGTTATGGTTGAAAAGTCGGTTTTCTGGGGTGATTTGTGCAATTTTCACATGTACTTTGTGCATATTGTATTTGTATATATCTGTAAATATTTTTATTAATTATTTAAAATAAAAATAATAAAATAATAAAATTCTTAAAACAAAAAGGACTAATTTTCTCATTTACCCTTGTATATAATTTCATATATGTATATAGTATATGTATATAGTTGTTATTTTTAACTAACCATCATAAAAAATAAAAAAATAACATTTTTTAATTCCAATAAATAAAGTGACGAAAAATCAAAAAAATAGTTAATTTTGTAAATAATTTTATCACTCTTCTATTTTATCTCATTTCTCATTTCATCTCTCTTATCTCTTCCACAAAAAAATTCAAAAATCCATTCCAATTTTTATCTCTCTTATCTTTTTATCCAAAAAAAATCAAAAATTCAAATTTCATTCCATCGTTTCTATTTATATGGCTCCTTCTCCCTCATTTCAATTGGATCAATCTTTAGAGAGAGGAGTCCGATCTCCGAGAGAACAATTTTGTTGAGAAAGTTGTCTAGCCTCCAAGCCGTCCGGTGACAACGAGTCGGCCTTGTCGAGGCGATCACGGTCCTTTTCCGCTCCTAAGGTGAGATCCGCATTTTTCTTCATATTTTTATCTTATTTTAATCGTAGTTTAGTTCATCGCATTTTTTATCTCGTTGGCATTTTTATTTCTCTGGATCTTAAAAAATCCATCTCGAGTTGATCCGCTACCGATTCGATTTTTCATCTCACTTTCTCGATCTCCACGCGTTCTACTCTATCGTCCACGATCTCTCTACTCCGACCGCGTACGGTAGCCGGAAATCGGATTCAATCTTCCACTTTCACCGAATCCCCATTCATTTTTCGATTTGTAAATAAATAAAAAAATTCTTTTTGTTCTCTAACGTTTGTTTTGCAGGATCATATAAAAATATAAAATAAAAAAATATATATTTTTGTTTACTTCCCGTTTTTCAGATTTACATAAAAATAAAAAAATTTCTTCTTTATTCAATGTTTACACAATAAACACAAAAAATTATAAAAAACGGGAAAGGGACGGCCGCTTTCCAGTGCCGCCGCCCCCTGCTATCTCTCCAGCCCGGCGGCCAACCCATCCTCCAGCGGCGCTGCTGCCGAACGCTCCAGCCCCACTGCGGTGACACTCCAAGCCTCCAGCCACGCGCTGAGGCCAACACCTATGCTGCCGCGCTCTCGGGACGCCGTAGCCCGCGATACCCCTCGACGACATCCAACGTCCCCGTCAGGCGCAGCCTGCGCCTCATCCACGGCGACCTCCTTCTGCCAAGCGCCGCCACGCCACCCTCCGCCTGATCCTGTCGACCACAGCGACGGCCCCGCGCTCCCCGCACATCTCTCGCGCGAGCGGCACCTCCGCCCCTGTTGCCCTCTCATTTGAGAAGACAACGAAGAAACGAAGAACCCTTCTAGGGTTTCTATTTTTGAATAATTTATTGGTGAAATTACAGTTTCACCTTTCGAAGTTTCAGAAATTGCGAAGAAGCCTGCCAGTTCAAGAAATACTTTGGAAAAATTAAAGTTGCACCTCTGGGAGTTTACAAAAATTACAAAACAGTCCCCGCCTTCAGAAGAGCACGCGCACATCACGTGATATATGGGGTAAATTTCATATTTCATATTGCAAGTTTTTGTTCTTATTATGTAGTGCAGAACTTTTTCGTAATTACATTCACATCCCTGTGATTCCAGACTTTAACTTGCATGACCTATTTGAATGAAATAAATATTTTCCATTCTCGAAAAAATTTGCGAAAATTCCTTTATGCTCCTGCTATGTGCCTTAAAATTGCATAATTTTTTCATAGCATTTTTATGCCGTTTATTATTATTAAAAAATAAAAAATATGTCATTTTCCCCTGTTTGAAATTCCAAAATTTATAAAAATTCGAAAATAACTCCGAAAATTCCAAAAAATAAGAGTAGGTCTCTTTCATTGTCTTTTAATTTCTTATCAATTTTCACACATTATTTATTTATAAAAACCAAAAAATTGAAGTACATCTCTTATAAAAATCATAAAACATTCTACAAAATTCCAAAAATTATGATTCCAGTTCCTGTTTGTAGATATTTTCCTTTAGTTTGTCATAAAAATAATTGTCAGGAGTTTTGGGCAATTAAAATATTTTTAAGTTGCAAAATTACTCTAGGTTGTGCACACTTTCTTATTTTCTCACTGTTTGATTTTTAGAAAAATACAAAAACATCTGAAAATTCCACAAAAATTCTCAAAAATATTTCAAAACTTTAAAACCCAAAAATATTTTCTCTGAATTTTTCTGAGCATTTCTGATTAATTGGAAAATTACAAAAAGATTTGGTGTGCGTATTTTTGACCTTGTTCATATTGCTTCATGTTATTTTTTTAAATTAAAAAAATTGCAAAATCAAAATCACTAAAAATTTGAAATCAGAAAATATAAAAAATAGAAAATAAAAAAATAAAAAAAAATAAAAAGATAAAAAAATCACAAAAACCCAGGATAGTTGTCCTTTGAGATTCTTGTTTTCTCTTGATTGATTTTCGATTAATTGAATAACCCTCGGGAATTGTAGCCTCCCTGAGTTCGACCCTGTCCGCTATACAAGTTAATAAGTAGCAAAAAGATAAAAAAATATTTTTTGTTGTCACGGGATTTTGGGGAAAACAACGACTACAACACATATTTTCCATCAATTTTTCCAACCCCTTAAATTTCGCTAACAACACTCCTCCAACGAGCTGCTTGAGCTCGGGCCCTCTACCGTCCCTCGAGCGACAATCGGGAGCATCTCGAGCGACAATCGGGAGCATCACTCGAGCTTCCAAGCCCCAGGTAGTCTCCTCAATTGCCCTCTCCGATCTCCATCTTCTCCCTCCTCATCTTTCTCGAAATTTATTCCGTGTTCCCCCTCATCTTCGCGCTCCGCCAATCATCCACCGTGCTCCGCTTTGGAGCCCTCACCTTCGCGTGTTATTCCGTTCACACTTACAGCACCTCGAACCTCCTTTCGACCGAAGCTCTACCGCCACGGCAGAGCTGGACCACCGGCCACACTTCACGCTCCAGGCCTCACTGCACTCGTACTCACCTCACGAACGCATTGCACCTGTTTTCTTGCACAAGCTAACCTTGTAGGGATCATCATCTTCATTGGCCGGACTTCACATCGGAGCTGCTCCGAACTTCGTCTTCCCAGGCCTCCGATTAACTCTAGCAGCTTCCAGCACCTCCGAGAGACTCTTAACATTTCCACGATCCATCTGGGCCATCAAGGAGTCACTACCGAACTTCCACGACCTCAGGCGAAGGAGGCAGAGCAAGGAGCACTACCCGGAGCCCCGTCTTGTCTGCTGCAGGAGGTGGTAGACTGGAGAAGAAGATGTACAACTGCCGTCTGATCTCCTCGATCCGACGACCCTCGCCACGCTACGTCTCCTAGAGTCCGTAACTGTTGGATTGATGAATCTCATATTCATCACTCTAAGTCTCATTTATTAAGCTCAAATGCCTCAAAATTATCAGCATTTTTGCATTTATTCTGCATAATTAGCATTCATGTATGTTTTCATAAGAATTTCATTTTAGCACTAATTTCTGCATAAAATAAGAAGTCAAAAATCTCAGCCAAAATTGACTTGTAAATAGTCTAAATTTCCCGGATTTTTAACTCATTCATGCTAACTCCAAATGACCCAAAACCACCTCCACTGTGTACATATCACTAATACGAATAAATGAAAAATATTAAAAAAAACATTAACCTAAATAAGTGGACCAAAAACCCAAACCTTAGTTTCAAGATTTTCGGACTAAAAACTTCATATCTTCCCCATCCAGTGTCTGTTTTGATCCTACTCAGTTTTGAACTAATATACATTCAATTACATTCAAAATAAGACCAAGATCAAGTGAATCAGAGCTCATATGTGAAAGTTGGATTTTGGGCCTCTTTTGTACATTTTGTATTTTAGCTGATTTTGATCTATTATTTTATGTACATACTTAACTATTTTAGTTGATTTATTTTTCATTTGTCTTCTTTGATGAAAGTTTTATTAAAATACGTAAAAATCCAAATCCAAATTGAGCTTGAAATCAAAGAAATAAATTGGGTCCAAGTCTTCACTAACCAACTGTACAAAATTGATCTTTTTCATATTTCATTTTATTTATTCTTCTTCTGAATTAATAAAAATCCAAAAAAATAGATTAATGTGTAAATATTTATTTTTGATTTTATCATATTTTCTCAGATTTTTATCTGGTTTAACAATGATATAAAAATTATAAAATCCAAAAATCAAGGTATTCTATGTACATGGGATACCCTAAAAAATCACTTTGTGCATTTAATCAATTTTGATTTTGATGTATTCATGAAAGTTGTAGATCTCATTGAGACGAGAAATTTTTGTGAAGGAACTTTTTTGATCCGAGGCCATTTGCTATTTATTTTTTATTTTAAAAAGTATTTATTTCTTTGATTTTTGTGGTGCTGACACGTGGTCGCTCCGCCACGTGTCAGTCGTTTTTAAGGTATTTATTTATTAAGTTTTTATAAAAAATCAAAAGATCGCGCACGTGCAAGGCTCGTGCCGCCCAAGCACGCGCCAAGCGCGTGCTGCGTCTCCACTCTCCCCAGGCCGCCACACGTCGACCGTCTGGCCGTCCGATCTCGACCGATCGGATGTCCCAGCGCCCATCGTCTACCTCCGCACCCTTTCCCATTCTAGCCGTCGCCGCCCCCCACCGATTTCGCTGCACTATCGCATCCCGCAAATCTCGGCCATTCTCGATCCCGTCGATCTCCAATCACGGATATCCATCCTCGCATCGTCAATCGAATCCATTAGCCCCTTCCCTTTCCTTCTCCGGTTGTGGGTCTCTACCCTATAAAAACTTCAATGGCCGCTCCACTCACCTTTATTCGTCGATCTGCTATTCAAGGCTGTCGGGGTGACAGATCGGCCCCCCTTCAAGCGGCGAGATCCGAAGCGCTTCGTCGTGCTTCGCCTGCAGCCCGAGCTTCATCCGCCCGCTGCTCTGCTCCGGTGGTAACTCCGTTGAGCCAACGATCCAACCACGACTTCGACGTTCATCTCTGCAAGTTACAACCAACTACTTCACCAGCATCACCCTCCGCGCATCGCTACCTCCGACAACGATCTCCTTCTCTGACTCCGACCATCGATGATCATCTTCTCCAACAACTGCGTCCGCAACTCCACCGTTGAAGCACATCGTCTCCACCTTAGCCATCCATCACCGACTATCTGCAGGAGGCTGTGCGCCTAAATTCCTCTGCCTGTGACGCTCCTCCAATGCCCTCGAAGTCCATCGGTCGACCCTCACCAGAGTCGCCGGAGCTCCGCAACAACGCCATCGCCGACCGGGCACAGAGCCCGAGGCTCCCCACGCACATGCGGGGCACGTGCGTTGGGGGAGAACGTCACCAGAACATCAACCTACCGAGATCACGTGTTGCGCACGTGACCCACGTTGGCACTTTGCGTCCAAGCCCGCGAAGGTTACCCATATTGCTGATCAGTCCATCTACACCAAGGGTCACGTGCATCGCACGTGACCTGCTGGGCGGAGAACCCCTCCCCCACTTTTCGGTAATTGCATATTCATTATTTGCATTATTTATATATTTATTATTAATTGCATAAACACCAGTGTGTTCCCAGTGATTTTAAACCTCTACATGACATTATTTTATTATTAAAAAATAACACTTTGTTCTACATTTAATTCTCTTCGTTTTTGACATATTGTGGATATTTTTGTGGTCAATGGTTAATTAATAATTAATTATTTTATGGAAAATTGCATACTTTGTCAAGTTTGTGCTTTAATTTTCAAAATTGATTAAACGTTGCTCTAAAAAATCCTGAAAAATCACATATTGTAGAATTAATTGGGCTTGACATTATGCTTAAAAAGAATTACATTTGCATGCATAGTTTGCTTGTAAAAATCATTTGCATATTTCAGTGTTTGATTTTTTAATAGGTAATGAATCTTGTATTTTCGAGGTTTAGGATTTTTCTGAGGTCCATTACTTAGTGATAGATCTTAGATAATTTTATTCCTTGAAAATAATTAGGTTTAATATTTATTATAATTAAATATTGAAATTCATTCTGTTTACATTTGAAAATTCATAAAAAATTCATCTTGTATCCAAAAATTCCAAAAACATTATAATGCATTCATTTCATCATAATTATCATCTTAGCCAAATTTCATATTTTTCGGACATTGTTTGATCAACATTTACTTTTTAGTCCCTAAAATATGCCAAAATTTACATTTTGCATCCTTTATTGCATTAAAAAAAATTACAAAAATGACTGCCTCGAAAATCATACATGAATTTTGATAGACATAATTCTAGGTTGTTCCTTTACCTCCTTATGTTCGACCTTGAGACTTGTCCAAATAAAATAAATATAAATCGCATTCATTAAAATTGACAAATATTTTGTGTGGTTATTTTATTGACCGATTCCGATTGCCGCCTACAATAAACGACAAACCATTTTTAAGCACGAATATACACATCTTTAACACGCGCAATTATCGGACTCGTCAGATGGCGTCGTTGCTAGGGAGGCAAACGACATTTGTGTTTTGAAAATTTTCGTTTGGTTTTTCGCATTCAAGTAGTTTGGCCTCCGAATTATTCATTGTAAATTTTATTTGTTTTCGTGCATTTATTTTATTTTTAGCATTTTTTTCTTATTTTATTTTTGATTTATTTTTGAGCCATTCTCTTACATTCTCTCTCTTATTTTTCTTGCGAGGTACCCGGCATACGTGTAGCGGTTTTTCAAAAACTGACGCAACTTCACCGACTTCCAAAAAGTCGCAATTAAATTAAGATCGAGTTGAGTCGTGAGAGAGCGTAGAGTCTAGGATTTTAATTTATGCAATTTTTAAATTTCTCTAATTAATTGCTCATTTATAGCGGTGTCCGTTTGGACTCTCGCGTGTGTAAAGAAGACCTCTAACTTTTTCTGTGGTAAGTCATGACCTGTTTCACTCTTCGGTGAGGGTGGGGCCTGACTTTAGTAGTAGCGCTTAGGATAGACCTACACTTACGGTTCTCAGAGCATTTTAATTTTTGATTGTGCTCGTAGGATCTAAGGCCACACCGCACTTTAATTGAGACGCACTTTAGATCATTCAACTTAGACAAATTCAATATAATTCAATTCTTTCATGCTAATAGAACCTTATGCTAGGTGCGGTTTTTCATCGGCTTGCATCCATATAGACTAAATTTTCAATTTCTGTCTAGCATCCCACATGGAGATTTTGAGGATTCATTGTAAGTCTTCTAACTGAGCATACATCATAGTTTTCCGTGTGCATCGACTTTTCCTGAATTTCTCCCTCTTGATTTGCCACATAATTTTAAAAAGAAATTAGGACTGGACGGTAGATGTCTATTTGTGCTCTTTTAATTCTTCAGTGATCGCGTAATTAAAAATTGGGACTGCTAAATATAGCCGATTTTAAGTAATACATAAAATTAAGATTTTTTGCGGGAGGGTAACCCCGACCTTGGATGTTTTTATTTTTCTAAGTGAGCGAGAGACAACACTTAAGGCTAGAGCCCAAACTCGGATTTTCATATTGACTACTGATTCTACCAAAAATGATTAGCTACTTCTCAGTGAGGATCTAATGGTAGCCGGTAAACGGTCAGGATTTTCTTAGCAGAGTGGGTGGTTTAGAGGACCACTACGTAAGGCTCCGTCCTCAAGTAATACGGATAGCCGTTCTACGGTCCGTACTTACATCCACTGGCTGAAAGTATATGAAACTAGTCGTAAGAATTCAGGCCAGTCATTACGAAAATTGCCGGCACCTAACAACTCGCTAATTATTTTCCAAGATTGATTTATCACCAACTAAAATTGAAAAGATAATAGCCGAACTCTTACGGCCTCATTTTGTGTGTTTGTGAATCCGGGGTTTGATTTGTGTTTACATTAGTGTGCGTGAACCGATATCGAAGATCAAAAGCCACACATTTGATAATTTCTTTTGACTATCCTGTGCAATCATCCATCTCCTTTCTTGATTTAAACCTCATCATGAAACTTTTATCTAAAAACTCTCTACATCCAGATCATGAAAATCATTGCATACCCAAACCATCATTCCTTTCGGCTCTTCAAAAAATGGTCGAACATTTATCTGAAAATCCATCAAATCTATACTATGAAAATGACTTTGTCTTGATTAGTACCAAATCAATTACATCCTCTTCTTTCAATAATCCTCCAACATTTGCAGGAGACTTTCATCCGTGGATAAATTCGACCCCCTCATTGAATTCCTACTCGAATCATCCAACCGCACATGACCACCTACCATCTTGGACTGCACCGTCTTATTCACTATTCCTCGCTAATGAACCATTTCAAGATCAAAATACCTTTGAGTCTCATGACTGGCTGAGAAACCAAACCCAGATGGAAAGACCTACACTAAATGATCATCAATGTTGGATTGACCGCAACGTTCAAATCTCTATTAACCAACCTGAATACCATTCCATTTGATCAGCCTATCTATACAGAGGACCACATGGATGATATCGACAAATATGAACCCTGTATGACCCCATTATTTGAGGATACGATCAATCATGACCACAGAAGTAGACTCTACTCAAACCAGGATGACATGCCCGAGTTACGGCATGTTGAGTATGAGACCTACACATTCCCGCAAAATCCTTCGCTGAGCAACCTCCTTCCATAATTTTTGAGGAGAAATTTTTAGAAAATAATGATCATATATTGGATATTTCAAGAGACTCTTCTCCTAGCACATATAGAAAAATGGAAGATGAGATTATTGAAAATAAAAAACACAAACCGACTGCTCCCATGATTGATCATGAACAATATTTTGAGGTTGATATCTCGAGTATAAATAAGAGATTCGAATTAATGGAGGATAGATTTCAGAAATTTGTCGACCGGTTAATTTCAATCTTTGGTAGCTCGGACATAAAAATGAATGAGGAAATGATTGGATCTCATGCAGAAAGTTTTGAGGATATTCAGAAATCTAGGGACGATTCTGACAGCGACACCTCTGCATATTACTTCTCTAGGAATGACTATGCTTCTGGCTCTTACTCTGAATATCAAGGCTCCTTCTCATCTACGGAAGACACCACATCACCACACCACGCAGAAAATACCAAAAAAATTGGAATACTGAAAAACACCAAAAAAAATCAAAATTCCAGAAAATTACATAAAAATTGAAACTTAAGAAGATCTGAATAATTTGGATCCTGCTTTACGGAAAGCACTGGAGAAAAGACTGATTTTGAACTTCCCTTTATACAGTCCATTGAACACATCCCGGACTTTAAAGGATTTGTAATGGATAAATTAATGATTAAAAAGTCGGGCAGGATAAGAACAAAGATTGAAAGACATATCTTATCAATGGCCTCCTGCTTGGTAGTGAGGAGGAAAACCAAGAGTCGCATAGTGAAGCGGTTGCCCAGATTTGATTGCATGATCAAAGACACAATTTTCACCCATGCTCGGATTGATGACAATTCACCGATCAATATCCTGTCGACCTCTGTATTTCACGAACTCAAACTTGGACCGATTAGGAAGATAAGAGAGAATGTTCAATTGGTTGACAGATCAATAAAGCGGCTGAGAGGAATCATTTCTGTCATCATGATATTCCAAGGTGTTCCGCTCAAAGTAGAATTCACGATCATTGACATTGAGCATCAAGGAGAATTCACCCGGTCTCCAATTATTCTTGGAAAGCCATTCTTAGCATTGGCTAAAGCAATTATTGGTGTGAGACACGGGAAATCAATTTTACAACATTGGAAGCACTTCGATCTCACCCAGTCTTGGAGGAACTACGATTTTCTGAGGCAACCCACGAAGTCCCCAATAGCCGTAACCATGAAGCGGTAGAAGAGCCATACCCCGATACGACACCTGAGATAGCGGTTGTTGATGAGACTATTGGTTTAGAGACTCTCCCTCCTGCTACATTCCCAACCGTTCTTACCATGGAGAATCAAGTATATGAATCATATAATCCGGAGACTTATGCATGGTCACACCTTGGGTCAATCTATTCTGACTACTTTGACCACGTCAATATGACACATGAATGCTCCAATGTCAAATCAATTGAGAACGAGCAGAGACTCTCCCTAGTTTTTCAATTCCCGCAGATCTCAAAATAGACAAATGTTTCTTATATGATCCCGAGACATATGCATGGTCGCACCCTGGAGCAACCTTCTCTGAATACCTTGACCAGATTATCCCTAATTAAGAGTGCACCATCATTAAGAAGACTAAGAACAAACACGCAGGGCGAACACCGACCAAGGAGAAGAAGTTCAATGGTTATTCATCTGGATACTCAAGTGAACCGACACCTTCACGAAACAAGAAAAAGAAAGTCACCTTTGACCTTTCGGAAGAGGAATCATCTGATGATCCCTCCCCAGGTCTGGAAAAGGTAATCTACATGAATGAAGTCTGTTTGGCAGCTCTAAAACTATATCTTCGCAAGGATCCAAAATTTGACTCTCGTTGGACAACTCCCGTTTCTAACTACTATTCATCCAAAGCTGATGCTCCTGCCCTCATCAAGTACACTGTAATTATTTTTTATGAGCTGACTGAGACCGGTGCTTCCGAGTATTCATCCGAGGACAAACCACTTGATCCCAAGAAGGAACGAATTCTGAGTAAACAACTAAAGAAACAAAAAGACATGAATATCTGGAGTGTGTCCACTTTCAAATACTATTCCTCTGAAGATAACTCTGATGATGGCTACTTTTCATCTAAGTCATGCGCTTCATCTGATATCCAACACGATTTCTCCGAGGATGACACTGATAATAGTTGGGAATCATATGCTTCATCTCCTTCTCGTCATTACGATCTCCCACCGCATGCTCACAAGAAGATCAACCGAAAACCACCTAAATCATCGGCTACCCATGATCATTTAACAAGCCCGTTGGATCATCCAGATCAAGCGGTCCTCGCTGTGCCACGTAGCCGCTTCCCCGAGCCCCAGTCCACCGTCGAATCAGGAGGATCTAACGCCTTGCATCTCGCCACGTCTCCAGCTTCAGCAACCGTTTGATCATCTTGATCGAACGGTCTATATCCTGTCACGTCGCTTCCTCCGAGCCTCCTCCCTGACCCTTAGGCACGGAGCTCCCGAAGCTAACCCGAAGCACACCGAGCCTGCAGCGTACCCGAGCCCCAGTCCGAGCCTCCGATGCCTACCGAGCCTAGTACCTCACATGTTCCTCACGTGCGATCTAGGCATTTTGCATTGAGGCCCCTGAAAGTTCTTGAAATTACAATTCAGTCCCTACCAGGAGCATCACGTGAGGCACACGTGTCATGTGGATATTTTGCACGCATACCCCCAGCATTATAGGTAATTGCACTTACATCCCTATCATCATGTTTAATTTTCAGTAATTTTATTTTCTATATTTGCAAATTGGTCCTTGTCTTTGCGCACATATTTAGGTGTCCATTTGACATTATTTTTCAATTCTAAAAATTGCATCATGTAGCTTATCTAGTCCTCTATCTCATGTGACATGTGTTTCATTTTTGTGACTTCTTGGGAATTTAATATTATTAATTTGGTGAATTTTTTTCCATATTTTGCCCACCGTATACCTTTTAATTCATATTAAACTTCTAGTTGCTCAAAAAATCACCGTAAAATCACATTAGACTTAAGATAATTTATTCTACCTTGTGCCCAAAAATCATCGCATTTATACACATAACGAGGCCTGAATAAATTAGTAAGCGATTTTCTTAATTGATTTTTAATAGGTTCAAGTTACATAGAATTTTAGGTTCATTAATTTTTCTGGATTCAACATACTTAGATCTATCTAAGATAATTTTTCTACCTGGAAATAATTTGTTTTGGAATTTACTAAAAATAATTCTGTAAAAATAATGTGTTTTGGAATTTATTAAATTCATAAAGTGTCAGAAAAATTCCGAAAAAATTAGTCTAGCTTTATTTCATTATATTTAACTTTCAGTAAAATTTTCATAATTTTTGCATTTCATTTGCACGAAAAATTGCATACAAACCCTAATTTTTGTATTTTTCATCATTGCATCTTAAATCCAAAAATTCCAAAAAAATACATTTGCATTTTCATTGGATTAGGTTTACAAGAAAAATATAACTTGACAATTTGGAATTAATTTTGGCTAAGTCGCTTGTTTTCTTAATAACCTAATTCATCTGCATCGGTGTATCTGCATTTTTATTGCATAAAAAATAATAAAAAAATCTCACTTGGAAAACATCGATTTAATTCATCTAATCCGATCCTGAGTTTTTCATTTGCCTCCTTGAGTCGACACTGGAGCTTGCTCAGGTTAAACAAACATAAAACCGCGCGTACATTCATTCGCTGATCATTCGATTCGTGCAGTTAATTTTTGATCGATCCGGATTTATCTGACTGCAACGAAATCTTCAAATTGACACTATTAAAAGGGTAGATCTGGGCTCAATCAGTAGGATACTCCATTTTTTAGAGAGGTAGTGGATGATAAGGAATCTATATTACATTACATTTTTCATGTTTGGTGGAGCAATTGTTTCTCAAGGTAGTGAGAAACGAGGATATGTATCTAGACATATATAGTAAGCTAAATACATTGCATGTAGCATGGAACTCATGTTGTTTAGATTAAATGCTTCTTTGAAAACTTAAGCCTCGAATTAGTTGAAGGACCAATTGAAATGTATTGCGATAATCAATTTGCAACAAGCGTGATCAATAATGGAGCTAATAATTCTAAAAGAAAGCACGTCAAAATCCATATCACTATATATAAGATATACTGGCAAAATTTAAAATTACAGCAATATGCATACCTACAAGTGACATGTTAGTTGATTCTCTAACCAAGAGAATAACAACATGTACATACATAAAAAAGCATGTTTGTTTAATACAACTCAGGAATTCGTGAGTCAAGGAAGAGATTTTCATGAACAATGATCCTCACTTAAGACATCTTCATGCATACACTACATTAATAGTCTACACTACATGAATAGTAGGAGTATTGAATTCTGACCACTTCTGTCAAGTAGGAGATGTTTGAATGATTCTCGCAAATAACCTTGTGGTCAAAATCATTGTCGATTGTTGAGGTGGTTGTTCTACGATGCCACAACAAATGGAACCGTGGTTGTTGAGGACGGACGACATAAGGAGAGTCACGTTCATAAATACACGTCCCACGAGGGGGGAAGGATATCGATCCACAACTTGTCGTGAGGAGCCCTCTCCCAACCCGAAACGCAATCTTTTTCCCTCTCTAATTCTCTAGCAACAAAGTTAGGAGTTAATCTCTTCATGTACACACAACTATCACGGTCAAAGTGTTAAGCGAATTGGCACGAGTTATCTTACTATATATTATAGCCCGTGGGACTTGTACTGTAGCAAATTTGCAGTAGAAAATTTTTACCGTGGGATGGGGACACTGTTAATTGATTTTTTATATTATCATTTTTATTCTCCAAATGTTTATAGAGTATTGTTGTTTAGAAAATAGCCGTCAAAGTTCACCGTTGGATGGGGGCACTGTTCACCGATTTTTGTATTACCATTTTTACTCTTACGCTTATCCGCCCCCGCTCTCTCATCGTCGTCATCGTCAAAGAACGTCTTCATTTCTGCCTCCCCGGTTTCGATCGAGACAATCTACCTGGAAGAAGAGTACATGGATCACTCGGTTGCTGAAGTCTGGTATACTCGATCACATTCTTATTTTTTATTTTTGTTCCTAATTTGTGCATATTTCTATGGTATTGATCTTTGATATGGAGTTTTAGGTTATTGATCAATGATAATGAGTTTTAGTATATCTAATACTTATCAGTTGTTTCAATATTTTATTTGTTTTTCCATTCCTTGATGATGTTCAAGCTTTAAAGCATAAAAGAAATTCTATTGAGATTAGCATTCATACAAACATATCTACGATGCTTTTAAAAGTCTTTTATTTTGCCTATGTAATTTACTCGTGTGTATTTTGTTCATATCCACCCTAATTTCATAACTGTACATATGCATTTTTTATGATAGCAGTGTCTCCCTACAGGATCAATCTGTTCATATTACGTAATAATAGAGCAAATAATAATGTATATGGTGTTGCTTATTTAGTTATCACATACAAGAGATAAGCGACAAGGTACATCTATAGTTTTCTCTTGATAATTTGTAACAGATATATTAAATAACTATTAGCTATTAGTAAAGCACATATGATGACTATGTTGTGGATTATTGATTAAGAAAAGAATTATACTGTATGATTTTTGAAGAAGGGAGTTCGCACCACTAAGTTGTTGAGAATGATGTTTATAAACAAAATAAGGTTTATGCTTTAAATTCAATACATTTTAATGATGATTTTTTACTACTTGTGTTTGTCGTCAAACATTGTGCTATTGTAGGATCTAGAGATGGATCCTCCCCCTTATCACCATCTTGCTGATAGACATTAGTTTGCAAATGTTGCTACTCAGTGTAGTTTTACATGACATCATAATATTCATGTACCAATTCTTGCTATTAAAATACACTGCTCAATCTCAATATTAAACCTGCTCAGACATTTAAAAACTTTGCGCTTGTCTTTAGTCTCAACTACTTGCTCTAAGAAAAGAAAGAAAAGTTATGCCCAGTCTGATAGTTGTTTATTATATCTCTGTCATTTAGTTATTGCAACAACCAACATACCCTTGAATACATTATCATAATATTTGATAATCTTTTTTTAGGCAACTGGGAATTAAGTGTTGAGAGTCGACCATTGTTTCTTGATAGCACTATTATTGAAGGTAGTACCACTTAATAATTTTTTTAAGCTTATCTTTTTAATGAAATCATTCTAGAATTATATTCTTATCTCGACTAAATAAGTTTGTTATTCTCTCTTTTTATTCATATTGTCCATTTTGTTTTAATTTAATTTAATCACATAGAAATCATGGTGGTAACGTTCATGTTGTGTATATACCATATATAATATAATGTTTGTTGCCATATATTGATTTTGTTGCACCCCTGATGATTGTTATACCTGAGTTGATCATGTGCCATGTGCTTTTATAGTCATCTCAACTTGAGGTATGTATATATGTATTTTTCCATGGGAAGGGAGTTTAGTTACTGTTGATTGTATGTGATTTCAATGTGTGGATCAGGAATCCATATTATCTTTCATGTTGACCACCATGGCATCGAGTGAGCATTTGTCCAACTCCCTATCCATCTCCTTTCCTTGGAAGATGGTTCTTCATTTTTATAGGTTATGCAATAAATAGATTAGGGAAGTCAAAGACTGTCTGTCATCAATAACTACCCATACTTTACACGATGAAGGAGCCAACAAAACTCCTCGAATAACTCTTAATTCATCAGGTACCATCTTCTTTAGCAGATATGCTTTCTTTCAATACCATATATATTATATTGATGAGTACATAGTTAGCAATATGTTTATTACCACTTTAATGTGCAAGTAGTAAAAAGTTCTAGGATTTTGCTTTCTTGCTTTTTGCGAACAGGGGCTTCTTTCACCCTTACATAAAATTATTTTTCCTTGTTTTGTTGTATTCAAATTAATTTATGAGATTTTCTTTGATTTTTCCCGGTGCAACGCACAGGGCTCACACTAGTTATTATGACCTAATTACAAAGGACTTCAATTTATCATCTATCATATATTACATAGGGTAAATGTAAAAATGTAATAAAAAAATTGGGCACAAGAAAATCAGAAAGGTTGTTCTTCTTGTGGAGGCGGCGGAGAAGCTTCACTCCGCTTCCAATGGCGATCTTCCTGCGCTCCCCGCGCTGCCCCTTTCTTTGTTCACATGTGCGTTTCTTCTTCCATACAGCGGCGGCTACTTCCCCACCTCAGAGGAACCCCAATCTCCCCATCCAACTCCTCGACGTGGACCTCTGGGGCTTCTCTTCCCGGCAACCCCGCCCCCCTCCTCCGCGCGAGGAGGAGGAGGAGGACCCCTTCGACGAGATAGACGACCTCAGGATCCGGAAGGCCCTTTTCTACAAGATGGAGAAGCACTCCCGCGAGTACGAGGAGCGCAGCGTCCGCTTCCACAAGACCAAGTCCGCCAAGCACCAGCTCCAGCACAATCCCAAGGGCTTCATCGAGGGAGACGATGAGATCGGGGCAAACTCCATGAATGCCGAGAAGAAGAAGAAGAAGAAGAAGAATCCAAGTAAAGATCTTCCCAAAATTAACGCGACGAAGAATGAGACCGCGGTGCGGTGGACGTACCGAGAGAACGCCGCCCGGGAATCGGTGCCGACGGAGGAAGACGATGAGATCGGAGATAGAGTGGAGTTCAAGAGGGTCAGGACGCCGACCTTCAACGAGCTGACGGATCCTTACCACCTGCCGTTCTGCCTCGATATCTACATCACGAAAGGCTCCGTGCGTGCCTGCGTCGTTCATCGAGCCACCAGCAAGGTGGTCTCCGTGGCACATTCCATCTCCAAAGATATGATGTTCGATCTCAATTCGAGGAAGGATGTGGCGGCTTGCGCGGCGGTTGGAAGCGCGCTGGCGCAGAGGGCCATTGCTGATGACATTTACAATGTGGTTTATACGCCGAGGAAAGGGGAGAGGATCGAAGGGAAGCTTCAGGTTGTCTTGCAGTCGATCATCGATGGAGGAATTGATGTGAGGGTGAAGATCAGGCAGAAGAGGCCGTCGATGGCGACCGTGAAAGCACGCGACCAGTGAGCTTGTCTTTGCTGTCCAGGGAATGCTGTTTCTATCAATTGTTCACTCCATGATGAGCTCTTAACTCGAAGGCTGCTAGTGTATGTATTTCCAGTTGCTCTTCCTTCTGTCAAAGCTTACATTATGTTTTCTGCGTGAATCTTGCTTTGAATTTTGTATCTGTAGATGGGTAGATTATGCTGCATCATGAATGCTTAAGATAAAGTACATTCATAAGGTCTGTCCAGCCAAAACCGAACATTCTCCCTTATCAAGTGAGATCTGGAGTATATGGATTGTCACCTTCAAATGTATAGATCCATATTTAAACTAACCAGAAATCTTTATCCATGAATGGAAATTTAAATTACTGATAATATAAAAAACCTTGTTTTCTAATGTATATAACATGTTTATATAGAAATACCAAAGTTTACGTGTAGCATTAGGACAGACTGAAGTAAAAATTTGAGAGGTAAGGTGATTTAACAGGGTGTACAGACATTGGTGGACTTCTGTTGATACCACTTCTCCTCTTTGTGTGGACGGTGAGATAGATGCTGGCTATCTCTTTTTTATCTATCCCTTTTCTAGGGAGTTTTGGGGAATATTGATGATTCTTTGGCTGAGCACGTCCTCCTCGATTGGCTTCTGGGTGACCTATAGGGAGGGCGAAGAGTTGTAGGTAGTACTGTCTCTGTGGGCATGTTCAAGTCATTCGCAGTAATTTGGCACTATGGATGCAACAAATAATGGCGTGTGCTTGTGTGGTAAGGCTTCTGTTTAGGGGTGTGTGTGGGGCATGTATCCCTTTGATTTGTGCATAACCAAACCCAACCTACATCAACAGGTCAATGCATCGATCCGCTCCAATCAACATAGTTATCTGTTTGCAATAGATACATGTTATACTAATAAAGCTTTTATAGTAATATGTCAGCTGTTCATTACCTTTTTTCTATGAAGCCCAACAAAGCATCCTCCGTTTACCTTTAGTTTTTCCTCTCTGTATAAAGAGAATACTAGAGCACATGATAGTAGAACTTTTGTATTCCCTTTCGCATAGTATTAGAGAAGTGGTCTTTGACGACAAGACCTTTACACTCCTTTTGAAACCATATCCCCACTGCTGAGCCCCTACCGATGTCACAACAACCACATCCGCAACAAAAAGCTACAACCACACCGGCTTGGCGGTAGAAGCAATGGCGCCATGCACGGCCCGATCCTGTGCGTTGCCTCTTGCGCTTCGCGCCAGCCCCCCCCCCCCCCACATCCCTTCTTGACCCTTAGGCCAACCCTATGCGTGACACCTCGCACCAGGGCATTGTGTCATCGATCATGTCGCTTCTTCGTGTGTAGTAGCCAACCCGCACTTCCCATCCTTGCATGGGATCTCTGGGATGTGGTGGCAATTCGTATAGGCGTCTGTATCCTCACAAGGGGTCCGTCCATCAATAGAGACAATGCTCACGGAGTTTTGAACCAGCATGGTTCAAATTTGTACTTAATATAGATCCGATATGCGCAACAAATAAGTGACACAATTACGACGTGGCTTCCTCAAGGCAATAGGTACATCGAAGTCATTAGCCTCTCTGTCCTCAGATATCAGCTCCTCCTGTATAGTATCCTGTGGAACAAGCATATCACCAATGCCATCAGTAGAAACAGTTCATTACATACCTGAGGCGTGCTAGATGACAGGGAAGACACATGATCAGAGGGGTGAGTACAGGACTTGCGAATGTAAAACCGTGGTAGGAACTGTCAGTGTAGACGGAGGTAGAGGTGGTAGAGGAGGTGGAGGTGGGGGTGACTAAGACTCGAAATGGGGAGTTGTTGGTGGAGATAACAAAGGTGGTGGAACACAGATATCCTCACCAGAGTTAGCATTAGACAACATGTACATAATAGACTCAAAAAATGTGACATCAACACTCACATAATATTTTCACCCTATAGGATCAAAACATCTATACCCTTTTGGGGTATGAGAAAAATCAACAGATACACATTTGACGGTTCTAGGAGAGAGCTTGTCACGACCAGGAGTAAAATTGTGGACAAATGACGCAGACCCAAAGACCCTAAGAGTAAGGGAGAATAGGTCCTTCTCGGGAAATGCAATTAAGAATGGAACCTTTTCTCCTAGGATAGTGGAAGGCATGTGGTTCACCAAGTAACATGCAATGAGAACCGCATCACCCCAGAACGAATGAGGAGCTCGACTTTGAATTAAAAGACGTGACATCCAAAAGATAACGATGAGTGCATTCAACAACACCATTCTGCTGTGAAGTTTAAGCACATGAAGTTTGATGAACAATCCCAAGAGATCTGAGAAATCCAGACAACTGTAAAGTGGAAAACTCTAAGGCATTGTCAGTGTGAATGATGCAGAAACGATTTTTGCGACGACGAAAAAATAATTATTGATGGTGGAAATTTGGTGGAAGAATAATTTGGAGGGGAGAAGGAGAGAAGGCGCGTCGGTTGCGCGAGATTCAAGGAAGGAGAAGCGCGAAGACCACATGGGGGAGGAGAGAGACGAGAGAGGGAGATAGAAATAAAATCTCAATTTTTGATATCATCTGAACTGTTTAAAACAATAGACTACCATCCCTTTATATAGGAGGGAGGGGGTTACAAAGATAGAAATAAAATTCAAATTGAGTCTAATTGATTTGAATCAAAATTCAAATCTACCTTATCCTAATTTGACTATAACTAATTAATTTCGAAATTCAAATGGAAACTGACTAACTAATTTGAGATCACACGTGATCTCTTATATTTAAATAAAAAATGCGATGACTCGAATAAACGTAAATAAAATTAACCTCTAATTAACGGATAAAAGTAGAAAATGAGGCCCTATTTATCCGTTTCACGCTGCATCAATTCTCCTTCGCTTGAAAAATTCGTCTCCCGATGAATTCCTGGATTTGCAGGCTTGAAGGTTGATAAATTTAATTCAACGTTGTCGATCATCCCAAGGAAGAAACGATGTGGAGCAAACGGTGGAATCCAGGCGTGCGTGGTACGAGGGTTTGAGCCATTAGCTTCATGACGGAATAACATGTGTGGTGCGAAGGCGGGCGCCCACTCGGATTTTGTCCCCTTGGCACGGTGCTTAAAAATTTGATGAGGCATCTTCTTCTTGAACGTCTCATCCTTTGGAGATCCCATAGAAAAGCAATGACACAAATTTAATAGAGGAGATGTGGCCAATGAACTAAGCCATGAGGCCTTTAAATATGTGAAACCCATAGTCCTAATCCTAATTGGGTAAGGAAGCCACTCAGATTTCATTCTTTTAGCACTCCCCTTTAAATATTTCTGCAGCAGAGGGGTGGGTTGCAATTTACGTACCCCTTCAATCAAGTTATCTCCTCTTAAATACTCACCATCTTCAACCCTTATGCAAAATATTTTAAAATGAGGTGTATCTCTGCAATTTTTTAAGATCCATACCAAATCCCCGATATCATAGGATTGGTTCTTGGGGAGCAAGCCAGGAATTCGAGAGACTCGGTCTTTATTTTCATGTTGTGAATGGCGCAGAACCCTAAATCTAGGGTCCCGTTGGCTTCGGCGGCTCAAGAGCGGGCAGAGACGACATCGGTGGTGTCGGTCAGGAAGGGCGGCAGCACGGGTTGTGAGGGAAGGATCGGGGCGCCCACGGTATCGGGAAGGGGGTTGTGGCGGCATCGAACGATGGGGAGGGGGATAGGACGAGGCATTAGGGGCGGCGTTGGGCTGGGGTAGAGAGGGGGATGGTGGTGCGGCCGCCGAGTTGGCGTGGATGGCAGCTGGTGAAGAGGGGCCGGATGGAAGCAAGGGAGATCGGGTGATGAATCTCGGATTCATCACTCTAAATCTCATTTATTAAGCTCAATTCCCTCAAAATCAGCAGCATATCTGCATCTATTCTGCATAATTAACATTCAGGCATGTTTTCATAAGAATTGCATTTTATCATTAATTTCTGCACCAAATAAGAAGCCAAAAATCCAAGCCACAGTTGACCTGTAAATAGCCTAACTTCTCCTATTTTTAACTCTTTCATGCTAACTCCGAATAACCCAAAACCACTTCCATTGTGTACATATCACTAATAAGAATAAATGAAAAATACAAAAAAAATCACTAACTCAAATAAGTGAACCAAAAACCCAAACCCTAAATTCAGGATTCTCGGACTAAAAGCCACATATCTTCCCCATCCAGTGTCCGATTTGACCTACTCACTTTTGAACTAATGCACATTCAATTACCTTCAAAACAAGACCAAGTTCAAGTGAATCGGAGCTCGTATGTGAAAGTTGGATTTTGAGCCTCTTTTGTACATTGTATAATTTAGCATTTTTCTGACCTATATTTTATGTACATATTTTCTTTATCAATAAAAATCCAAAAAAAAATTAGATTTAGATGTCTTTTATTTATCTCTGATTTCTCTATATTTTTCCGGATTTTTATCTTGTTTAAAAAAATGACAAAAAATAGAAAACTCAAAAATCAAGGTATTCTATGTACATGGGATACCCCAAAAATTCACTTTTTACATTTGACCGATTTAAGCTTTGATGTCTTCATGAAAATTGTAGATCTCTTCGAGACGAGCATTTTTCGTGAAGGAACTTTTTTGATCCGAGGTCATTTGATATTTCTTTTGATTTTACAAAAGATTTTATCTCTGATTTTTCTGGTGCTGACACGTGGCAGCCCCAGAGGTCGCCACGTGTCAGCTATTTTTCGCATATTTTTTATCATTTTTATAAAAAAATTAAATAAAAAAATAATAAAGGCCACGCACGTGCGTCGCACGTGCCTCTCAGGCACGTGCTCCGCACGTTCCTCGACCCGCCTCTCTCAACCCTCGCCACGTGTCACGTTTTCGGCCGTTCGATCTTGGCCGATCGAACGGCCGTGGACTTTCGTCAACCTCTGGGCGCACCTGCCTCGTAACCTCTGCCTCCAATCTCGCGCGCCGCGCAACGGCCCCCCCGGTCTCTCCTCCTCCGTTATCCCCGCGCCGACCAACTAACTCCGCCCCGCGATCTTCGACAACAAGCCCCCGCTCATCCCGCCAACCATCGCCGGTCCCTTCACCTATTTAAGAACCCCGATCCCCTCCCGATCCTTTATCCGCCGATTGAAGCTTCAAGAGGGCGGTGGTGACAGCCCGCCCTCCGTCATCAGCGAGATCCGGCCGCCTCTGGTGGCCGTTGCAGACGAGGCTCCGCCCCGACGTACTGCTCCGGCCCTCGTGCCCGTTGAGCCTAGGACCATCGAGCTCCACCGACAACGCCTCTCAGCCGTCTCCTCCGACTCCGACCATCCTCCACTAGCTTCGAGCATCACTTACGTCGCCTTCGTCTCCGACTACTGCCTCCGTCGCCCCGCCAGGAACTACGCCTCCACCGACCATCTTCATCGACTTCGCTGCTTCATCATCTCTAGCCACGACGCCGCGCCATCGGCCGCCATCGCCTCCTCTATTCCATCGACCACCTGCTGCACCGACGCCAACTCCGTTGTGATCGCCGCCGGGCTTAACGCCCGAGACCCCCCCACGCGCGAGGCACGTGCGTGCGGGGGACGTCAGCGCCCCCGTCAGCCTTACACCACCCCCCAGGTCACGTGCTTCGCACGTGACCAGGGGTCAATTGCAGACAGCCCCCTGGTGTTCCTCCATTTCGCGCCACAGCCCCTCCATCCAGAGGTTACGTGTAGCGCACGTGACTCTCTGGTAGATTTACATCTGCATCCTCAGTTATCTAGGTATTTACATCTAGGCCCCCGCTGCTCTTCTATTTATTTTATTTAAATTGCAATTCTACCCTTGTATACCCGCTGCATTTTAGACCTCTACTTTACATTATTTTATTTATTTAAAAATAGCACTTTGTTTCTCAATTAATTCTCTACATGTTGATATATTGTGAACATTTTTTATGGTCAGTGGTTAATTATTAATTAATTATTTTGTGCAAAATTGTGAACTTTGCCCATTTCCTATTCTTAAATTTGCCATTGATTAGCTGTTGCTCTAAAAATCCCCGAAAAATCACATATTGTAGAGATTATTTTGCTTGAAATTGTGCCTAAAAATCTTTGCATTTGCTTACATAATTTGCTCTGTAAAAATCATTTTGCATATTTCATTATTTAATTTTTAATAAGTATTAGATCTCACATTTTTTAGGTTTAGGATTTTTCTGAGATTAATCACCTAGTGATAGTTCTTATATAATTTTGGTCCTCGAAAATAAGTAGGTTTAGTATTTATTATAATTAAATCTTGAAATTAATTTTGTTTGCATTTAAAAATCCATAAAAATTCTTTTTGCATTCAAAAATTCCAAAAAAATTACGGTGCATTCATTTCATCATAATTTGCATTGTGGCCATGTTTTGTATTTTTCGGACATTGTTTGATCGTAATTTGCATTTTAGTCCCTAAAATTGGCCGAAATTGCATCTTGCATCCCTTATTTGCGTTGAAAATACAAAAAAAAGACCACCTTGAAAACCGTAAACGAATCTTGACAAGCACAACTCTAGGTTGTTCCTTTGCCTCCTTGTGATCGACCTTGGGACTTGCCCAAGTAAACTAAACATAAAAACCACTTGATTGAAATTGAATAATATTTTGTGGTTATTTCTTGACTGATTCCGATTGCCGCCTACAACGAACGACATTATTCTTTTAACACGAACAAAGATAAAAACGATTTCTTAACTCGGCATTTCCGGACTCGTCAGATGGCGCCGTTGCCGGGGAGGCAAACGGCTTAGTTTTGTGTTTTGACATTTTTTGCTCGGTTTTCCGCATTCGGGTAGTCTGACCCCCGAATTTTCATTATAACTACCACTTTATTTTCAACATTTATTTTTCAGTATTGTGTTCTGGATTATTTCGTAAGTCACTCTCTGACATCCTCTCTCTTATTTTTCTTGCGAGGTACCCAACGTACGTGGAGCGGTTTTTTAAGAAATCGAAGCATCTTCACAGACATCCGAAAAAGCCGCAATTAAATTAAGATCGAGTCGAGTCGTGAGAGAGCGTAGAGTCTAGGTTTTTAATTTCTGCAAATTTTCATTTTTGCTCATTTATAGCGGTGTCCGTTTGGACTCTCGCTTGTGTAAAAAAGACTCTGGACTCTTCTTGTGGTGTGTCATGGCCTGTTTCACTCTCCGGTGAGGGTGGGGCCCGACTTGAGTGGCGAATAAGATAGACCTGTACATACGGCTCTCAAGAGCATTTTATATTTTTGATTGTGCTCGTAGGACTAAGGCCACACTGCACTTTAACTGAGACACACATTAGATCGTTCAACTTAGCCAAATTTAACTCAATTCTTCCCGCTAATAGAACTTTTTGCGTAGGTACGGTTTTCATCGGCTTGCATTCATTTAGAATAATTTTTCAATTCTGTATTGCATCCCACATGGAGATTGCGAGGAGGCACTGTAAGTCTTCTACCTGAGCATCCATCATTGTTTTCGCGTGCATCGGCTTTTCCCGAACTCCTCCCTCTTGTTTTATCATATAATTTTAAATGGAAATTGGGATTGAACGGTAAACGTGTATTTGTGCTATCTAAATTCTTCAGTGATCACCTCATTAAAAATTGGGACTGCTAAATATAGCCGATCTTAAGAACCCATAAAATCAAGAATTTTTGTGGGAGAGCAACCCCGACTTTGGATGTTGTTATTTTTCTGAGGGAGCGAGAGACGACACTTAAGGCTAGAGACCAAATCCGAAATTTCAGCTCGCTAAATTTTTGCCAAGATTGATTTATCACCAACTAAAATTGAAAAGATAATAGCCGAACTCGTACGGCTTCATTGTGTGCGTTGGTGAACTCAGGGTTTGATTTGTGTTTGCATTGTTGTGCGTAAACCGTACCTAAGATCAAAAGCCGCACATTTGATAAAAACTCTCTTCCCGTGTGATCATCTCTTTCCTCTCTTGATTTTAACCTCATCATGGAACTCTTGTACAAAAATTCCTTTCAACTCTTCCAGAAATGACCAGAATCCATCAGAACTTTACTATGAAAACGAATTCGTATCGGTTAGACCGAAAACCCCTCCTCCAAGAGACTCTCAACCACCCTCTCTTTTTACAAATCCGATTTGCTTTATGAATGACAATCCTTTGTTTTCGGACCTAACAAACTCATAACCGACTGAGGTCTCCACTTCCTCATATATCAATCCTCTCTATGCCGATCATGCAATTGATCCTTCTTATTCAGTGAATGTCAATCCATCATTCATGGGAGATGATAACCACATGATTGAACTCAACACTTCTTCATATCTCCCGCCAGTGAACACCAATAAACAATCATCATCTTGGATTGACCATGATAACCCCCTTTTCAGACATGACAATCATATAGAGGACTGGACTGAATACATAAAAACACAGGAACCCTATATGTTGATTACACCATATCAAGATCCGACCAATCAATTGAACAAATTCTACTCGAACCAACTCCACATGTCTGAACCATATGAGCAACCGCCTTCCATAATTATTGAGGAGATATTTTCAGAAAATAAGGATCATACATTGGACATTCCAAGAAACTCCTCTTCTAGCACATATAAAATGGAAGATGAAATTATTGAATCACAAGAACACACATCGACTGCTCCCATAAGTGATCATAAACAAATTTTTGAGGATGATATCTCGAGGATAAATAAACGATTCGAATCAATGGAGGATAGATGGCAAAAATTCACCGACCGATTAATCTCATTCTATGGTGGCTCGGACATAAAAATGAATGAGGAAATGATTGGATCTGAGATTGAAAATTTTGAAGAGATTCAGGAATCGAGGGACAATTCTGACAATATCACTTCCACATATTATTTCCCTAGAGATGACTATGCCACTGACTCTCACTCTGAACACCTGAACCCCTGTTCATCTGAGGAACACCACACACCCCCACACCACACAGAAAATACCAAAAAAATGGAAATATTTGAAAATCACAAAAAAATTGAAAATTTCGAAAAATATATAAAAATTGAAACTGAAAAAGATCTGCAGAATTTGGATCCTGATGTACGGGAAGCACTAGGAAAGAAATTGATTTTTGAACTTCCCTTTCTACAGGCCATTGAACACTTCTCCGATCTTAAAAGATTTATAATTGATAAATTGACCATGAAAATGTCGGGCAGGATTAGAACCAAGACCGAGAGACATATATTGTCAATGGCTTCCTCCTTGGTATTGAGGAGAAAAACCAAGAGCTGCATAGTGAAGCGGTTGCCCAGATTTGACTGTGAAATCAAAGACACAATCTTCACCCATGCTCGGATTGATGACGATGCACCGATCAATATCCTCCCGACCTCTGTATTTCACGAACTCAAACTCCGACCGATTCGGAAGAAACGAGAGATTATTCAATTGGCGGACCGATCTATAAAGCGGCCGAGAGGAATCATTTCTGTCATCATGAAATTCCAAGGTGCTCCGCTCAAAGTAGAATTCACGATTATTGATATTGAGCATCAAGGAGAAATCACCCAGTCTCCAATCATTGTCGGAAAGTCGTTCTTGGCATTGGCCAAGGCAATTATTGACTGTGAGACTCGGGAAATCAATTTCACAGCATTAGAAGCACTTACATCTGACCATACCTTTGAGGAACCACGATCTTCTGAGGTAACCCACGAAATCCCCGACAACCGTAACCATGAAACGGTAGAAGAGCCCTACCCCGAAGGCACACCTGAGATAACGGTTGTTGATGAGACTATTGGTTTAGAGAATCTCCCCCCTGCTCCATTCCCAACCGCTCTCACCATGGAAAATTATGTATATGAATCATATGATCCAGAGACTTATGCATGGGCACACCCTAGGTCAACCTACTCTGACTACATGGATTATATCAACTCGACACAGGAATGCTTCAACATCGAATCAATTGAGAAAGAACATGCAGAGACTCTCCCCAGTATTTCAATTCCCGCGAATCTCAAAATAGACAAATCCTTCTTCTATGATCCTGAGACATATGCATGGTCACACCCTGGAGCAACATTTTCTGAATATCTTGATCAAACCATCCCGAATCGAGAGTGCTCAAACATACAAGAGACTAAGAAAAAGCATGCAAACCTAACACTGACCAAGGAAAATTCCAATGGCTATTCATCTGGATACTCAAGTGAACCGACACCTTCACGAAGAAATAAAAAGAGAGTCACCTTTGACCTTTCGGAAGAGGAATCAGCTGACGATCCCTCATCAGGTCCGAAAAAGGTAGTATACATGAGTGAAGTCTATTCGGCATCTCTAAAGCCATATCTTCGCAAGGATCCAAAATTCAATTCCCGTTGGACAACTCCCGTTCCTAACTACTACTCATCCAAAGCTGATGCTCCTGCCCTCTTCAAGTACACTGGAATTCTTTTGTATGAGCTGACTGAGATCGGTGCTTCTGAGTATTCATCTGAGGACAAACCGATTGACCCCAAGAAGGAACGAATTCTGAGGAAACAATTGAAGAAACAAAAAGACATGAATAATTGGAGTATGTCCACCTTCAAATACTACTCCTCTGAGGATAATTCTGATGATGGATATCTTTCATCTGACTCAGACCCTTCATCCACTATCCATCATGATTTTTCTGAGGATGACACTGACTGTAGTTGGGAATCATACGCCTCATCTCTGACTCATCACTACGATCTCTCACCTCAGGTTCATAAGAAGATCAACCGAAAACCGCCTTAATCATCGGCTAACCACCCTCCCTCCCGATCACATCGGTCTCCTTGTACAGCTTCTTCCTCTACTTAGGCCAAGGCCTAAGTATAGGGGGGGACCGATGCCATTTGTATATACCATTTCTCTCATCACACTCCTTCTCCCGACCGCTCCATTTCCACCCTTCTTCCATAGTTAGGCTGTCCATAGCCTAAGTATAGGGGGAACCGACACCCACCTGTTTATACTCTCTTCATTCACATATTCCGACCACCTCTTTTTTCGCGCCTCTTCTGTACTTAGACTGTTCACAGTCTAAGTATAGGGGGACAGACCATTGTATATAAATTTTCTACTCTCTTACGCTTAGCCCGAGCTATGTCTTCATTACGCTTCTTGTGCTCTGAGGACACAACACTCGCTAAGTATAGGGGGTCTGTATATATACTGTGTATATATTTTAGCCATACCTCGTACTTTCGCTTAAGTCTATATGTATTTACGGGGTGGGTAATTAACTAAAAAAAACAAAAAAAACAACAAAAAGAGAGTTTTTGCTACTAACACTAACTTTGCCCAATTTTTTTGAAAATGGCTTCTTATTCATTTTTGTTTCTAAAAAAAATCCCTTGCATAAAAAAATGTGTCTGCATTTCACACACTTGCACTTCATCCAACATCACATGCATTTGCATCTGTGAAAAGTCATTGGGTTCTGAACCGAGTTATGAGCCGAAACCGAGAGTGGTCTGGACTTGACCTTAATCCACCTAATTTTCAGAGGAACTTCACCGAGAATTAGGAGTTTAGAAGCTTCAGGTCTTTTGACTTAATTCTTTAAGTTCCACATGACAATGTGCAGCGTTTGACTCTTAGTGTCTAACCTGGTCTCTTCATTCTAGGTACAACTCTGGAATAGGGAATTAATTTGTACTCTCGCACTATGCACTTAGCTCAACTCAGATGGGATGTTGGAAGATTGTGTGAGTCTCTTTTCTGGTAGCGTGGAAATCTAAAGACCGGAATACGGGTTGAAATAAAGCTTCGGAAAAGCGATGGACGGCTGGGCACAATTTTTCTAAGACCCCCAAAAATGTACGGAACAAAAAGATTCTATATCCGTAGGGGCACAACAAGATCCAAGCAGAACCACCAAACATTCCAAATACAAAGAAGCAACTACCAAATAAAATCCGACCAAAAAGGTCCGAGCTTCAAGAAACCTGTAGATCTTGGTGGAGACTCGGCTACACTGGCCATCTTCACAAGGAGAGGTGACTACACTGGCGACCCTCCAGTTCTTTTCCCCTTCTTCTATCTTCTTCCCCAATTCGATTGTGAACACAGCACGACAGACCTTAGAAGGAAATACCTGACTCCCCGAGGACGAGTTACTGGAGAGGAGAGGAGCATGGTAGTCTAGCATTCTGAATGGGAAGAGCTAAAACCTTTCACACACATGAGTCGGTTATTCAATATTCATAGGGTATACTTTGGGAAGAGGATTGATCTAAGATGTCTTCTGAGCCGAAACTGTGACAATGATGTGTAGAACTTGAGGGCTGTTTGTAAAATTCTAAGTCTCACAGAAGTTTCGACACATAAATAATCCAAAGGTCGAGTTTAGTTTCATTTTCACTTTCAGCTCATGGTCTTGGTATGGAACCCAATCTCATTTCACTTCATGGCATTCTTTTTGATGCTTAGGGACGAGCATGGTTTAAGTATAGGGGGATGATGAATCTCGGATTCATCACTCTAAATCTCATTTATTAAGCTCAATTCCCTCAAAATCAGCAGCATATCTGCATCTATTCTGCATAATTAACATTCAGGCATGTTTTCATAAGAATTACATTTTAGCATTAATTTCTGCACCAAATAAGAAGCCAAAAATCCAAGCCACAGTTGACCTGTAAATAGCCTAACTTCCCCTATTTTTAACTCCTTCATGCTAACTCCGAATAACCCAAAACCACTTCCATTGTGTACATATCACTAACAAGAATAAATGAAAAATACCAAAAAAAAATCACTAACCCAAATAAGTGAACCAAAAACCCAAACCCTAAATTCAGGATTTTCGGACTAAAAGCCACATATCTTCCCCATCCAGTGTCCGATTTGACCCTACTCACTTTTGAACTAATGCACATTCAATTACCTTCAAAACAAGACCAAGTTCAAGTGAATCGGAGCTCGTATGTGAAAGTTGGGTTTTGAGCCTCTTTTGTACATAGTATAATTTAGCGGTTTTCTGACCTATATTTTATGTACATATTTTCTTTATCAATAAAAATCCAAAAAAATTAGATTTAGATGTCTTTTATTTATCTCTGATTTCTCTATATTTTTCCGGATTTTTATCTTGTTTAAAAAATGACAAAAAAATAGAAAACTCAAAAATCAAGGTATTCTATGTACATGGGATACCCCATAAATTCACTTTTTACATTTGACCAATTTTGGCTTTGATGTCTTCATGAAAATTGTAGATCTCTTCGAGACGAGCATTTTTCGTGAAGGAACTTTTTTGATCCGAGGTTATTTGATATTTCTTTTTGATTTTACAAAAGATTTTATCTCTGATTTTTCTGGTGCTGACACGTGGCAGCCCCAGAGGCCACCACGTGTCAGCTATTTTTCGCATATTTTTTTATCGTTTTTTATAAAGAAAACTAAATAAAAAATAATAAAGGTCACGCACATGCGTCGCACGTGCCTCTCAGGCACGTGCTCCGCACGTGCCTCGACTCGTCTCTCTCAACCCTCGCCACGTGTCACGTTTTCGGCCGTTCGATCTCGGCCGATCGAACGGCCGTGGACTTTCGTCAACCTCTGGGCGCACCTGCCTCGTAACCTCCGCCTCCAATCTCGCGCGCCGCCCAATGACCCCCCCGGTCTCTCCTCCTCCGTTATCCCCACGCCGACCCACTAACTCCGCCCTGCGATCTTCGACAACAAGCCCCCGCTCATCCCGCCAACCATCGCTGGTCCCTTCACCTATTTAAGAACCCCGATCCCCTCCCGATCCTTTATCCGCCGATTGAAGCTTCAAGAGGGCGGTGGTGACAGCCCACCCCCCGTCATCAGCGAGATCCGGCCGCCTCTGGTGGCCGTTGCAGACGAGGCTCCGCCCCGACGTACTGCTCCTTGCTCCGGCCCTCGTTCCGTTGAGCCTACGACCATCGAGCTCCACCAACAACGCCTCTCAGCCGTCTCCTCCGACTCCGACCATCCTCCAGAAGCTTCGAGCTTCACTTACGTCGCCTTCGTCTCCGACTACTGCCTCCGTCGCCCCTCCAGGAACTACGCCTCCACCGACCATCTTCATCGACTTCACTGCTTCATCATCTCCAGCCACGACGCCGCACCATCGGCCGTCATCGCCTCCTCTACTCCATCGACCACCTGCTGCACCGACGCCAACTCCGTCGTGATCGCCGCCGGGCTTAATGCCCGAGACCCCCCACGCGCGAGGCACGTGCGTGCGGGGGGACGTCAACGCCCCCGTCAGCCTTACGCCACCCCCCATGTCACGTGCTTCGCACGTGACCAGGGGTCAATTGCAGACAACCCCCTGGTGTTCCTCCATTTCGCACCACAGCGCCTCCATCCAGAGGTCACGTGCAGCGTACGTGACCCTCTGGTAAATTTACATCTGCATCCCAGTTATCTAGGTATTTACATCTAGGTCCCCGCTGCTCTTCTATTTATTTTATTTAAATTGCAATTCTACCCTTGTATTCCCGCTGCATTTTAGACCTCTACTTTACATTATTTTATTTGTTTAAAAATAGCACTTTGTTTCTCAATTAATTCTCTACATGTTGATATATTGTGAACATTTTTTATGGTCAGTGGTTAATTATTTATTAATTATTTTGTGCAAAATTGTGAACTTTGCCCATTTCCTATTCTTAAATTTGCCATTAATTAACTGTTGCTCTAAAAATCCCCGAAAAATCACATATTGTAGAGATTATTTTGCTTGACATTGTGCCCAAAAATCTTTGCTTTTGCTTGCATAATTTGCTCTGTAAAAATCATTTTGCATATTTCATTATTTAATTTTTAATAGGTATTAGATCTCACATTTTTGAGGTTTAGGATTTTCTGAGATCAATCACCTAGTGATAGTTCTTATATAATTTTGGTCCTCGAAAATAAGTAGGTTTAGTATTTATTATAATTAAATCTTGAAATTCATTTTGTTTGCATTTAAAAATCCATAAAAAATTCTTTTTGCATTCAAAAATTCCAAAAAAATTACGGTGCATTCATTTCATCATAATTTGCATTGTGGCCAAGTTTTGTATTTTTCGGACATTGTTTGATCGTAATTTGCATTTTAGTCCCTAAAATTGACCGAAATTGCATCTTGCATCCCTTATTTGCATTGAAAATACAAAAAAAGACCACCTTGAAAACCGTAAACGAATCTTAACAAGCACAACTCTAGGTTGTTCCTTTGCCTCCTTGTGATCGACCTTGGGACTTGCCCAAGTAAACTAAACATAAAAACCACTTGATTGAAATTGAATAATATTTTGTGGTTATTTCTTGACTGATTCCGATTGCCGCCTACAACGGACGACATTATTCTTTTAACACGAACAAAGATAAAAACGATTTCTTAACTCGGCATTTCCGGACTCGTCACCGGACCGTGGTGGGTGTAGGCGAAGGGGGCGACAAGCAGTAGCGGGTGGCCTGGGGGAGTGGGGGCAGCAGCGAGAGGGTATGGGGATAGCGACGAGAGGGGTTTTGTTGGGGTTTCGGGTACAGTGGGAAGGGGTGGTGGCAATGATGGGGTTTGGGGCGTGGGAGGGGTTTGCAGCAGGGTTCAAGGGGGTGGTGGGATTGTGGGGATGGCGAGGAGGGTGGTGGGGGGCGCCGAATTGGTTGCCGGGGGTATAGGGGTGGCGGAGGGGGTTAGTAGAGGACCGTGAGTGTACAGTAGGTCGATTCCAGTGGAATTTTCAGGTCTGAATATACCTGGACCGTGAGCAGGTTGATATTTTCCCCTCCTGAAACGGCTTGGACAACGACAACATTATCAACGACAAGTTTTTCTTCATCAAAAATCTGGATAACTGCTTCGGTAGTGAGAGCCTTTGATTTGGAGGCATTCTCTTTTTATTGGTGCGCCAATGCTTCAACATTTCACGGCTCTTGCATCTGTGACGACAAAGCTTGCATATCGGCACAAACTTAGAGCATATTAGATAGTGATTGTCTAACCTCGGCACGCCATGCACGGTCGTTGGAGCGATATCTGTTGGACTTTTTGCGTGAATGACGGGAGGGATCGCCAGATCGTGAGGACGATCTAGATTCATACCAATTGATGCAGGAACGATTTTTGCGACGACGGAAAAATAATTATTGATGGTGGAAATTTGGTGGAAGAATAATTTGGAGGGGAGAAGGAGAGAATGCGCACCGGTTGCGCGGGATTCAAGGAGAAACGCGAAGACCGTGTGGGGAGGAGAGAGATGAGAGAGGGAGATAGAGATAAAATCTCAATTTTTCATATCATCTGAACTGTTTAAAACATTAGACTATCATCCCTTTATATAGGAGGGATAGGGTTACAAAGATAGAAATAAAATTCAAATTGACTCTAATCGATTTGAATCAAAATTCAAATCTACCTTATCCTAATTTGACTCTAACTAATTAAATTTGAAATTCAAATTGAAACTGACTAACTAATTTGAGATCACACGCGATCTCTTTTATTTAAATAAAAAATGTGATGACTTGAGTAAACATAAATAAAATTAGCCTCTTATTAACGGATAAAAGTAGAAAATGAGCCCCTATTTATCCGTATCTTGCTGCATTAGTGGATGAACTTGACAGTAGCAGAAAAATATTCTTAATCTCAATAAGAAAAGATTTAATTACGTGACCAGCTTCGGACTTATTATTTAACAAGAGAACCCAAGATAATCTAGAGAAATCATCTACAATAACCATATCGAACCGATGTCCCTGATGATCGGGAACACGACTAGGATCCCGGATATCAAAATGAACCAACTCAAACAACTAATTACTGTGACGACTCGGGAAAGAAGAACGATGGTGCTTCCCAAGCTGACATGCCTTACTCTCTAAGATAGGTACGAGTAAAGATCCGAGGTAGAACATGACACATCTTCTGCAAAGGAAGGTGTCCAAAAGAAGATGTCACATGAAAGGAGAGACAGATCCAGACGGAATAGTAGCAGCACAAACACACGGAGGTTGGACCAGTATGTACAACCCTCTTTGTTCATGACCACATCCTATCACCCTACCCGTGAGTATGTCTTCAAACACAGGAGAAGAAGGATCAAATTTGGCACGACAATGTAGATCTTTGTAATATGACTAATAGACAAAAGATTCATGTGATATGTTGGAGCATGTAAGACATTCTGCAGATGCATCGATGGGGCTAGAACAATCTCCTCCTGACCAATAATGGGTAGATGAAATCCATTAGCAATCACCACTGATCTACCAGGAGTAATAGATCTGTACGAAGTAAATTGAGTTCGATCTCCACACATGATGAGAAGCTCTGTAGTCCTTGATCCAATCAGTGAAATCTGAACTACTACAACTGGTAAGTGCATAGGCAATATCTGAGGAACTCGTAGAAGCTCTGACATGAGCTGCAACATTTGAAGATCCTTTTGTTGGGGAGGACGGTGTAATCATCATCCCTCTCAATCTCGAGACAATATCATCAAACCTCGCATCATGAGAAGGAGTTGGTGTAGTCTTTGTCTGCTCGGCTACACGGGTAGACGTTGAATACCCATGCGTCAGATAGCATGTCTCCGAATGTCCTGGACGGTGGCGACGTGAGCATGGGCCATGGTGTCGTCCTCCTCGACCATGGGATCCGCACCCGCAAAACTGTGAAGAACCCCCTCTGCCACGAGAAGCTATCATAGCAAAGGGAATCTGAGTCACAATAGTAGACGAAGTAGTGATCCTGTGCAACCTCTTGTAGACCTCCTCCATCGGGGGTATCGTCTCTCCAGTAAGTAGCTGAGTATGTGTTGCATCGTACTCAAAGTCAAGGAATGATAGAAAGACTCCAGTCATAATGACATTCCTGTATGCCTATTGTTGCTCAGTGCTGGTAGAAATGGACATGAAGCTATGAAGATGCTCAAACATGCCTCGGAGATGCGAGAAATGGGCATGAAGAGGTCGACCATTCTGCTTGGTCGAGAAAATGTCATACTGTAACTGAAGGATTTTTCTCTCATTTTTGCCTGCCTATATGTGTCAGCCAAGATATCCCACATAGCCTTGATCGTGGGTTGATTGACAATGTCGTTGGCGATCTTCATGATGAGCATCCCAGAGAGCCAGATCCATGCATAGGCATCATCTTGCTTCCATGAAGCATTTGCCTCAGTTTTGTCCGGCGGCTCTGAGTCGGTTAAAATGTGCTCCTTGTTATGGCACTGCATAAGGGTGCGAAACTTCATGGACCACAACTCGTAGTTGGTCCCATCCATCTTCACGATGGGAGCCAGGCCCTTGAAAGCACCGGACGACGAAAAAATTCACCCTTTTTCTCTGACATGACGGATTAATCGTCGAAAATCCGAATCAAACTGGGGAATAGACATATTTAAGCAAGTCTACACAATCATATGGAGGAGATGGTTGTACGTGTAGACTTATACAACCATCTCTCCAATTCTTGTTGCAGTCTAGGGCCGGAAAATGTTATTTAAATGTCTGAAATTACGTATTCCGGTCAAGATCAGACCCTCTAGCCGTGCAAATTGCGGCTGGGGCAGCTAGCAAGAGGGGTTGGCGGATGGACGATCTGTTAGGACTGCATGGTCAGCCGGTGGTGCCATTGGTGGCGGCAAGGGCGGCCAGCGAGTTGTTGGGGTGGCTGAGGTCGGGCGAGCTATTGGGAGCGACGGGCGAGCCACTGGTTGGCGGAGGTTGGGCCTGCTGGTCGGTGGCGATGAGTGGGGGAGCGGTGGGTAGGGCTAGGGTTTAGGGGGTTCATTTGGTTGCAGGGTTGGGTTGGGTACTATTCACAGGGGTACCCCCTCCTCACAGTTTACTATTTACCCAGCTCACCCAACCCAATCCTGCCCAACCCTGCAACCAAACGAACCCAGGGAGATATGGGAATCCCGATCTAGGTCCTTTGCTTTGATATCGTGTTGGAGAAAAAGAATAGAACATATTTATTATTGAGACCCTAGGGCTCTCTTATACAGGAGAAACTGCGTAAATTACATGAGAGGTACATGAAATAAATAGAAATACGAAATAAATATAAAGAGATAAATATCTCAACAATTGTAATATGCAATATGCCAAGCTTTCATTTCCTTTTTTTCTATGTAGCCCAACAAGGCAACTTCTATTTACTTTATGGGTTCCTCTCTATATAAAGAAAACCCTATAGTGCATAATAGCAGAACTCTTTTATTTCCTTTCACAATAACCCGTTTATGAAAAGTATCATGGATTACCCATAATTATATGTAGATGAAGGATAATAGTCTTATTTCCTTTTATCATTTTTTAAGGTTGGAATTGGAAGAATTGCTTAGGGTTGGAAATCATGATCGTGCATCAAGAACGAAGTGTCCTCATCAAGAAAATTGTGATTATAGAGCATAAACATGAATTAAACGAAATCGAAAGAGATGTTTGGAGGGTATAAGAGGGAGGATCCTGATTGCAACATTGGTTTGGGTTATATGTATCGTAACATGTAACAATGTCTAAGTTATATTAAATATCGTCATGCAAAAGCTCAAACTTCATCTTTGCAAAATTTCTTTTTTTAGTATTTACAGATCACTTTGTATTCTTGATCAATCATGTCAATGTACGTATAGGTTGTATTTTCTATGTAATGTTTATCACAACATCTTGGTACACATCTTCACACAATTATTTTATTTATATTTAATTCATATGGGGATTGTCATCATCAGAACGTTTGTGTGGAGAGTTTAATTCATATGGGGGTTGTTATCATCACAACGTTTATGTGGAGACGATATCATCATCGTCGTCGTCGACGGGGTCGATAGCATTTCTCAAGTGTGGACAAAGGGAGGATCACAATCAGAACATATCATGGATGTTCTTTTTTTTATTGTCTGCAGAATCGAAAGTCTTAGAGAAGGGACGACACAATAGGAGGAACTGTGATCAGAACATCGATGTAGATCCTTGGATCTTTGTTGTCGTCAGTGTTTTTCGTAGAAGGATGTTAAGGTCAGGAAGGAGAAAAGATATTGCATGACAACTTGAGGCATTAAGGTAGGGGTTTAATGCATGTCAATGGATATCCAATGGATACTTGATCGTGACATCATCTTAAAGGGATTAGCCTATATGGATAAATAAAAAAAAATATACTAAGCCTTCTCCCACTATAAGTAGGGTCGGGGCTACATGGATTCTTGCGCAAATCCATGTTGAAAGATTCGACCATTTTTTAGTCTACTCGTCGACTACCTAACGCAAGCCCTGCAAGAGTAGGATTTGAACCCTGATCTTTTGTGTGGTAGACACATTGTACTACCACTAGACCATTAGCCTGTAGAGATAGTTTCTCTGTTATCATCTTATGTATCCCGTCGTTATTTCTTTTTCTTATTTAGACTTCTTTGTAATTTACCCTTCAGGTCTCTCCCTATATAAGAGACCCTAGGGTTTTCTTGAATATAACGAAGACTCTTTTCCCAACATGGTATCAGAGCCACCGTAGGGCTCTCCACCCGCCGCCCCCCTTCCCCACCCGCCTCCCTCTTCTCGGCACTGCCGCTGCCTCTCTCTTCCTTTATTCCAGCCCTCCGTCGCCGGAAGCCCCAGCCAGTCAGCGGAGGCCCCAGCCAGCCGCCAGCGGCTCCAGCCCACCGGCGGAAGCCACCAGCTGCCGCTGTAGCCCCTCCGGGTGCTTGCACAACCCACCACGCAAGGTCCCTAAGCGGCTCCCAGCCGCTGCAAGGGCTGTAAGCCTCATGTGAGGCGTGCCCTAGTTCCCTCCTCGTCCGTTCTATGGATTTGAGTGCGTAACGTCTACATACGCACTCAAATCCGATGCAGTTGGTGTAGACATTCAGCATCACGTCTACATATCCTAGTTCTTCTCCAAGCGACAGTATGTCAGAATCGAAAGTCGATATGCCCTCCACCAGCGCATTCAAAGGTCCTGCGCCAATAGTCAAGATGGACGGGTCTAACTATGAGCTCTGGGCTATGCAGTTCATGAGCCTCATGAAGTCGAATGGTAAGAAGTACATTCTTACCGAGGATGAGCCCGCAGAGAAGACTGGGATATATGCCTCATGGGAGGCTGATGATTCCTATGCGAAGGTCTGGTTGTCCGGTACCTTGACGATGGAGATTGCTAACGACGTCCTCCATCAGCCCACTGCTAAGGCAATGTGGGACATTCTTGCCGCTACATATTCGCAGGTGCGAAATGAGACGAAGATGTTGCAGCTTCAGCACGATATCTTCACAATGAAGCAGAACGGCAGACCTCTCCATTCTCTTTACACATCCTTAAGAGGGATGTTTGAGAAGTTATACAGTATCATTCCTCTCACTGCAACTCCTGAGCAGCAGAAGGCGTTTCGAAACGCCACCATGGTTGGTGTTCTACTTGCGGCTCTTGACCCTGAGTATGATGCCGCTCGATCTCAGCTTCTTGTTGATGCATTTATTCCTCCAGTAGAAGATGTTTACAGAAGGCTTAGTTGCATTCCAGTTTCCTCCAGCCCTTCTACTCCACCCCCTTCAGCGATGGCAATCTCGCGTGGGAGAGGTGGACCGCCCTCTGGTCGTGGTCGTGGATGTGGCTGTGGACCCCAGGGAAGGGATGGTCGCTTCAGTCAGACATGCTCCTATTGTCACCGCACATGACACTCGGAGGAGACATGCTATTCGAAGCATGGGTTCCCAGCATCAGCACGTTTTGCAGAGCACTCACAGTCTCCATTACCGTCTACTGCAGATAACCGATTTGACGAACTTGTGGCCCGTCTCCGAGATATTATGCCACATTCATCTGGTGATTCGTCAGGCGGTTCTTCAGATATTGCTGCTACTGCCTCTGCCAGTTCATCAGCCGCAACCAGTACCTCAGGTAGATCTACTGCTTTCATACCACCTCATGATATATCTGACTGGGTTATAGATTCCGGAGCCACACATCATCTCTGCCGAGATAGAGATAGGTTACAGGCCTACAGGGACATTCCTCCCGGCCGCTCAGTACAGATAGCAGATGGTACCCATTCACCCCTTGTTGGACAGGGGGAGGTCGTCCTCTCCTCCACTATGCAGCTACAGAACGTCCTACATGCTCCTGAGTTCTCAATGAATTTGCTATCTATTAGTCAGATCACAAAGGATCTGAATTGTCGTGCTATATTTGACTCGTCTTCTCTCATTTTTCAGGACATACTCACGGGCAAGGTGATTGGCTGTGGCTCTGAGCAGGGTGGTTTATATCGGCTGGTTCGAAATTCCTATGCTGGCGTCTCTTCTCATTCTGCCGGACCAGTCTCTCCGTACATCTGGCATCTCCGGTTTGGTCACCTTCCGCTCCAGAAAATGTACCATCTTCTGCCCCAGATCTCTCCTAGTTCGTCTTTCCGCTGTGAAGCATGTCAGTTGGGAAAGCATCATAGGTCAAGCTTCCCAAGTCGTCAGAGTCGGAGCAGTAGCTCCTCGTTTGAGTAGTTGCATATAGATATATGGGGTCCGAGTCGTGTTCCCGATCATCAGGGGCACAGGTTCTATCTTGTGGTAGTGGATGATTTTTCTCGTGTGTCATGGGTCTTTCTTTTGAAGAATAAATCTGAAGCAGGAGATGTGATCAAGAATTTGATTAATGAAATGCACAATATTTTCTCTTCCTCAGTCAAATATGTGCGGACAGATAATGCCCTCGAAATTTTGTACACGCTCACTCTCACTTTCTTTCATCAAAGGGTATTATTCACCAAACCACGTGTGCATATACTTCACAACAAAATGGTGTGGCGGAAGAAAAGCATCGCCATCTCTTGGATATTACTCGTACACTGTTGATTAAGAGTTGTGCTCCTATTTCATTCTGGGGCGACGCTGTTCTTACTGCGTGTTATTTGGTCAATCGAATGCCATCCTCAGTTCTTGGTGAGAAGTCACCTATCTCTATTCTTTTCCCAGACAAGGAGTTATTCTCACTGACTCCACGTGTCTTTGGTACTGTGGCTTTCGTTCATCGTCTATCTCCAGGTCTTGATAAACTCTCTCCCAGAGCAGTCAAGTGCGTCTTTGTTGGCTATTCCAGGACTCAGAAGGGCTATCGGTGTTATGACCCAACGACTAAGAGGTACTTTGTGAGTGCTGATGTCACTTTCTTTGAGTCTGTCATGTATTTCTCGCCTGCAGGTGACAGAATGGTACCATCCACTACCACTGATGATGTCTATGTTCCTCCATCGCCTATAGGGAGTTCACCTGAGTCGTCCCCTTTGCAAGTCCCCACACCAGCACCACAAATTCCACCACCACCTCCACCACCACCCATTTCACGGCCTATCATTTCACCATTACCTAAATTCTATATGCGTCGGTCAGGTCCTGCTCAGGCCACCCATCAGCCTATCATCACGCCTCAGGTATGTTCAGATGACATTACTACTGACGGGTTAGATTTAGTACACGTGCAGGATTCTTCAGTACAGGACGACCCTAGCCCATCTAGCACAGTAGATGATGATCTTGATGTTCCGATTGCTGTTCGGAAGCAGAGGAGGCAGTGTGCTTCATATCCATTTGCTTCACAGGTTTCCTTTCACCGCCTCACTGGTGAGTTTCAGCGGTTTGTCACAGCCTTGTTTTTCGTGGATATACTACGGACATACCAGGAGGCTTTGAAGAATGGTTGCTGGAGAGTGGCTATGGAAGAAGAGATGAAGGCCTTGCAGTCTCGTGGCACATGGTCCTTGGTCCCTGCGCCTCCTGATGCATCCGTTGTGAGTTGTAAGTGGGTTTTTACAGTAAAATGTCATGCAGATGGCACGTTGGATAGATACAAAGCACACTTGGTCGCACGAGGGTTTACTCAAACCTATGGTGTGGATTACATGGATACATTCTCTCCAGTGGCGCGACATTCGACTCTTCGTATTCTCTTGTCTGTTGCTGTGGTCCGTGATTGGAGTATATCTCAACTAGATGTCAAGAATGCCTTTCTGTACGGGGACTTACAGGAGGAAGTATACATGCAGCAGCCACCTGGGTTTACTGCTGAGGGGGAGACGCACATGGTTTGTAGACTTCACAAGGCGATATATGACCTCAAACAGAGTCCGAGAGCATGGTTCCAGAAGCTGTCCAACCTAATTGAGCAACAGGGATTCAAGAGGTCAAATGTCGATCACTCGTTGTTTGTCCAGAAGTCATCGGCATGTATGGTTGTCATTATGGTTTATGTGGATGATATTCTTGTTACAGGAGATGATGCTCAGGGCATAGAGAGGGCGAAGGCATTCCTAGGCCGTCAGTTTGTTACAAAGGACCTTGGGACCCTAAGATATTTTCTGGGGTTAGAATTTGCAAGGAATGCACAGGGTTTGGTGATGACCCAACGGAAGTACATTACAGACTTTCTGATTGAGATTGGCATGGATGGATGCAAACCATCAAGTATTCCCATGGATCCTAGCGTGAAATTGTATGATGGTGATGCTGATGAAGTAGATAAGAGGAGATATAGAGAAATGGTGGGAAAACTCCTCTACATTACCATAACTCGCCCAGATATTCAATTTGTTGTTAGCAGGGTGAGTCAATTCATGGAGCAGCCAAGACAGGTTCACATGGATGCTATACACATGATAGTGAGGTATCTAAAGTCCTCTCCAGGGTTAGGGCTGCTATTCTGAAAGGGCACAGATTTATCCATCTCGGCGTGTGCAGACGCAGATTATGCAGGATGCCCTAAGGATCGAAAATCAACCTCAGGGTTTGTAGTGTTTGTTGGAGGCTCTCTGGTTTCTTGGAAAAGCAAGAAACAAACTGTTGTGGCAAGGTCCAATGCTGAATCCGAATATAGGGCCATGGCCCAAGCCAGCACAGAAATGATGTGGGTTCGTTCTGTACTAGAAGATCTACATGTAGCTGTGACTCTACCTATGAAGCTTCAGTGTGACAATCAGACAACACTATTCATTGCCAACAACCCAGCCTTCCATGAAAGGACCAAGTATATTGAAGTTGACTGCCATTACACCAGGGATTTGATTCAGAGAGGATTGATATCTACTGCACATGTGAGCTCAGGAGATCAGACGACAGATGTATTCACCAAGCCACTGCTCAGAGGACCTTTTCAGAGATGTTCATCCAAGCTGGGCATGATAGACATCTATGCTCCAT
The DNA here is from genome assembly GCA_037367405.1 of Ottelia alismoides. Classification (NCBI taxonomy): domain Eukaryota; kingdom Viridiplantae; phylum Streptophyta; class Magnoliopsida; order Alismatales; family Hydrocharitaceae; genus Ottelia; species Ottelia alismoides. The sequence goes on along the minus strand of JAZKJV010005965.1, from coordinate 256,675 downwards.
CTTGAGGGGGAGTGTAGAGATAGTTTCTCTATTATCATCTTATGTATCCTGTCGTTATTTCTTTTTCTTATTTAGACTTCTTTGTAATTTACCCTTCAGGTCTCTCCCTATATAAGAGACCCTAGGGTTTTCTTGAATATAACGAAGACTCTTTTCCCAACATAGCCTATATGGATATACGATCTAAATTTTCGGATTGGTATTCATTCATTTGAGATTAAACCATATGAATCAAATCAGGCATCCACCTGATTTAGTTCTGCAGCACATCGCAAAGGTTGATTGGATATGGAATGTGTCCGATAACCATATAGTCGACCCATGGATATCTATGGGTCATCCATTCCGGGCACCAAATATAGAAGCTAATCTATACTTGGTACCCATCTCGAAATATTTTATTGGATATCCATGATTGTAGGGTCAACCGACATGGATTGGGTCATATAACCATCCGACCTAGTAACCATGAACATCATGACTCTTGTTGATGCATTGTCGTCTAATTGAAGTTTTTTGAGGGGGTGTTTGATTGCTTAAAGATTAAAAAATGAATGACCATTAACCTCTAATGTTCCTACTATGATTTCAAATAAACAACTAGGACAATGGAAGAAAGTTAGCATGTCACACGGTATATCCAAAATCTCTTTATTATAGAGGTTGTCTGTCATAATTTTGAAAGTAGAAAATTTTTGGTATGCTTTCGATAATTGAAGATGTGTTTCTTTGAATGCCATGCTTGCGAAAAGTGAAACAACTCATCAAAAATAAATGGTAAGGAGATGTAGAAAAAGTAATATATTAAGAAAATGACAAACACTTTTCCAGATTCCTCTTCTTCACATCGCTACACACTTCCTTCACAACCTTCTCCGAATGTCCAATGGTGATATCTAAACAATGATTCACTATTTCATGGAGCATTACTTGAATGACCATCCTCGTCCCCTTCTCCCTCAACACACATCTTCTCTCGCACTGTAACCCCATTGATCTATTGATGACCAGAAAAATCACCGAGACTCGGGTGAATAAAATAGAACTAGGATCGTTGCGACCCGAATCTCGGAAATCAATCAGTCAATCAAGAAAAAGAATCAGACCACCAAACAGAGAAATCAAACATGAAAATCAAATAGTGGCCCTGGCTATGAGATTAGCCTGGTATAGCACCCAGGGTCGGACTCAGGGAGCACGAATTGGCCTTGCGGCCTACGAAGTAGTCTAAAAATGAAGAAAATATAAACAAATATTTTTTTGGTGGTTTTTAATATTTTTTATTTTTTTGAGATTTTTAATAATAAGAGAAATAAGAAAACAACAAAAACAAGCAACTTTGACCAATTATTTAACTACTCAAAAATGATCCAAAAATTCAAACAAAAATGTTTTTATGTTTTAAGGATTTTATACTGTTTTTGGTGAATTTTTGAGAATTTTATAATTTTTATAGAATTTTCTAAAATTGAAATAAGACAGAGATAAAAAACACTGTCCAGTCAGGCTTGGAGGACCAATTTAAAATATAAAATGGTCCTAAAAGAGCCTGGAGGTATTTTTATATAAAGTAGAAACAATAAGCAAAATTCAGGAGAAGAGTTTATTATTTTTGTAATTTTCTACGATTTTTTAGAATTTTTATGAGTTTCAAGGGATTTTTCAATTTTTAGGGTTTTTATATATCCAAAATTAGCCAAATATGTACAGAAAATCAAAGACACAAAAACACACAAAACTTAATTTTTTTGTAATTTTTAAAAGGGTTTTAATATTTTTTTATGAATTTTCAATCTAAAAAGGGTTGTTTTTGAATTTTTAAAATATTAAAACGGCTCAAAAATGTATCCAAAAATTGGTGAAAATTTTACACAGTGGCAGGAGCCACGTGTCCAATTTTCACTCAATTTGGATTAATTTTGCTATTTTATTAAAATAAAAAACACACAAACAGTGCACAGGGTCCTAGTTGCAATAAAAATAAGTCCTAGGGCTGGAAAGGTAACAAAATCAGAAGCTCAGGGGGTCCTCGTGCAATTTCACCAGGTTCCCACGCGCGCGGCACGTAGGCTGGGCACAGAAGGACCTAAATGTAAAGAAACTTAAGTCCCCGGGCTTGTTAGCAACAGGTGCTAAAAGCCCATGGCATAAGTTGCAAAATATCCAATCAAATTCAACACATGTCAAATAACATCATTCACAGGGGTATAAGTGCAAATAACAGAAAGTATTTCTCATTTATTAACACATCAGAACTACAGCCCAAAACATGCAAATTTACCAACAAACCACGTGACGAAGCACGTGTCTCACATACACAGGGGTAAAAATGCAAATAAACTAAACAACAAGGTCCTAAGTGCAAATGTTCCAAAATAAAATGAACTTTATAAAATATTTACAGGACTAAATGATAAAGACAAAACAGAGGGGAGCCTAAGTGATATTTACCCCTTATTATCCGAGGGTTGAGGACGCGCCACGTGGGGTATCCAACGGCTGCGGGTAGCGGCGCCTCAACGAAGGGCCTCGGCTCTGATCGGATGGTGGAGGCGGTGCCACGTAGCTGATCGGACGCTCTGGAATCAAGGGCACCCCTCTTCTCTGCAACGAACGATGAAGATAGCGCCACGTGTAGATCAGACGGTGCTGGTATCGGGGCGCCTCTTCGTATAAACGTGCGGTCCAGATCAAATCTGGGCCTCCGGGGCTGAACGAACGGCAGGGGAGGGTCCTGGAGGAACTCCTCGCCGGCGAGCTTCACTGAAGCAATGCAGGTATGGTGGACCTCCTCGGGGGCTACAAAGGGGTGGAAGAGGATCGCCAAAGTCTCCCGCGGATGAAGGACTCCTCCGATGACGCCAAGGAGCTCCAAGGAGCCCGGGCGACGTCGTCGGAGCTGGGCTCCTATGCTTGAACGTGAAGACCCCCAGATGGGCCTCGTCTGACCTGGAAAATGACACAGGAAGCTTGCTGGGTCGAGGGCAAAGTGCCTCCACCCTGTGAGGGGTGAAATGGGTGGCTGGTGCATCGGGGCGGAGGATCTCCGACGATGCGACGGCGAGGGAGATCGATTCCCAGTTCCGGGGCAAACTGGGTTGGATGAATGGGCGTAGAACGTGGAGAGGGATATGGCGATACTGATGGTCGATTCGGATGGTCGGAACGATGGTCGGAATGGAACTAATCGATGGTCGACGGCGAAAGATGGATTTGGGCGAAAATGGAAATTTGAGAAAACTAGGAAGGATTAGGCTTACCGGATAGGTGGATTCGACTGTGGAAGAGCTCCTGGTCTTCGCCTCGAGGGACGTTGATTCCCGAGGCTCGAGCGCTGCTCCTGGGTAGCGCACGACGGCGAAACGTCGCTGGATCAGTGACGCGGGTGGTCCTCTCCTCTCTTCGACACCGCCAATCGAAGGCTGTCCCTTCCAGGATCAGGGTGGAGGTCACAGGAAGAAGGGGCAGCGCCAAAGATGCGTGAAAAGGCACGACGGAGCTCAGCTTTATAGTGTTAGGGGTCCGATAAAAATGGAAGTCGGGCACGCACGTCGAGGTCCGGACCCCTAAGATCAACCTCGGGCGAGGGTCTCGGATGATCAAGGAACAAATGGAGCCCGGGGTTTAGGTGTTTGGCGATCGGGTCGAGCGGGAAGAAATTGGAGAAATCGGGTCGGGCGTAAAGAACCTGGCTCTGGTGGTCCTGGGGGGGGGGGTTGACCGGGGTCAACAATCTCTCGTGGACCAATCAGAGCCCGCCAATTATGATTTATTTGATAATTCATTTTAAAATAATAAATGGCCGAATTTCAAAAAAGTTAAAACATGAAAAATGTTTCTTTATTTTTAAATTATTTTTTTGAAATATAAGTTAGGTATTTACAAAATATTATTATTATATGCATGTATATACATATGTATTTTTAATTTTTAATTTTTAATTATTTATTTTTATACAAATTATTCCAATTTTATATTTTATTTATTTATAGGATAAAATTTGGAATAATATGGTATTTTTATTTTATTTTTATTAATTATCTACAAGGGGTAAATAAATAGTTTTATTTATATACATATGTGGTATATATACAAGGTGATTTTGATTTTGATTTTGATTTCTTTTTATTTTCATTTTATTTTTTGTGATTTTTATTTTATTTATATACATTATGGAATATGAGATGAGAAAATAGTTTAATTGAATTTTTATTTATTTATTTACAAGGAGAAATAAATAGAGATGCGGTTTTATGTACATGGTGTATATACAATGACGAAGGGGTTTTTAGTTTCTTTTTAGTTTTCTCATTTTTGTTTTGATTTTATATTTACAGATATATACATATTTATACAAATGCATTTTTATTTTATTTAGAGGAAAATAATTTTTTATTTATTTACATGTATATGTATAAACCCATGAGTTGCCCTATCTTCCTCTACTTGGTTCTTTTTGCGGTCAGGCCCATGCTGAGCCCTCCCTTGGGATTAGGTCGCTCAATATTTATTCTAAATATCTTCCTCTTTTTCTTTTATTTCTTTATTCTTTTATTTATGCAAAAAAATGCTAAAAATGCGTATTTACACAATGCATGCTATTTGACAATTATTGGTATTTACAGGAATATACATGTGTTTTGTATGGGATTTGTAGCTAAAATAAAAGAATAAAGAGTGATGAATGGGTATTCATCATCTATGTTCAGGTTAGCATAGACTTGTCCCTAATATCGTACTTTTCCTCCACTAATGCATCAGACACCTTGACATGGGAGGAGCTTGGATGGCATAATCAACCCACTCTTCTCAGAGTGCATTCCTAGGGGTTTTATATTAGTGTTGGTTTTTTGGAGTCTTGATTATTTGATGGGTGATGTTCATATTAGTTTTGTTAATTTGGATATTGACACAATTTGCAAGTTCGATGCTTGCTTGAGGTGTTGGGTTGTATGGGTGGATTTGAATGTTGGAGTCAGTGGATTTTCTGTATGGGGGATTTCGTGAGAACTGGATGTGGTTCTTGTGGTATGCAACTGCCCTTGGACTTTGATTGGAGCGGTGAGGTCAGGGGCATGGTTGCGGCTTTCATTATTGTCCCGTTAGCTGTTTCGATCCTTGGAATCATTGCAATTGTGTGCGAGTGTGAGGTTATAACTTGTAATATGATATCCTGATAGGAACTCTGAAATGTGATGGAATATCACTGCTTCGTACTAATCGTGAACATGTTCTCTATTGGCTAGCATGATTGTTTCAGAAGCACGGTAAACTGGACTGGTTCTCTACGAAGGCCGATCTGCCTGCTGCAAAAACTATGGATATTTTTGATAGAGGATGTGGGCATTAGTTGTTAGTTATGTTGGCTAAGATGATGGGGTAGGGTCGCCACAACTTAGATATTCGATACCCTAAAACTCTAGATCGCTACTTCTAGGCATCTAGCTTTGAGTTGATATCAGTCTCCTCCATTACGATGTTTACAAGATGGAGCATGGGCCTTCTTCACGGGGTTCAGCCTAAACCTGTGCGCTTACCGTGGACTGCTTCTCTAAAATGGGTGGAGGTGGAGGCAATGGAGTTTCGATTAACTCGACAATCCTTCAACTTAACTTGATTTTCTGCCTTCCGTTAACTTGATGACCCACAGTAGGAAGACTCGCTCGTTTTCCGCATATTTTGAATCCCAGGCTCTTTGATTTTTCGCACCAAACTTCTTGTAAACCTCATGTAATGACATTAAGAGGACAAAGTCTCTTATTTATGTCTTATCCGCATAGCCCTTTTCATGGTATCTAACCTTTTTTTTATTCCAAAGATGGATGCAAGGAAAATTAGAACAGAACGAATGGCTTTCAACAAAACAAGCATCCATACACACATCAGTAACTTGTAGTACCAACCATGTACGTAAACCCTTCTTTCTTACCCCCAGGGTTAAATACATTAGTCTGGTTGAAGCACTTGGCAGGGGCAAACCGCAGGATATGATAAAGGCTTCCCTAGGGGCCTGTTTGGTTGCAGGGTTGGGCAGGGTTGGCCCAACCCTGGTTACTATTCACAAGGGTACTTCCTCCTCACAGATTACTATTCACCCATCCCAACCCAGCCCAACCCAACCCTGCAACCACACAGGCCTTTAGGTATTCAATTTCCCCTATTTTATCTCAAATTTTGAAAAAATGTAGCAATGCATGGCTGCACACCCCCCCCCCCCCCACACACACACACACAATTATTCATGAATTTAGGATGAGGATTGCACCCTCCATCTAGGGATGCAAACGGATACTGATATATCCGTATCCAATCCATCACTATATCCATTTTATAAAGATTTTGACATTCATATCTGCTATAAAATGGATACGGATATGGATATTACTTTGATATTTGCTAGCATCTGTATCTGTATATATGATATAATATATAAATATAGTTATAGATTTATTTTTAACCATATATAACATAATTAGGTACCTTCTTTCACCATATTTGGCATTTTTTTGATATAAGCTTATTTACTTTATTTATATCATGTGTTTTCCATCCAAAACATTTATATTTAAGCCAATGTATAGAGTGTAGAAATAGTTAGTAGTGTTATTATTTATTTATAGAGTTTGTTGTTATTTCTTTCTTTTCTATAGACCTCTCTGTAATTTACCCTAAGGTCTCTCCCTATATAAGAGAGCCTAGGGTTTTCTGAATAAACAACGAAATCTTTTTCCCAACATGGTATCAGAGCCGCCCTAGGGCTCTCGCGCCGCCCCCCCTTTCCCTTCCCCACCCGCCGCCCTCTTCCCTCCTCGGCGCCGCCTTTCCTCTCCGGCTCCGATCGAGGTTCCCACGCCGCCTTAGGACTCCTTCCGAGTCCACCAACGACGGTACCAGCCCCAGCCAGCGGGTCTAGACCGCCGCCGAAGGCTTCAGCACATCTCCGCCTGCAGCCTTTCGCCTCCAGGCAGCCCCCAGCACCTCCTCGCCTGCTGCCTTAGGTCACAAGGCGGCCCCAACCTAGCCCCGGAGGTCTCAGGTGACGCCCTAGCTCTCCAGCCCGGCTGTCAGCACAGCCGCAAATAAGATCAGTGGCTCCCAGTCCATCGGTCGGCACCTGTTAGCCGAGTAAAGGGCTGTAAGCCTACGTTGAGGCGTGCCCTAGCTTTCTCTTCATCCGATATGTGGGATTGAGTGCGTAAACGTCTACATACGCACTCAAATCCGATGCAGTGTTTGTAGACATCCAGCATTACGTCTACACATCCCAGTTCTTCTCCAAGCGGCAGTATGTCAGAATCAAAAGTTGATATGCCCTCCACCGGCGCATTCAAAGGTCCTGCGCCAATAGTCAAGATGGACGGGTCTAACTACGAGCTCTGGGCTATGCAGTTCATGAGCCTTATGAAGTCGAATGGTAAGAAACATATTCTTACCGAGGATGAGCCCGCAGAGAAGACTGGGATCTATGCCTCATGGGAGGCTGATGATTCCTATGCAAAGGTCTGGTTGTCCGGCACCTTAACGACGGAGATTGCCAACGATGTCCTCCATCAGCCCACTGCTAAGGCAATGTGGGAAATTCTTGCCGCCACATATTCGCAAGTGCGAAATGAGACGAAGATGTTGCAGCTTCAGCACGACATATTCACAATGAAGCAGAGCGGCAGACCTCTCCATTCTCTTTATACATCCCTAAGAGGGATGTTCGAGAAGTTATATAGTATCATCCCTCTGACTGCAACACCTGAGCAGCAGAAGGCGTTTCGAAACGCCACCATGGTTGGTGTTCTTCTTGCGGCCCTTGACCCAGAGTACGATGCAGCTCGGTCTCAGATTCTTGCTGATGCAGTTATTCCTCCAGTTGAGGATGTTTACAGACGGCTTAGCCGCATTCCAGTCTCCTCCAGCTCTTCTACTCCACCTCCTTCAGCGATGGCAGTCTCGCGTGGGAGAGGTGGACCACCATCTGGCCGTGGTCGTGGACGTGGCCGTGGACCCCAGGGGAGGGGTGGTCGCTTTAGTCAGACATGCTCCTATTGTCGTCGCACAGGACACTCGGAGGAGACATGCTATTCGAAGCATGGATTTCCAGCATCAGCACGCATTGCAGAGCACTCTCAGTCTCCACTGACTTCTACTGCAGATAGCCGATTTGACGAACTTGTCGCCCGTCTCCGAGAGATTATGCCACATGCTTCTGGTGATTCGCCTGGTGGTTCCTCAGATATTGCTGCCACTGCCTCTGCCAGTTCTTCCGCAGCCGCAAGCTCCTCAGGTAGATCTACTACATCTCATGATATATCCGACTGGATTATTGATTCTGGAGCCACACATCACCTCTGCCGAGATAGAGGTAGATTACAGGCCTACAGGGATATTCCTCCCGGACGTTCAGTACAGATAGCAGATGGTACCCATTCGCCCCTTATTGGACAGGGGGAGGTTTTCCTGTCCTCCACTTTGCATTTACAGGATGTTCTGCATGCTCCTGAGTTCTCAATGAATTTGCTATCTATTAGTCAGATTACGAAGGATTTGAACTGTCGTGCCATATTTGACCCGTATTCTCTCATTTTTCAGGACATACTCACGGGCAAGGTGATTGGTTGTGGCTCTGAGCAGAATGGTTTATATAGGATGGTCCGGGATTCATATGCTGGTGTCTCCTCTCATTCGGCTGGACCAGTCTCTCCGTACATTTGGCACCTCCGATTTGGTCACCTTCCGCTTCAGAAAATGCGCCATCTTTTGCCTCAGATCTCTCCTAGTTCTTCGTTTCAATGTGAAGCATGTCAGTTGGGAAAGCATCACAGGTCGAGCTTCCCACGTCGTCTGAGTCGGAGCAGTAGCTCCCCTTTTGAGTTGTTACATATAGATATATGGGGTCCAAGTCGTGTTCCCGATCATCAGGGACACAGGTTTTATCTTGTGGTAGTGGATGATTTCTCTCGTGTGTCATGGGTCTTTCTTTTGAAAAATAAATCCGAAGCAGGAAATGTGATCAAAAACTTGATTAATGAAGTGTTCAATGTCTTTTCTGCAAATGTCAAATATGTTCGGACTGATAATGCCCTTGAATTTTGTACACGCTTACTGTCACAATTCATGTCATCAAAGGGCATTATTCACCAAACCACTTGTGCATATACCTCACAACAAAATGGTGTCGCGGAAAGGAAGCATCGCCATCTCTTGGATATTACTCGTACATTGTTGATTCAGAGTTGTGCCCCTATTTCTTTCTGGGGTGATGCTGTCCTTACTGCTTGTTATCTAGTCAACCGTATGCCATCCTCAGTCCTTGGTGAAAAGATACCTATGTCCATTATTTTTCCAGATAGGGAGTTATTCTCCCTAACTCCACGTGTCTTTGGCACTGTTGCTTTTGTGCATCGTCTATCTCCTGGACTTGACAAACTCTCTCCTAGAGCAGTCAAGTGCGTCTTTGTTGGTTACTCCAGAACTCAGAAGGGCTACCGGTGTTATGATCCCACAACTAAGAGATACTTTGTGAGTGCCGATGTCACTTTCTTTGAGTCTGTCATGTATTTCTCTCCTGCAGGTGACAGAATGGTACCATCCATTACCACTGATGAGATCTATGTTCCTCCACCACCTACATTGAGTACATCTGAGTCTTCCCCTCTGTCTGTCTCCACGCCAGCACCACCCCCACCACCCCCACCACCTCCACCCAATCCACGGCCTATCATTTCACCGTTACCGAAATTCTATACGCGCCGGTCAGGTCCTGCTCAGACCACACAGCAGCCGATCATCCCGCCTCAGGTATGTTCAGATGACACTCCTACTGACGGGTCAGGTTTGGTACATGTGCAGGATCCTTCAGTTCAGGCTGACACTAGCCCATCTCGTACAACAGATGACAGTCTTGATGTTCCGATTGCTCTTCGGAAACAGAAGCGGCAATGTGCCGCTTATCCGTTTGCTTCACAGGTTTCTTTTCACCGTCTCACAGGTGATTTTCAGAGATTTGCCGCAGCTCTGTCTTCCGTGGAGATACCACGGACATACCAGGAAGCTTTGCAGAATGAATGCTGGCGATTAGCAATGGAAGAAGAAATGAGGGCCCTGCAGTCTCGTGGCACATGGTCTTTGGTCCCTGCACCTTCTGATGCATCCGTTGTGAGCTGCAAATGGGTCTTTACAGTCAAATACCATGCAGATGGAACCCTGGATAGGTATAAAGCACGCTTGGTCGCTCGTGGGTTTACGCAAACCTACGGTGTGGATTACATGGATACTTTTTCTCCAGTGGCGAGACATTCTACCCTTCGCATTCTCTTATCTGTTGTTGTAGTCCGTGATTGGAGTATATCTCAACTAGATGTCAAGAATGCATTTCTGTATGGAGACTTGCAGGAGGAAGTCTACATGCAGCAGCCACCTGGGTTTACTGCTGAGGGGGAGAAGCAGATGGTCTGTAGACTTCACAAAGCAATATATGGCCTCAAACAGAGCCCCAGAGCATGGTTCCAGAAGTTGTCCAACCTGATTGAGCAACAAGGATTCAAGAGGTCAAATGCCGATCACTCACTGTTTGTCCAGAAGTCATCGGCAGGTACGGTTGTTATTATGGTCTATGTGGATGATATTCTTGTTACAGGAGATGATGCACAGGGCATAGAAAAGGCGAAGGCATTCCTTGGCCGTCAATTTGTTACAAAAGATCTTGGCACCCTGAGATACTTCCTGGGGTTAGAATTTGCGAGGAATGCACAGGGTTTGGTAATGACCCAACGGAAGTATATTACAGACTTCCTGACTGAGACGGGCATGGATGGTTGCAAACCATCAAGTACTCCTATGGATCCCAGCGTGAGGCTGTATGATGGTGATACTGATGAAGTAGATAAGAGGAGATATAGAGAGATGGTGGGCAAACTCCTCTACATCACCATAACTCGCCCAGACATTCAATTTGCAGTTAGCAGGGTGAGTCAATTTATGGAGCAGCCAAGACAGGTTCACATGGATGCTATACACATGATACTGAGGTATCTAAAGTCTTCTCCAGGTTCAGGGCTGCTATTCAGAAAGGGCACGGACTTATCTGTCTCAGCATGTGCAGATGCAGATTATGCAGGATGTCCCAAGGACCGAAAATCAACCTCAGGGTTTGCAGTGTTTGTTGGAGGCTCTTTGGTTTCTTGGAAAAGCAAGAAACAAACTGTTGTGGCAAGGTCCAGTGCCGAATCCGAGTATAGGGCCATGGCTCAAGCCAGTACGGAAATGATGTGGGTTCGCTCAGTACTAGAAGATCTACATGTAGCGGTACCTCTACCTATGAAGCTTCAGTGTGACAATCAGGCAGCATTGTTCATTGCCAACAATCCAGCTTTTCATGAAAGGACCAAGCATATTGAAGTTGACTGCCACTATACTAGGGACTTGATCCAGAGAGGATTGATATCTACTTCACATGTGAGCTCAGGAGATCAGACTGCAGATATATTTACCAAGCCATTGCTCAGAGGACCATTTCAGAGATGTTCGTCCAAGCTGAGCATGATAGATATCTATGCTCCACCTTGAGGGGGAGTGTAGAAATAGTTAGTAGTGTTATTATTTATTTATAGAGTTTGTTGTTATTTCTTTCTTTTCTATAGACCTCTCTGTAATTTACCCTAAGGTCTCTCCCTATATAAGAGAGCCTAGGGTTTTCTGAATAAACAACGAAGTCTTTTTCCCAACATAGAGTATTTCTAATATTACTCATATGCGATCGGTATCCGTTTTACATATGTGCCCATTTTTTAAGGATATGTTAACATAGTTTTAATATACGTATCCATGTCTGTATTCACATTTAAAAATAGATAAGGATATGGTAACACCTGTATCCATATCAGTATCTGTTCATTTGTATCCCTACCTCCATCCCTTCTTGTGCCCCGTGTCCTCCATCCCACTCCCAGCTCAGATCCGCACATTCCCTCTCAGTTTCTACTCTTCTCAGATTCCCCTCCCATGCGATGATACCGTGCTCCAGCACTCCACCTCCCCTCTCGAATCCTGGACGTGCCACGACAAAGGAGGCAGCTTCCTTAGTAATATCCTGAGACTACATAGGTCCCTGAACAGTGCAAAATGTTTTTCTTTTACGCGAGTGGTTCATCAATATCACATGTTTGAGATGTGGCATTCATCGCATTTGTAAAATGTGATATCTATACTATTGCAAAGTTTGACTTCAAAAAAATAAAAAAAATTAGTTGTCGTGTGTCCTAAACGTGACATCCACTAAAAATGGATGTCGCATTTAGGGCATGTGACATCTATCAAAAAATTAAAAAATGGATGTCGCATTTAGGACATGTGACATCCATTAAAAAAATAAAAGATATGGATATTGCATGTTCCAAATGTGGCATGCATTTTTTTTCTTTTTTTTTTAAAATCCAAGATAAGGAATGTATAAGGAATGCCACATTAATGGAATATGAGTGTCGTTAAACATGTGATATTGCTGCACTACTCAAGTAAAAGAAAACCATTTTACATTACTAAGGGACATATATAGTCCTGGGACATTACTAAGGAACTTGCCTTCGCGACAAAGAATGGGAGCACATCTCGGCACGGGGCGCCTCCAGCTACTTCTCAGGCTCGCCTCTCCCTCCAGACCCGAATATGCCGTGGTAAGGATCAGGAGCACGTCCCGACACCCATGTATCTCTCGCAGCCCTGTCTATCTCTTGGACGCATTCCATCAACGCACTGGTTGCACCGTTACACCCTCAATTCTTCGTGGACACACTGTTCGTCTAGTTCCTCGTCATGGCACGATTAATCATGCATCCAAGTCTCGAACTCCAACACATGTAACAATAATACATTATCTCCGTACTTCTTAAGCATATATGTATATTTAACAAACATCTTTTTACCAATTGGAGGCAATCGAAAGCAATTCATTTTACAGATCTGTATTGTAGTGTTGTAGATGTCCCTCGGTTGTTTTAAATATAGACATGTATTTTCAAAATAGGAAAACTAAGCGTGCATCTCTTTATATATCTCTATGCACATCGATAATTATGCTGATTAATTCTCCTGTTATTGCAATCTTGTTTATTACTATTATTATTTCTATTATTTGTCAGTGTGCCCCGCCTAACTTGTAATCATGGGTCAACTTGGAGCAGAGGGTGATGTAGCATAGATGCCCTAACCCTACCTCCTAAATCTTTCCCTCCGCCCGATGGGCCCTCCTTATCCCAAGAATGTAGTTTTACGGGATAACCATCTCCCCAGCTACTAGCGCACATAAAAAGATGATGCTCATAGGAGAACCCTTGTATTAGCAAGAAATATGAATATATGCATAGGAGAATCTCGCATTATCTAATCTAATACCTACATTATTGTTGGGTTTTTCCCATCCTTCGTCCTAGTGTCAGACACATGGTACACTCTCCCCTCTTTCTCACATTCTCTCCCCCACCTCTCCCGCTCCTTTATCCAGTTCTCGTGAGAGTAGCTTTCTCTCGTGCACTCTTCCCTGTTAGATTACATACGATAGGCCTCTCTCTAGTTTCTTCACGTTCTTAGTTTCCTTCCCTCCTTTTATTTTTCCTTCCTCTGCAACACAGAGGCCACCTTGAGTTCCAAATGATTGATTGTTATGGATGGTATCCCTAACAACATCCACGCTATGTCGGCATCATGTCGTCTTCTCCGAGCATCCTTCTATAAATAAACACAGTTTCTTGAGCTCATCCATCCTTCATTTGACTCATTTTCTCCAGCTACAGTGAGAGAGTGCTAGGGGGTGATAGTTGCTTCTGCTGCTATTGTTGAGTACAAGCGAGAGAGAAGTAGGCCGAGGGTGTGATCCTCTATGGATGAATCCCAGTGGTGCTCAAACTTCCGACACCTCAATCCATCCCTCTCTCCCTCTTAATGCTCTCCCAACCTCTCACAATGTGAGAGTGAGGGAGGTCAGCACTGCATCTGTGCGCCTAGGGGTATGGGTCACAACATTTGTGCATGCCAGTGTGGGCGATGGAAGGTGGTCACTAGTGAGTGAGTTGCGGCTGTGCGCATGTGAAATGGGAAGAGCAGCTACACGTGTAGGTAATTATGTAGCTGCGCATGGCGTGATAATGGAGTGAGCAGTGGTGGAAGAACAATGGGTGTGTGAGGCTGAAGGGAGCAAGGGAAGAAGGAATGAAGACAAAGAAACGGGAGAAGTTGAAGAACATGCAAAGTGCAGAGGAAACTGGTTTTATTTGTTTAAGAGGGGAAATTTTCTTTGAAATTGGTTCTAAAAATGAACACAGAAATTAAAATAAATTTGGATTCAAAACCTCAAATGAATTTGTATGGAGTTGGTGGAAAGATTGGGAAGAATCGGAGGTCCACTTACATACAATTTTGGTCTTTGCCTCGACGGCTTGATTCACGGCGCACACAGTGTACTCAGTAATACATCCCTCCACTCTATCCACTCGTGCTTCACGAAGGGAAAGAGGGTCCATCGTTCTCCTCTCTCGACCTCACTCAGAGCTCGATGGAAAAGACGAAAAATGGCATATCGACCCAAAATGGAGAAGCTCGTAGCCACAAGATGATGCAGGGTGGCCGTCTCGAGGCTGATGGAGGTGGTTAGGGATGACGGAGAGCAGGGATGGAATTGAGTACCATTGCAGAGAATATAGAAGTGTGTGGTTGGTGATTTGCTAATGTTTGTTGGAGTTTGAACGGGTATGGTCGATGGAGTTGATTGGAGAGGAAAGGCAATGTCTTACGGATTTTGGTTGATTATTGGCAGTTGATGAATGGGTCATGCAAACGGAGTTGGTTGACATCGAGCAGGGACTCGGATCGGTTCAGGTGTGGACATGGTGGGGAGTTGGATTTCCATGCAGATAAAGGGAGGATGTGAAGGAAGAAGGTGTTGACTGAGAGCCAACCCTCTAAAGAGCTTGGTCAATATCTAAAATACACAAGTATTTTTAGTAAAGTTAAATATAAAATAATTTTCAATTTCATTTCTAAATGCTATGTTTGTATTGTTTTTAATATCATAATTATTTTAACTACATGTTTATATTTTTTTACTTTAAATATGTTAAAAACAATGATGATCACACCATAATTATAAGAGGAAGGAATTGTAAAACTAATTGTGCAATTAAAGTAATTCGAAGACTATTTTACTTCCTGTCATGAAGCGTGGGTATGCACAATAGTTAAGAAATATTATGCGATGACAAAAGTCGCCTTGAACAAGTGTGGCAATCACGATTTAGGATGAGAAAAAAGTTTAATAGCTAGGTTCAACCATTGCGATTTGTTAGGTTGTGCTGATCGGTGTAGTGATCAACTGCAAGTGGTCAACAGCATCTTACTACTACGTGAAAGATGTTATGGAAAGAACTATGTAATCAGGCTTTCGCAAAGATGATAATCGCATTTAAATGAAGCATGGATTGAGATGAGCAGCCATATCATTAGTGAAGTTCGAATGTCATTATTAGTGTGTTGTAACGGTTTGCCTCCATTATTTCCTGATGCAATGGTGAATTGAGAGAAAAGTATCCACTAACATTGTTTAGGATCTTCTCAAACCATAATTTGCATATTGCAATTATGTTATGATGAACTAGACCACGATAGAGAATACCACTGTCATCAAGTGCTTTGCTTGCCTTTGAGGATGATCGAAAGCTCGAGGACGTCAAGGATTGATTGTTACATCTGCTCGAACAACATATGCTTTGTTCTTCTGGTTTCTAATCTCACTTGTTATTTTTGTAACTTTTCAGATGTTCTGGAAGCCCTCGTGCAGATATAATGTAAAAGCAACACCATTCCCGATAACGATAATGTGGGAAGGTGAATGCTTGGAAGAGAATGCTCTGCGATTACTGGAAAAATGATCGAAAAATCAACTTACGAGAGAATGCAGTTCTGATCACGCATCGGAGAATGAACCATAACATGATAAGCATGTAATTCATCAGTTGTTGAATAATCCCTTTTTCAATCACTGTCGATCACCTCAGTTCTGAGGCCAGGCGATGCAAGGCTGCCTTCAAAGCCCTCGGAGATGGTTGTGCCTGAAGATAGCCCTCAAAGACGACGGCTCCACTTCTGTGTAGTTACTGTTGATCAATGAAGGTAAGGCAAAGGCTCAAGTGCAGAGGCGACGACGAGGACAGAAAGTGGAGGAGCGGGAGGTGGCTTGAGGACCGAGCATTTGGGAGAGAAAACTAAAGAAGAGCATGGCTGCAATGTACTACCATATGGGCATTATTATTATTATTATTAAATGAACAACTATAAAGAGACTTTTTTCGTTAGCTTAGCAAGGATACGAGCTCGAACATGTACGCAAGCATCACATCCTTCTCTTCTACCGCCTTCATTGCTAAAATGCTCAACATTCATCACAACAACTCTGTCAATGCCTGTCATGCCCCTCATTATCTTGTGTGCTCCCTCGCTTCCCCTTCGCTCTCGCAGCCTTGCATGCCATCACGTTGGCAGCAATTGAGCATATCCTTGCCTTGATTGTACTATCGCCTTGGCAGACTACTGCCATCTCCATCGTGTTGCAACTACATTGACAGTGCTAACATCACTTTGAGGTTACCGTGCTACCTCTGTTGTGGTCACAGGCACCACTGTGCTTGCCTCGAAGGGTATGCCTTCTTCGCTGCAACACCGTCATTCTGTCCTTACGTCGATCGCAATGTTGCATCTTCTTCAATAATATGAGTAATGCATGCTGTTACTGGCAGAAGGTCAGGACATTGTCTGTTGAATTTCCAAGACAGGGACCTCAACTGTAAACTGATGAATAAGACAGGGATCTTTATTAATTTATCCTAATGTCTCAGAGGTAATCATGTAGTTCTCCCATGTTTGCCATCAAGAACTACGTGTATCAATTCCTTTTCTTGGTGCAGATTATGCGAACGTGAGATAGATCTGAATGGAGGCAAAGAATCCACGTAATTTGTTGGAAAAGGCCTTGTTGTTGTAGATTATGTGAACCTTAATTGGAGTGAGAAATCCGCACCAGGACATCTCATACACTAGCCACCAAGTAATTGATTCCACACATCTCCATATAAAAATGCACGCCATCAGTATCCGATATAGCCTCATTTTCGAAGAAACAATGTATTCAAGGTTCATGAGAACTGGAGACATACTTTGCCCATATTCTAGCCACCAAAACATAATATTCCAGCAGGATGTTTCAGTTTTCAGGTAAACCCTGATAAACCGAGGGTGACATTGGGAGCTTGCTAAAAAAATGCAGAATCCAGGTTCTGTTTTACGCTTGTACCAGTTGTTTTGAGGGCGGATAAGGAGTCGATTTGAGACATCCGGTCAGTGCTCCATGTGGAAGACATATTCAGTCAGGCGCTGCAACTTGCCCGGATCTACCTTTTGCTCTGAAACAGTGACGGGAGACTTCACCGTCAGCATCCGAGAAGCAGGTTCTAGTGTCCACCCATTTCGCAAAGCATCTGCATATGAACATAAAACCATGAGCACAGCCGGAATCTGAAAATGCATTCTTGGTTGACTGGGAAACCTAATCTTAAGCAGTCAGTGAGGTAAGCACTCATTCTTGTTTTGGACATACTTTTCTAACTGCCAAAGGATGACCCCTGGGAGTAAATTGCCATCCGTAAATAATTATATCATCGTGAAGATGATATAAAGGTACATCGGAAATGGTGCACTCGGAATTAATTGATTTTTACTCATGAAGCTTCCGAGTTTCCGCAAACACACTTATACCCCTAACTTTTTTGCAATAACACGTGTGCCACTACTTCTTGCACTGTTAA
This sequence comes from Ottelia alismoides, assembly GCA_037367405.1. Lineage (NCBI taxonomy): Eukaryota > Viridiplantae > Streptophyta > Magnoliopsida > Alismatales > Hydrocharitaceae > Ottelia > Ottelia alismoides. The sequence continues at coordinate 238,838 of JAZKJV010005965.1, read as the reverse complement.
CACTTATACCCCTAACTTTTTTGCAATAACACGTGTGCCACTACTTCTCGCACTGTTGACAATTATACCCTTCGCACGAAGCTAAAAAAATAATAAATAATAATAAATCAGGAAGGAGAGGAGAATAGATATCCATACATATAGATCAAGTATCTCGAGAACACATGCTCACACACGAGACATAATCCATCATCATCCTCTCCCATTTCCCTCGCATTTTCCTCTCAAGAACAAGAACGAGAAGAGCATACTGAGAAAGAAAGAACCACCACGAATGAGGTCCTAACCTTCGATCTGATCCAAAAAAGCGCTCTCATCTTTGGATCAATCTCATGCCTCCCATTATCCCCAATTCGAAGGTATTATCCCCAATTCGAAGGTGTGGCCAACAGCGATGCTGGTGAAGAAGTCTCGCTTCACACTCCTCTTCGTCCACAAGTTCGCAAACCTCTCGGAGGGTGACCTTTGGTAGACACCTATTGACTAGCTCGTCATCCATCTTGAGTGCACAGGAACAACCGTATTGTCGAGGTTGTGCTCTGTCCTAGCTAGAGCTCCACCAGCCAATGCCATGCACGCCCTGACAACTCCGCGATCTAGAAGGAAGGCTTTAGCCACCCTGCCACCTTAAAACGCAATCAAGCACATCAAAGGAGGATGGGACACATTAAAGGAAATTGATGCCAGCCAAGGCTTCAAACTTCGATATTGTTCTCATTTGGGGATAGGGAGGTGGGGAGGATGAACTCGTTGAGGGTGCTAATGGTGGATACGCATGAGGGGGAAGGAGGTGAGAGAGGAAGGTGGTGAGCATATACAAGAGTATGGAGATGGTGACGATTCCCCGCAATGATGACTGTTCAACGAGAAAGCCATGGGAAGGGCATGCTCAGTGCTCAACATGGCCATGTCGATTGGCTCCACAAGAACAAGGAGACTCTGCCTATGTGCCTGGGTGCTGCGTAGGGGAGTGGAGGGGCTACAGGGCAGAGAGCTCGAGGCAAACGAGCCTTGTGGCAGGGGATCGAAGTGGAGACCCAAGGGGTTGGAGGGAGGGGAGGAGGATTCAAGGCAGGGGGGAAGGTGATAGAGAGGGAGTCAAGGAGGCAAGGACAATGACGGAAACAGAGTGAGGGGTGAGGCGGTGGGTAAGAGGGCGGAAGAGGTCGGGGGCATTGGAGGAAAGAGAGGAGAGAGAGAGAGAGGGTAGGTGGGCAGAGGAAATCGAGGCGGTGACTTGAGGATGGAGGAGGGGGGAGGGAGAAGAAGATGAGGAAGGAGAAAGAAGAATAGAATCAATAGATAATTACCCTTGCATCCCTCTATATTCTTTTCAATTACATAAATGTCCATAAGTTAAATTTTGGGTGGGGGAATGGATCGCAACCCGAGGGATATAACTTTTAAATAGTGCAAGAAAGAAGGGGCACATGTTTTAACGTAGAAAAGGTAACAATGTATGTGTTATGAAAATAAAGATGCGGAAGCGAACATGGAAAAATTAATAAGAACACGAAGAACGCGGGATTTTAACGTGGAACCCTACTCCGTGAGGAGCGGGATGAAACCACGGGAGAAGCCCTCAAAGGGGCGTATTTTTCTATTGCTTTTCTCAATGAGTACAGGGGGTCTGGGGCTCCTTATATAGCCTCTTCAGAGCCTCCAAGTCCCACCACTGGACGATGTGGGACTAAACACAGGATGGGGTAAATGGATCTTCTACAGAATCCATTTACCCTGTTACAACTCAATGGGCGCACAACTAAATACTCTAACACTCCCCCTCAAGCTGGAGCATGCAATGCTCAGCTTGGACAAACAGAAAGAAACTGAACTCAATGCTACAGGACACTACGGACAATATAAACCCAACGCGCACATTGCTGCAGTCGAGGACGTTGCTTCTCATGTTGTGCAGGTGAGGAGGACGAACTGGCTGGAGTGTGAGTCTGCAGAATCTCCTCGTCGGAGAGCATGCGCTCTGAACTGCGCATGTCAGAGTCGCTGCAACTGGAAATGAGTCTCCTCGTCGGAGTACTCTGGCCCGCCACATTAATGTGGACAACTGCTCCATCTCTGAAAAGGGCCTAACTGAAAAAGGCTGTGGCTGTGCAATCCTCGTCGGAGTCCACGGTCGTTGGAGAATGGAGTCTGAAAATAGTCTCCTACTCGGAGAACTGGGTCTCTCCCATCTGACTCAGAGAATGGTGCACTGCTCTGGTGTACCTATGATATCACATGAAAACCCTTGCCAATATGGCATAGGGAATGGTCCTCTACTCTGGAGTCCCTATGGCTCACATGAAAACTCTGGCCTGACAACAAGAAGAATGATGGGGACCACGAATAAATGATGGTAATATATGCTCATCTGACAATGACTGCATACTCGTGCGTGTCTGAAACTGGAGACTCGGAAACATCTAATGTCGAGTCTGATCATCAACTGTAGAGTCTGAACAATCTGACCGGTTTGGAAATCTGAATCTGCAACATGACCTGTGACTCTACACATATACTCCCCCTTTCTCCCATACTTGTCATAATATGAACATCGACAAAGTTGGGATAAGACAAGATAAATAGGGGGTAAACAACATGAACATGAACATTCTCCCTTATCAAGTGAGATCTCGAGTATATGGATTGTCACCTTCAAATGTATAGATCCATATAAACTAACCAGAAATCTTTATCCATGAATGGAAATTTAAATTACTGATAATATAAAAAACCTTGTTTTCTGATGTATATAACATGTCTATGTAGAAATACCAAAGTTTACAAGTAGCATTAGGACAGACTGAAGTGAAAAATTGAGAGGTAGGGTGATTAGCAGGGTGTACAGACATTGGTGGACTTCTGTTGATACCACTTGTCCTCTTTGTGGGGACGGTGAGATAGATGTTGGCTATCTCTTTTCCATCTATCCCTTTTCTAGGGAGTTTTGGGGAAGATTGATGATTCTTTAGCTGAGCACGTCCTCCTCGGTTGGCTTCTGGGAAACCTATAGGGAGGGCGAAGAGTTGTAGGTAGTACTGTCTCTGTGGGCATGTTCAAGTCATTCGCAGTGATTTGGCACTATGGATGCAACAAATAATGGCGTGTGCTGGTGTGGTAAGGCTTCTGTTTAGGGGTGTGTGTGGGGCATGTATCCCTCTCATTTGTGCATAACCAAATCCAACCTACATCAACAGGTCAATGCAACGATCTGCTCCAATCAACATAGTTATCTGCTTGCGATAGATACATGTTATACTAATGAAACTTTTACAGTAATATGTCAACTGTTCATTGCCTTTTTTCTATGAAACCCAACAAGGCATCCTCCGTTTACCTTTAGTTTTTCCTATCTGTATAAAGAGAATTCTAGAGCACATGACAATAGAACTCTTGTATTCCCTTTCGCATAGTATTAGAGAAGTGGTCTTTGACGACAACACCTTTACACTCCTTTTGAAACCATATCCCCCCTGCTGAGCCCCTACCGACGTCACAACAGCCCCATCCGCAACAAAAAGCTACAACCACACCATCCTGGTGGTAGAAGCAATGGCCCCATGCACGGCCCAATCCTGTGTGTTGCCTCCTGCACTTCGCGCCAGCCCCCCACATCCCCCCTTGACCCTTAGGCCAGCCCTATGCGTGACACCTTGCACCAGGGCATTGTGTCATCGATCATGTCGCTTCTTCGTGTGTAGTAGCCAACCCGCACTTCCCATCCTTGCATGGGATCTCTGGGTTGCGGTGGCAAATCGTATAGGCATTTGTATCCTCAAAAGTGGTCCGCCCATCAATAGAGACAATGCTCACAGAGTTTTGGGCCAGCCTGGTTCGAATTTGTACTTAATATAGATCCGACATGCGCGACAAGAGGATAAGTGGCACAGTTATGACGCGGCTTCCTCAAGGCAATAGGTACATCGAGGTCATCAGCCTCTCTGTCCTCAGGTATCAGCTCCTCCTGTATAGTATCCCGTAGAACAAGCATATCGCCAGTGCCATCAGTAGAAACAATGTGTTCATTACATACTTGAGGTGTGCTGGATGATAGAGAAGGCACATGAATAGAGGAGTGAGTAGAGGACCTGCGAATGTAAAACCATGGTAGGAACTATGTCAGTGTAGACGGAGGTAGAGGTGGTAGAGGAGGTGGAGGTGGGGGTGACTGAGACTCAACATGGGGAGTTGTTGGTGGAGATAACAAAGGTGGTGGAACAAAGATATCCTCACCAGAGTTAGCATTAGACAACATGTACATAATACACTCAAAAAATGTGACATCAATACTCATATAATATTTTTTCCATACAGGATCAAAACATCTATACCCTTTTGGGGTATGAGAAAAACAACGGATACACATTTAACAGCTCTAGGAGAGAGCTTGTCACGATCGGGAGTAAAATTGTGGACAAATGCCACAAACCCAGAGATCCTGAGAGTAAGGGAGAATAGGCCCTTCTCAGGAAACGCAATCAAGAAAGGAACCTTTTCCCCTAGGATAGTGGAAGGCATGCGGTTCACTAAGTAACATGCAGTGAGAACCACATCACCCCAGAACGAATGAGGAGCTCGACTTTGAATCAAAAGAGTCCTCATGACATCCAAATGATGACGGTGTGTGCATTCAACAACACCATTCTGTTGCGAAGTGTAAGCACATGAAGTTTGATGAACAATCCAAGAGATCTGAGAAATCCAGACAACTGTAAAGTGGAAAACTCTAAGGCATTGTCAGTATGAATGAACTTGACAGTAGCAGAAAAAATGTTCTTAATCTCAATAAGAAAAGATTTAATTACATGACCAGCTTCAGACTTATTATTTAACAAGAAAACCCAAGATAATATAGAGAAATCATCCACAATAACCATACCGAACCGATGTCCTTGATGATCGGGAACACGACTAGGATCCCAGATATCAAAATGAAGCAACTCAAATAACTAACTACTGTGACGATTCGGGAAAGAACGATGGTGCTTCCCAAGCTAACATGCCTCACTCTCCAAGGTAGGTATAGGTAAAGATCTGAGGTAGAACATGACACGGCTTCTGCAGAGGAAGGTGTCCAAAATGAAGATGTCACATGAAAGGAGAGACAGATCCATTTGAAATAGTAGCATCACAAGCATATGGAGGTTGGACCAGTATGTACAACCCTCTTTGTTCACGGCCACATCCAATCACCCTACCCGTGAATATGTCCTCAAACACGGGAGAAGAATGATCAAATATGGCACGACAATGTAGGTCTTTTGTAATATGACTAATAGATAAAAGATTCATCTGATATGCTGGAGCATGTAAGACATTCTGCAGATGCATCGACGTGACTGGAACAATCTCCCCCCGACCAATAATGGTAGATGAAACCCATTAGCAATCACCACTGATCTACCAGGAGGGATAGATCTATACAAAGTAAACTGAGTCCGATCTCCATACATGATGAGAAGCTCTGTAGTCCATGATCCAATCAGTGAAATCTGAACCGCTACAACTGGTAAGTGCATAGGAAATATCTGAGGAACTTGTATAAGCTTTGACATGAGCTGCAACATCTGAAGATCATGCTGTTGGGGAGGGTGATGTAATCATCATCTCTCTCAATCTCGAGACAATATCATCAAACCTCGCATCACGAGAAGGAGTTAGTGTAGTCTTTGTCTACTCAGCTACACGGGCAGACGTTGAATATCCATGCTTCAGATAGCATGTCTCCGACTGTCCTGGACGGTTGCAACGTGAGCATGGGCCATGGTGTCGTCCTCCTCCTCGACCACAGGATCCGCGCCCGTGAAACTGTGAAGAACCCCCTCTGCCACGAGAAGCTATCATAGCAGAGGGTGTCTGAGTCACAGTAGTAGACGAAGTAGTAATCATGTGCAACCTCTTGTAGACCTCCTCCATCGGGGGTATCGCCTCTCCAGTAAGTAGTTGAGTACGTGTTGCATTGTACTCAAAGTCAAGGAATGACAGAAAGACTCCAGTCATAGTGGCATTCCTGTATCCTATTGTTGCTTAATGCTGGTAGAAATGGGCACGAAGCTATGAAGACGCTCAAACATGCCTCAAAGATGCGAGAAGTGGGCATGGAGAGGTTGACCATTCTGCTTGATCGAGAAAATGTCATACCGCAACTGAAGGATTTTGCTCTCATTCTTTGCCTGCACATATGTGTCAGCCAAGATATCCCACATAGCCTTAGTCGTGGGTTGATTGACAATGTCGTTGGCGATCTCCGTGGTGAGCATCCCAGAGAGCCAGATCCTTGCATAGGCATCATCTTGCTTCTATGAAGCATTTGCCTCAGTTTTGTCCGGCGGTTCTGAGTCAGTCAAAATGTGCTCCTTGTTATGGCACTGCACAAGGGTGCGAAACATCATGGACCACAACTCGTCGTTGGTCACATACAATGTTCACGAAAGCAGCCCGTGCGGCCGTATATGCGTGTGCGGTGCCCTCAGTGCACCACTTTCATGAAGCCCCCCATTATGCGCCATGTCCGCTTATGCGGGCCGCATATGCGGGTTGTGTGGCCGCATACACATTTATTTATGGGATTTTATCAATTGTGCCCCTTCGAGATATCACAATATCAGTTATGCCCCTATATTTTTGGTAATATCAGTTGTGTCCCTTACTTTTTGCTATTTTATCACTTGTGCCCTTCGGGTTAGTGATCGTCCAACGGACATTAACTTTAGGGACACATCAGGAATTAAATGAAAACAAATGAATTGAAAAGTCCAACCACTGTTCATCTTCCTCCTCCCTCATCTTCCCTCCTCTTCATCTTCCTCATCCTCCTGCCCCTGCCTCCCCCCCCTTGTTGCGCCCGCAGGCCCCCGTAACCCCACGCCTCCCCCTTGCCCCGCTGCTCCGCCCCAGGTCTCCCCTCTGCCCCCTTGCCCCCGCCCCGAGTTGCCCCCTTGCCCCCCGCAGCAGGCCCCTCCGCCCCCGCACCTCCCATACGGCCCTCGCACTTCACCCCCGCAGCTCCCCCCTCCGCCCCCTCCGCCCCTGCCACCGCCGCCCCCGCGCCCAGGTCGCAACCCCTCCCACCTCTGCCCCCCGCAGCCCCTGCCCCCACGCCCCCCAGGTCGCAGCCCCTCTCCCCTCCGCCCCCGCAACCCCTGTCCCCGCCGCCCCCCTGCGAGCCCCCCCTCCGCCCCCCGCAGCCCCTGCCCCCGCGCCCAGGTCGCAGCCCCTCCCCCCTCCGCCCCCCGCAGCTCCTGCCCCCGTCGCCCCCGCGCCCAGGTCGCCCCGCACCTCCTCCTCAAGCTGCAGCTTTCGTTAAATTAAGATACATTTTTGACTAATTGATTCATAAAAATTCATCAAAAAATTCAATAAAATTCATCGTTTGATCCGTAATGAGTGATATGTCCGTGAAAATGCAAAAAATTTAGAGATTCAATGTATGCATGAAGGTGTCACTAAGAGAGAGAAATTATGAGGAGAAAGGAAGAACAACAAATGGATGAGGAAAAAGATAAAGAGGTCTGGACAATAATACCCCTCTTAACTGCACCAAAGTTTGATGAAACCATAGTTAAATCAACTCATTGACGGTCAATCTGACGGAAGGGCACAACTGATGACGGAGCAAGAAGTGAGGGGCACAACTGATATTACCAAAAAGATAGGGGCATAACTGATACTGCGATATCTCGGAGGGGGCACAACTGATAAAATCCCTTTATTTATTTATTATTTTTTAATTTATGACACGTTTTTATTGTGTTATTTCTGCCACATTTTCCTTGCTTTTGCATGTATACCAACCAAGCATTTCGTACGCATTTAAATCCATCGTCAAAGTAGTTGTACTAAGAGATTGGAGTAAACACGCAAGGAAGAAAAAGAATAATGTATTAATAATTTAGCTAACTAATTTAGTCAACTAATAGTTATTATGAGTGCAATATATTATATGTATAGTTTGGTACTTTTGATGGAGGGTCGGTTATAAATATAACAACATAGATAAATGACATTGTAGTCAACAATGGAGGTATTTTGTGCGCTAATTTTTCTATTTCGTTGATTGTTGTCAATTATTTTGTGTGCTAACCATTCTATTGAAGTATTGATATTTGATTGATAGAGATTGTTTTGAACTCTATATGAAAGTTGTTTTTCTTATATCTTCTGTTGGATCACAATTATGCATAAATTTAGTTCTGTTGTAGTCATTTTTATATATATTTATTTATAAGAAAAAATTAAGAAACCGTATAGAACCGCATATACCCCGCATATGCCCCCGCATACCACTTAAGCGCTATTCAGTGACATTTCCGAACGCATACACATACCGCTTTCTTGAACCTTGGTCCCATCCATCTTCACAATGGGAGCCAGGCCCTTGAAGGCACCTGACGACGAAAAAAATTCACCCTTTTTCTCTGACATGATGGATTAATCGTCAAAAATCCGAATCAAACTGGGGAGTAGACATATTTAAGCAAGTCTATACAATCATATGGAGGAATGGTTGTACGTGTAGACTTATACAACCATTCTCTCCAATCCTTGTTGTAGTCTGGGACCGGAAAACATGATTTATTTAAATGTCTGAAATCACGTATTCCGGTCAAGATCATACCCTCTAGCCGTGTAAACTGTGGCTGGGGTGTCTAGCAAGAGGGGTTGGCGGATGGATGACCTTGTAGGCTACAGGGTTGGCCGGTAGTGCCGTTGGTGGCGGCAAGGGCGGCCAACGAGCTATTGGGGGCAGATGAGCGGTCAGACGAGCTGTTGGGAGCGGCGGGCGAGCCGCTGGCTGTTGGAGGTTGGGCATGCTGGTCGGTGGCGATGGGTGGGGGAGCCGTGGGTAGGGCTAGGGTTTAGGGAGATATGGGAATCCCGATCTAGGTCCGTTGCTCTGATTCCGTGTTGACGAAAAAGAATAGAACATATTATTGAGACCCTAGGACTCTCTTATACAGGAGAAAAGCCCTGCGTAAATTACATGAGAGGTACATGAAAGAAATAGAAATTCGAAATAAATATAAAGAGATAAATATCTCAACAATTGTAATACGTAGTATGCCAAGCTTTCATTTCCTTTTTTCTATGTAGCCCAACAAGGCAACCTCTGTTTACCTCATGGGTTCCTCTCTACATAAAGAGAACCCTATAGTGCATAATAGTAGAACTCTTTTATTCCCTTTCACAATAACCACTTTATGAAAAGTATCATGGATTACCCATAATTACACGTAGATGAAGGATAATAGTCTTATTTTCTTTTATCATTTTTTTAAGGTTGGAATCGGAAGAATTGCTTAGGGATGAGAATCATGATCGTGCATCGAGAGGGTAGTGTCCTCATCAAGAAAATTGTGGTTATAACATCGACATGAACTAAACGGAATCGAAAGAGATGTTTGTAGTAGGGTTGTCTATCGAGCCCAACGAGTCGAGCCAGGCCTTGGCTCGGGCTCGAGCTCGATAAGCCCAGTTGGGCTCGGGCTCGAGTTGTTCTAGCCTAGCCGATCTGGCTCGGGCTCGGTGAGCTCAAGTCTCTTATCGAGCCAACTCGGGCTCGATAAGGATCGAGTCGAGCCCCTTATCGAGCCTAGTCTCGGCTCGAGCCTAGTCATGTTCGTTAAGGAAAATAGGCATTTTTTGGTGGAAAAGTGTTAGATGCGTGGGCTCGAATACATAACCTCTTCTCTGAAGACTGCCTTCCATACCGGTAGGCCACTTTCTGAGTTGTATACAAAAGTTAAATTATAATATATATATATATATATTTAACATTCTATTTTCTAATAAAAAGGAAAAAATATTAATCATCTAATTATAACCTAAAATAACATAGATAAAGTGTATAGATAAAGTGTACGAAGTCCAAGTCTACAACATAGTCCACCCAACGTTACCATTACACAAACCACATAGACACATAGTTCATCACTCACAATATTGCAAGACTAATATAAATAAAAATAAACATCATTACAGTTTCACAAATAGAATATATATTAATATATATTCCTTATCAAGCCCTTTATTGATTTATCGAGCCGAGCAGGGCCCGGTTCGGGCTCAACTCATTAAGTTGTCGAGCCAAAAAATCTTACTCGGTCTCAACTCAATAGCCTAATGAGTCGAGCTCACGAACCCTTATCGAGCCGAGCCTGGCTCATCGAGCCGTGACTCAATAGCCAACCCTAGTTTGGAGGGTATAAGAGGGAGGATCCAGATTGCAACATTGGTTTGGGTTATATGTATTGTAACATGTAACAATGTCTAAGTTATATTAAATATCGTCATGCAAAAGCTCAAACTTCATCTTTGCAAAATTTCATTTTTGTCAGTATTTACAGATCACTTTGTATTCTTATCAATCATGTCAATGTACGTATTGGTTGTATTTTCTATGTAATGTTTATCACAACATCTTAGTACACATCTTCACATAATTATTTTATTTATATTTAATTCATATGGGGGTTGTAATCATCACAACGTTTATGTGGAGACGGTATCATCATCATCATCGATGGAGTCGGTAGCATTTAAGTATGGACATGAAGGATCTCGTCGAGGTAAGCCCTTGTGTTTTGGTTGCGAGAGAACGAGAGAGGGAAGGATATGGTAGGATGGGGGCTCCCGTTAGGCGAGCGAGTTCCGATTGATGACGTTCCCCTCCTTCGAGGGGGTTATTTATAAGGTGTATGCCCTCGCCACGTCCTCCCCCTTCCCACGCCCTTGCGGTTAGGGTCTCCGGGAGACCCGACCTTGCCGCAACAGCCGGAGGCGGTTACATGACCACGTCGGTCACGTCGGTCGTTCTAAATCTCCCACTTGACCGAAGTGGTCAAAACATATATACTCACACTATTCGTGTGGAGATTTATCATATGAGGATTATTATCTATGAAAACCTCTTCCTTGACTCAAACATTCCCGAGTCCCATTAAACCAACATGTTTAATGTATGTTCCTGCTGCTATTCCCTTGGTAAGGGAATCAACCAACATGTCACTGGTAGGTATGTAGGTTATCGTGATTTCTTGTTTCCCCACTATATCTTGTATATAGTGATATTGGATCTCAATGTGTTTTCCTTTAGAACTATTAGCCCCATTATTGATCAAGCTTATCGCAGCTTGATTGTCACAATACATTTCAATTGGCCCTTTGACCAATTTGAGGCTCAGATTCTCTAGAAAACGTCTGATCCACACAACATGAGTGGTGGTCATGCTACATACAATGTACTCAGCCTCCTGTGTATGTTGAGATACACATCCTTGTTTCTTGCTACCTCAAGAAACGTCTGCTCCACCAAAGATGAATATGTAACATGATGTGGATTTTCTATCATCCACAACCCCTCCGAAATCGGCATCGGAGAGTAGCCTACCACTTCAAGCGATTCTGCTTGATACACAAGTTTCAGATGAACTGTCTCTTTCAGATATCGATGAATCATCTTTACAACTTCCCAATGTGTTGGATCGGGATTGCTTTGATATCTACTGACTAAGCTTACTGGATAAGCTAAATCAGGTCGAGTACACATTATTGCGTACATTAAACTTCCCACCGCTTGTGCATATGGTACATCTAAAGGTTTCTGCCCCTTTCCGGGACACTGATTCCTACCGAGTCTCTTTCCTATCACAAGTGGTGTTGGAGCTAGAGTGTTGTTCTGCATTCCAAATCTCCTTAATACAGTATGCAAATATCTTTCCTGACTAAGGCTCAATGTCCTTGAGTCCCTGTCTCTTATTATTTGAATTTCAAGAACATAGGATGCTTCGCCCATGTCCTTCATCTCAAATTCATTGATCAATTTCTGTTTGATTTCATCGAGCATTTGTATGTCATTACTTGCAAGCAGAATATCATCCACATATAATGACATGATTGCAAAATTGCTCCCACTCTTCATGTCATATGCACAGTTATCCAATTTATTTGAAACAAATCCAAATTGGTTAACTTTCTCATGAAATTTGAGATACCATTGCCGTGAAGATTGTTTCAAGCCATATAATAACTTTCTTAACTTGTAAACCCTTTTCTCCTGACTTTCAACCTGAGAACCATCAGGTTGTCACATATAAATTTCCTCCTTTAATTCTACATTAAGGAAGGCCGTCTTCACATCCATTTGGAATAATTCCAAATCCATATATGCAGCTATGGTTAAGATCATCCGAATGGATGCAAACTTAGCCACTGGAGAGTAGGTTTCCTGAAAATCTATTCCAGCTTGTTGAGTATAACCTTGGCAACTAATATGGCTGTGTATTTGTCAATAGTACCGTCAACTCGATACTTTTTCTTGAATACCCATTTACATCCTATGGATTGCCTACCTTCTAGCAAATCACATAATTCTCAAACACCGTTTCGCTCGATTGAGTCCAACTCATCTCTCATGGCGGCCGACCATGATTCTGACTCAGACTAAGCAATAGTTTCATCAAAGGATATGAGATCTGTACAATCCACGACATCCTCATCCACGGTGTAGCACGACACCTCGCATCCACAGAAATGGTAATCTTCCATCCATGCGGGTCGTGTTCTGGGTCTCTTGTTGCCGATTATACTCGTGGGTTGTGTGGGTCCACCCACTTCTTGTATAGGATCATCATGTTCCATAGGTTCATTCTCTCAATTGGATGATCGATATCATCCTCAAGTTCTTGTCTAATGCTAAAGTCGTCTTCATTGTCCTGTAGGACAATCAGAGGATCTGATTCCTCCACTTCATGCTCCTTTTCTTGATGAATTTCAAGAAAAGTTGCATCACGACTTTCTTTAGTTTCATGCAAGAACCTATATCATTTAGAATTTTCACTATATCCAATAAACTTGCACTTTAATGTCTTGAAGTCTAGCTTGTCCCTAAGCTGACTCGCTACCAGAACATGTGCAAGACATCCTCATTTCCAGAGATGGCCCAACTCGGGCTTTTTGCCATTCCATATTTCATATGGCGTTGATTCTACGGACTTGGTGGGAATCATATTCTGTATATAGTTCGCAGTCAACACTGCCTCTCCCTAGAATTTTTTGGAGAGTCCTGAGTATGAAAGCATACACCTTACTGCATTCATCAAAGTTCGGTTCTTTCTTTCTGTTGCACCATTCTGCTGTGGTGTATAGGGCATTGTAGTCTGCCTAGGAATGCCTATCTGAATACAGTAATCCTCAAACTCCTTTGAGGTATATTCCCCACCTCTATCCATCCTAAGAGTCTTGATTGGTTTTCCCAATCTTGTCTCCACTTCCGTCTTATATCTCTTAAATGTTTTAAGTGCTTCCGACTTTCTTCTAAGAGATAGACATAGGAGAACCTCGAGTAGTTAGTCATCAAAGAATGTTATAAAGTATTCCGTATTTCTATGTGTGTTGATGCTCAGTGGTCCACATATGTCTGAATGGATCAAACCTAGTAACTCTGTTGATCGTGTTCCGGTTGGGAAGGGTCTTCTCGTCATTTTATCGGTTAGCCAGGGTTTGCAGGGCAATGTTCTTGCACCCGTGATCTTAGATAACAGATTTACCTTCATCATTTGATCCACTTTAGAATTTCCTGGATGACCCAGTCGCATGTGACACAAGTCATAATCAGACAAACAACACAAAGAATAATCAGAAGCGACATTCATTGATTCACTAGAATTTATTACATGATGACAAAATAGGTCATGCTCAGGCACAAATTTTCCCATTGCATAAACCTTCTTATTCTTGCCAATAGAAACATGCTTATTATAAAAGTGGACTTCGAAATCCTTCTTGAGCAGCACTGGGACAGAGATCAGGTTCCAGTGTATCCCTGGGGCATACAATACATCATTCAATACCATAATGCTATCCCCAATGTCAAGTCTGTATGTCCCAACACCTTCCACGTTCAGGTAGGTGTTATTCCCCATGAAGATCCTCTGTTCGCCTTTGCTTGCTTAGTTCCTTGAAGTCCACCAGGCCTTCCTTCGTTTTGGCGATGTGTCTGCTTGCTCCAGAGTCGATCCACCATCCATCATTGTCCGTGATGACGGAGTTGCATTCCACGACAGTCGCGAATTCTATTTTCTTTTTGTCTTTGTTTTCAGGCATTTTAGAATTTCCTGGCTTCTTTTTGTTGGGGCAATTGACCTTGAAATGACCATATTTGCCGCAACCATAGCAAGAGCCACGTGGGTATTTCTCACTCTTTCCCTTGAAATTCGCCTTAGAAGGGCCTAGCCTTTTCTTTGTGTGAAAGATCTCGACTTTCGATCTTCGCTTTGAGAGGACTTGTTCAATCGCCAACTGTACAGGTAGGTCCGTCACACTCTTTATATTGGCGTTCATCCTCAAGGATGTAGCAACCATGTTGAATGACGGCGGGGGACTTCCTAAGATGGTTGCTATATGCATCCTCTCCGGAATTACACATTCAACAGCCGCCAGATCTTTGGCCATCACGATCATCTTGTTCAAGTGCTCGAGGACGCTTTCAGATTCCTTCATTCTACATGAGTTGTACTTGTGTAGAAGAAGCTGGACGCTCACTTCCGATTTGGAGTGATATTTCTCCTTAATCGCAGTACAGAGCTCATACGCTAATTTACAGATCTCGAAGACCCGAATCAGATTCAACTCCATATGGGTCAGCGTAAAACTTCTAGCACTATTATCTGTTTTCTCCCACTGTTCGCGGGACCTAATTTCTTCCACAGTTGGATTCTCAGATAATGTAGGGCCGGGTTTTTCTATTATGGAGTGTATGCTATCGTGTAGCAGGTAAAAGTAGATCTTTCTACTCCATAATTCATAATTAGTACAGTTAGGGTACTCAATTTTTCCTACCTCAGTGGTAATTGTCTTGCTTGCCATTTTAAATCTTGAGTTAAAACACACGCTAGGGTTTGTTGTCTTGCGGGGGTTCCGGAAAAGGGCAGTGATAGACCTGACGCTGCTTGCCTCCTTTCCTTAGATGCCGGCGTTGGACAACGACGGCGATGATTGGGGTTCGGATCGGGAATGAAAGCTTTGATACCACTGAAGGATCTTGTCGAGGCACACCCTTGTATTTTGGCTGCGAGAGAACGAGAGAGAGGGAGATCGAGAGAGGGAAGGATATGGTTGGATGGGGGCTTCCATTAGGCGAGCGAGTTCCGATTGATGGTGTTCCCCTCCTAGGAGGTTATTTATAGGGCGTATGCCCTCGCCACGTCCGCCCCCTTCCCACGCCCTTGCAGTTAGGGTTTCCGGGAGACCTGGTCTTGCCGCAACCGTCGGAGGCGGTTGCGTGACCACGTCGATCACGCCGGCCATTCTATAGGACAAAGGGAGGATCACAATAAGAACATAACATGGATGCTCTTTTGTTATTGTCTGTGGAATTGAAAGTCTTAGAGAAAGGACGACACAATAGGAGGAATTGTGATCAAAACATCGATGTAGATGCATTGATCTTTGTTGTTGGTGGTGTTTTTCGTAGAAGGATGTTAAGGCCAGGAAGAAGAAAAGACATTGCATGACAACTTGAGGCATTAAGGTAGGGGTTTAACGCATTTTCAATGGATATCCAATGGTTACTTTATCGTGACATCATCTTAAAGGGATTAGCCTATATGGATACATGATCTAAATTTTCGGATTGGTATTCATTCATTTGAGATTAAACCATATGAATCAAATCAGGCATCCACCTGATTTAGTTCTGATGCACACCCCGAAGGTTGATTGGATATGGAATGTGTCCGATAACCATATAGTTAACCCATGGATATCCATGAGTCATCCATTCCGGGCACAAAATATAACAAGCTAATCTATACTGGGTACCCATCCCGAAATATTTTATTGGATATCCATGAGTGTAGGGTCAACCGACATGGATTGGGTCATATAACCATCCGACCTAGTAACCATGAACAACCTTACTCTTGTTGATGCATTGTCGTCTGATTGAAGTTCGTTTGAGGGGGTGTTGTGATTGCTTAAAGATTAAAAAATGAATGACCATTAACCTCTAATGTTCGTACTATGATTTCAAATAAATAAATAGGACAATGGAAGAAAGTTTGTATGTCACATGATATATCCAAAATCTCTTTATTATAGAGGTTGTCCGTCATAATTTTGAAAGTAGAAATTTTTTGGTATGCTTTCGATAATTGAAGATGTGTTTCTTTGAATGCTATGCTCGAAAAAACGAAGCGGCCCATCAAAAATAAGTGGTAAGGAGATGTAGAACAAGTATTATATTAAGAAAATGACACACTCTTCAAAATTCCTCTTCTTCACATCGCTACACACTTCCTTCACAACCTTCTCCAAATGTCCAATGGCGATATCTAAACAATGATTCACTATTTCATGGAGCATTACTTGGGAGACCATCCTCGTCCCCTTCTCCCTCAGCACACATCTTCTCTCGCACTGTAATCCCATTGATCTATGTTCAGGTTACCATAGCCTTGTCCCTAATATCATACTTTTCCTCCTCCACTATGTAGAACAGCCTCCGTGACCGGCGTGGTCAAGCAATCGCCTTCGGCAGTTGCAGCGTGACCGGGTCTCGTGGAGACCCTAACCGTCAGGGCGTAGGAATGGTGTGAACGACGCGAGGGTTTGCACCCTATATATACCTCTATCGGGAGGTGGAATTGTTGGACATGCGAGCCCACGGCGAGCCATTATGCAATAAATGTTATTGCAAATATCATTCCCTGATATGAAATGAAGAATAAATAATTTACATTATAGGTCCCTTAGTACAATTAGGGTTATGTACCATGGCTATCTTAATGATCATACAACTGTTGATTCAACTATTGAATCATAGAGGCTGGTGCTTGGATGAATATCTAAGAGTTTAGATTGATTACTCATCAAGCACCATCAAATGATTGTTAAAAGATGATCTCCAGCCTGAGTAGGAGATGGCAATCCTTATCTCTAAAGGCTGATATCTGACCGACCTCTTGATGCAGGTCCTCTGCATAGGAATAGAGATTCGGAGGTGTCAGATTAATTAGGTCAAAGAGTTGACTAAACGAGATCGAGATAACCAAAGTCCTATATCGTATGCTGTCACGATACAGGCACGCATCCTCTGACCGGAGACAGATGTGTTGCTATATGTCTGAGTATGTACATTTGGCAAACCAATAGGTTGATGACCTAAGCAAGGTCTATACACCGACACGTTGGTGTGTATATAAGGGCATATGAGTAATACGATCTCTCAAAGGGATCATACAGGTTCAGTTACTGAACCGGAAGACATGAGCTCACTCATGAGATATTGGAAGAATCAAATCCCGTGCGCACGGTCGTCTTGCTTTGGAAGCTTGACTAAATTTGTAGGTTTGATATATACTTTGGAAAGTATATGATTAAGACCTAGGTGTGATATACGCTTTTGGAAAGTGTATGATCGATACCAATTCCCAATGATCGAATGAGAAACTTACTGATAAAACCAAGAAGTAGACAGTATAAAGTTGATCCAATACTTCAGGTTTAGTCTGAGTCTTCCAGTATGCAGGATGTACAGGTATTGGGAATACCTGAGGGTGATGTGATCATAAACGATTGTATAACCATGATGCTTCCATTCCTAAGGAGTGATGAAACGGGTCTGGATTTTAGTTACTCCTCTCAGTAGAGAAGTGATTTGATCTTGGTCCAAATGTTGAACATTTATCTGAATGTGATTCAGATGCAATGAGAAGATTAGATTTGCGGTCTTGATTTAATCAATCATCTGTGGGAGGCATGCGATCTGGATTTGAGACATGATCTCAATATCCAAGTCACTATACGTGGAACAATACAATCGCCCTGTCCTTATCTCCAAGTATCTACAGAGAAAGCGCATTATCCTTGAATAGGTTCAGGATAATTTCATTGTTGATAATATATATCCGAGCATTGAGAAATGGATAATTAAATGTGATTTAATTGTCATGAATAATATGAATTTGATTCATATTATAAGGAGATTTATCTTAGATAATTAAATGAGATTTAATTATCAAAGATATAAATAATGTGAATGTGATTCATATTATTTGGGCACAAGAGAATAGAGATCCAAGATGATTAAATGTGATTTAATTATCATGGATATGAATAATATGGATAACATTATCCATATTAGTCATATATATTATAATTGTGATTTATAATATATAAGAGAGAGCTATTTGTAATTTACATTTGTTAATTAAATGTTGATGTGAATTGGATTCACATTGGACATTAAATTGAAAATGTAATTTACATTTTATTTTGGGTTGTGAATATGATTCACAAATTTCCAATGGCAAGATTGCAATATTTACAAAATGATTATGAATTATTTTTGTAGAATAATTTACAACAATTGTTGTTGTAATAAATTGAAGATACATGGAATAATGTAATCAAGGGAGATTACATTGAGATGTTCCTTCCAATAGGAGGAACGACCACCTATTCCTATTAGAAAAGGGTGGCCGTCCACTCCATGTATATGGAAGGAGGCACTCTCTCTTTCCCATTATCTCCATATTTGTTTGATTTAATTTGAGATTAATTTATATTAATTTATCAATATAGATTTAATCTAGATTAAATTAACTGTTGTTGGTTTTACCAACACAAATCTTAGCCATTGAAAGAAACACAATCAATGAGAGCCATTGGATTTGTGTTATCCCATGGATTGAGATCCGTGGATCCCAAAATATTATAAAAGGAGAGGCACACCTTTGCTCTTCTTGGCATAATGCTTTAGAAGCACATCTCTCTCTCTCTATTTCTCTCTACACGTCAGCCCTCTCTCTTCCTCTGATGGTCGTCCACCATGGATGCCCTAGAGAGACTCTCCATCGCCGTAGCGTCGTCGTCATGCTGCCCGATTGTTTGCTCGTGGATCTCCATCTCCTTCGGTGCACCTCACTCGTGAAGAAGACGATGGATCTCGTGTGTCGAGATCAGGAGATCCACCGCTTGGATTATCAACATGGATGTGAGAAGCACGCGGTTCATCCCCGCGCTCGCAAGCATCTCCTCCGTCGAATCGGACTTGAGACAGGAGGTCTCTTCGTTTAGGTATTCGATCGCAACCATGCTTCAAGAGGTAATTCTATTACGTGTTTGTGGTTTAGACGAAACGATCCGAGAAGTGTTCTTGGATCATATGGTTTCGTCGCATGAAAATTTTTTATTTCCGCTGCATAGCACAACTAGTCCGACTAGTCATTCTTCGTCGTTATCGATACGACGCTCACGCTTCCGTGATGCGCTTAAGGATCTTACCATATCCTTCAAGTGGTATCAGAGCCTTAGGTAGGTGTTTTTGGATACGATCCATTAATCGAGGATGACTTGGGTTCATTAGGGTTTGCGAAAGTTTTCTTGCATTTCATTTTCGCATCTCTGTTTTGAGATTATTTCTGGCACTGTTTAAATTGTTTAAACATGAAAATAATAATTGGATTTTATTCCCCATTAACTAAGGAAACCGTAGGATCTGAGTTTACGTAATTTCGATTCCGTTTGCTCAAGTTATGCTCATTTTAGTGAACATGTATCCACAGTTTCGGGGATTGCGAATCTCAACGTAATTAAAGAGTTAATTGCGGATTTGAAATGCTTTGAAATGCGTGCAAATAATTTAGGTTCTGCTGTAAATCAAATTAGCAAATTTTAGAAACTTACCTTGCTTAATTTGGATTTAAATTGATTGAGATATGGTATTTTTAGTGAGGATCACTGCTGGAAATGCTTTCCTAATAAGAACCTAGTGATTGTCATTTAACCAATTAGTGAAAATTGTTTAACTTTCTGGAATAATTGTGCATAAATATTTATGAAATATTTGATGATCATTATTTCCTTAAATGACATTGCCTTAACCAATAATTGATTAGATGTGATCTAGATCACTAATTGGTTACATGATCTACATGATCTACATTCCAACAAACATGTTGCTTGAATAGGATTTGGGATATGTTTAGCAAATCTCATTATAATGTTAATCAAAATTATTTTGATTATTATTATATGGTATAATATCGGTGAATAACCGATGATCATCTCAAGTACAAAGTGATCTATTTTGCATTATCCTTTCCCGAGGTGGATATGATGTCGAGTCGGAGAGCATTGGGATAGCGGGTTGCAACGTATGTGGTCCGTCCCACTCTCGTCGGTACTGACCATGACAGCGGGTAGGGTTAGTATAATGCTTAAGAAATCGTGATGTATTTCTAATTATTAAAATTCAAAACAATACGTATTTGAGATAATACCATGATTCAAGTAACAATAAAGAATATTTGTTGGATATTAATTGGATCATTAATTTAATATGATTAAATTAATTGGAATCCAATTAAATATAAAACACTCTATTATGAATAGAGATGTTATTTCCCTTGGAAGAATTAATCAAAATGAATATGATTCATAATGGTTAATTAGAATTTGAATATGATATGGAGGATCACATAAGTGACATCCATGGTCTCCCATCAAGGCGAAGGGTTCCGTCGCCAGATATTGTATGTAGGAGACGACTGTCCGAAGTGACAGCTCCTGCATACGATCCATTTGGATAGGGCTCTTCGCTTCTCGAAAGAGTAAGGACGTATGCGTAGTGACCCCAATATCGGATCCTCATATTATTGAGGCGATATTGGATTGCGCATAGCGAGTTGTATTCTTGCTGACGGTTGGTTCAATTAATGACGGGTCAACATCACCTTAGGGATGGTGGGCTCGGGTGTTAAAGACCGAATTGGGAGATGCAAGTTGGACTTGTAAGGCGGAATGTGTTCCTGCTTCTTTTTATCCGAGTTGCAGATTCTCATATTATTGGAATGTAATAAAGATAAGGAAGGAGATCCCAGATCTTGCTTGAGATATAATGGTAAGTATATCTCTTACATTGAAAATGATTAAGGGAATGAACTTTCAGTGTTGACAAGGCAAGACAACTTTGATATAAAAATTTCTAAATCAACGTAAAATATGTATATATATATATAAATATATACACTTATGCAAATTTCTTATTTCAGATAATCCTTCGTTAAAACCCACTCAATGATATACTCAATAATAACCAGTAGAATATCATAGATTGGACTCATGATCCAGATATTGTACTTGCAGTTGGACACGTAATGTATGTGGTTGCAATATGCAAGTTTCCTCACAATAATGAGGGATGAAAATTAAACAGATAATAGGACTACAACCCTAAGGTTTGTATGTTTCTATAGTCTAAAATATCATCAAATGTACATTGGAAGTGGCATGTCGATGATGATCGTAATTGTCAATTAATCCTTATAAAAAAATCTAAGAAGATATTCGGGCATACATATGTGCTCTTGACATTTAATCATGAGTAACATGGTTCTCTGCACCATGCATAATGGTAGCTCTATAAGAGATGATGTATTCAAATTGTTTGAATACATACCTGAATCAATGTTTTAAGAGTCTAGATGGATGTAGACATGATGAGTGTCATCATTATATTGTCTATACTCTAGTCATTCATGAAACTTCATAATATTCATATTGTATGAATTTAATGAAGCATGCATAAATGTTGAAATACTCTTACATTGAATTCTCCTGAATTTAACATAAGAGATCCTTAGTCTTAAGCAATGCTTGTTTGTAGATAAAGGGAGCGCAATGGAAGCATGGGTTGGACCCAAGTAAGAAAGAAAGTCAAGGAGTTGACTGTACTTCTGTGACTTCCATATGACATCCAAAGAGTTGGATAAGTGACGATACTGCAATGAGTCGATGTATTGATAGTATGACTATCTAGTCTATCTAGAATCCTTAGAGAAGGAATCATATAGTACATCAGAATAATCTACATAAATCATTGATATTGACTTGCTTATTGAATAAGATAAAGTCTTATAATTGTATCTCAATCTTCTAACAGCACTTATAATGGGTTGCATATGTTTTAGAAGACTAGAAATTTGATCTTAAGGTTTATAGTTATCCACATGGATATTGATGCAATTGTTGCAACAATCTCTGTTGGATTGATAGACTTGTTAATTTCAGTGGGAGTGCCCTTAGTCTCAGAGAATGTCTCTATGACCTAGATATAAGAATACACTCATTGTTTGTTTCTAAATGTTGGAAATAAACAAGAATTATGAGATAGAACTAACATAAAGAGTTATGATAGATATATTTCAGATAGTAATCTAACATCTAGTGGACTCCACAAGATTAGAAAATTAATTAATGGTTCATTAAGATTTCTAATACTGAAAATTAAAACCTTTATAAGATCAAATGGAGGATGAAGATCATTTGACAATGATCTGGCATCAAGTTTTGGACATATGTCCGTTAATGAGATCAATGGACTAGTGAGAGATGAAACTTTAGATTGTCTAAAGGTTCAAATCTTACATACTTATGAATATTGTATTCAAAAGTAAAAATGTCCAATATACCCTTCCTTGGGAAAGGTGTAAGATGTCAAGGTATTCAGGATCTCATACATATTGATGTATGTGGATCATCTATATCATGGTAAACATTATGGATAATTAGATATATGATATCTGTTGATGATTATGTATGATATGAGATTTCTTCTCTTCACCTAAGAAACCTTTGAAATGTTCAAAGATTTCATTATCTTTGGTTTAGAACCAAAGTTTGAAGGAAGATAAAATGAATTTGATCTAATCTAGGTAGCAAGTACCTGCTAGATAAATTCAAAGAATACCTTATGGAGATATGAATATCATTTCTATCTCAATCCTCCTAACACACCTTGACTCAATAGAGTTATAGGGAGATACAATTGGATCATGTGTGGCATGATTTGATCAATGATGAGTTTTAGCATAATTACCTCTTAGTTTCCAGGTATATATGTAGTAGAGACTGCAATATATATCCTTAATATGGTTCCATGCATGCAAGATGGAATCTAGCACTAGAGAGTGCTACTTCATTAGGAAAATAAAGGACGGTATTGGATACATACTTTATGACCTTGAGATTCTTAAAAGATCACATCTCTAAGAATATGATTTTTAAAGGTTGACACTCTTGAGAATCAAGATGAAAATGAAGTAAAGGAACTCATTTGATCTTGAGATGATAATGATGCTCCTGAAATCGGGAACTAAAAGGACAATTAAAGATGAAACACTAATACCTCTTCAAAGGAGTTTGAGGATGTACTCCATGTGTCAGTTAAGTTTGACAATGATCAGATTTCATGTGATGAAACTCCTAAGGATCATAACATGGAAAGATGGATTTTAGCAATAAAGTCTAAAGTAGACTTCATATACAAGTGTTGTATATGGACCCTTGAGGATCCACCTATATAGGTAAGACCCATAAAGGTGTAAATGGATCTTTAAGAGAAAGAAGTCAATATTGCATTCCTCTATGAATACCTCTCTGAGGATATTCACATGAAGTAGCCCCAGGGCTTCATGGTTGAGAAAAGAAAGATGCGAAAGCTAAGGAATCCATCTATGGACTCAAATAAGCTTTTTGAAGTTGGACCATAAGATTTGATGAAAATATAAATGTTATGATTTCAGATAGAATCTGGATGAGCCATGTGAAGCTTAGTGGGAGTGCCTTTGTGTTCATCATGCTAAATGTAGATGATATCTAATCATTTAAAATGATATAAGGATAATAATAAGTGTTTTCTAATATGGTTGTTCCATAACTTAAGATATGATCTCAAGGATACCTCTTGGATCTTAGTTCTGAAAGTGTTCAAAAGCATAGAGAAGAGGGTATTGGGACTGTCACATTAATGGTACACCTTGGACATATTCCATTTTCTGGAAAAATCCAAGAAAGGCTTCCATCCCTTAAGATATGGTACTGACCTATCTAAAGGGATAGCACCTCAAAGAGTTGAGGAAGTGAATGTTATAACTGCTTGCACTTGTGCATCAGTTATGAGAAGCTGAATGTATGCTAGATGTGTACAAAAGACAGATATCTACCATTTAGTGGAAGTAGTAAACTGTTACTAATCCTAATATGGAGAGAAAACACTTGATTGCAGTAATAACAATATCCTCATAGAGGACAAGATTTTTTGAGATAGTGATCTCAAAGTCTTATATTCAAAAACTTAAGACTTTATAGATAGAGATCTAAAAGATCTTAACTGTGGATACCTTAGGAGATAGAGATCTCCAGGAATAAGGGTATTCTGATAAGGATTATGGAAATGCTAGTTATGATAATTATTAGGCTATAGTGTCAAGGACACTATAGCCAACAAGATTGAGTATTGGTTGCATAAGATGCAACATTCGCATTAGATGCGAGCACTGTTACTGGGGACATGCAAGTGTCGTAAAAGGACTTAGCGTAGTCTCGCGGGAACAGAGTGACCGATCAACTTACCTAGCTATTTTCTTAATAGCCTATGATTGTCACATGAGTGTGGGTTTAAATGATTAGCCCATTAATTTCTCTTTGGGCTTGTGGGAGATTGTTGTACATGCGAACCCACGGCGAGCCATTATGCAATAAATGTTATTGCGAATACCATTTCCTGATCTGAAATGAAGAATAAATAATTTGCATTATAGGTCCCTTAGTACAATTAGGGACGGCCATCTTAATGATCATACAGTTGTTGATTCAACTACTGAATCATAGAGGCTGGTGCTTGGATGAATATCTAGGGGGTTAGATTGAGGACTCATCAAGCACCGTCAAATGATTGTTAAAAGATGATCTCCAGCCTGAGTAGGAGATGGCAATCCTTATCTATAAAGGCTGATATCTGACCGACCTCTTGATGCAGGTCCTCTGCATAGGAATAGAGATTCGGAGGTGTCAGATTAATTAGGTCAAAGAGTTGACTTAACGAGATCGAGATAACCAAAGTCCTATATCGTATGTTGTCACGATACAGGCTCGCATCCTCTGACCGGAGACAGATGTGTTGCTATATGTCTGAGTATGTACATTTGGCAGACCAATAGGTTGATGACCTAAGCAAGGTCTATACACCGACGAGCTGGTGTGCATATAAGGGCATATGAGTAATATGATCTCTCAAAGGGATCATACAGGTTCAGTTACTGAACCGGAAGACATGAGCTTACTCATGAGATATTGGGAAGAATCAAATCCCGTGCGCACGGTCGTCTCGCTTTGGAAGCTTGACTTAATTTGTAGGTTTGATATATACTTTTGGAAAGTATATGATCAAGACCTAGGTATGATGTACGCTTTTGGAAAGTGTATGATCGATACCAACTCCCAATGATCGAATGAGAAACTTACTGATAAAACCATGAAGTAGACAGTATAAAGTTGATCCAATACTTCGGGTTTAGTCTGAGTCTTCCAGTATGCAGGATGTACAGGTATTGGGAATACCTGAGAGTGATGTGTCATAAACGATTGTATAACCATGACGCTTCCATTCCTAGGGAGTGATGAAACGGGTCTGGATTTTAGTGACTCCTCTCAGTAGAGAAGTGATCTGATCTTGGTCCAAATGTTGAACATTGATCTGAATGTGATTCAGATGCAATGAGAAGATTAGATTTGCGGTCTTCATTTAATCAATCATCTGTGGGAGGCATGCGATCTGGATTTGAGACATGATCTCAATATCCAAGTCACTATACGTGGAACAATACAATCGCCATGTCCTTATCTCCAAGAATCCGCAGAGAAAGCGCATTATCCTTGAATAGGTTCAGGGTAATTTCATTGTTGATAATATGTATTCGAGCATTGAGAAATGGATAATTAAATGTGATTTAATTATCATGAATAATATGAATTTGATTCATATTATAAGGAGATTTATCTTAGATAATTAAATGAGATTTAATTATCAAAGATATAAATAATGTGAATGTGATTCATATTATTTGGGCACAAGAGAATAGAGATCCAAGATGATTAAATGTGATTTAATTATCATGGATATGAATAATATGGATAACATTATCCATATTAGTCATATATATTATAATTGTGATTTATAATATATAAGAGAGAGCTATTTGTAATTTACATTTGTTAATTAAATGTTGATGTGAATTGGATTCACATTGGACATTAAATTGAAAATGTAATTTACATTTTATTTTGGGTTGTGAATATGATTCACAAATTTCCAATGACAAGATTGCAATATTTACAAAATGATTATGAATTATTTTTGTAGAATAATTTACAACAATTGTTGTTGTAATAAATTTAAGATACATGGAATAATGTAATCAAGGGAGATTACATTGAGATGCTCCTTCCAATAGGAGGGACGGCCACCTATTCCTATTAGGAAATGGTGGTCGTCCACTCCATGTATATGGAAGGAGGCACTCTCTCTTTCCCATTAACTCCATATTTGTTTGATTTAATTTGAGATTAATTTGTATTGATTTATCAATATAGATTTAATCTATATTAAATTAATTGTTGTTGGTTTTACCAACACAAATCTTAGCCATTGAAAGAAACACAATCAATGAGAGCCATTGGATTTGTGTTGTCCCATGGATTGAGATCCGTGGATCCCAAA
This sequence comes from Ottelia alismoides, assembly GCA_037367405.1. Taxonomy (NCBI): domain Eukaryota; kingdom Viridiplantae; phylum Streptophyta; class Magnoliopsida; order Alismatales; family Hydrocharitaceae; genus Ottelia; species Ottelia alismoides. The sequence continues at coordinate 212,278 of JAZKJV010005965.1, read as the reverse complement.
ATATTATAAAAGGAGAGTCACTCCTTTGCTCTTCTTGGCACAATGCTTTAGAAGCACATCTCTCTCTATTTCTCTCTACACGTCAGCCCTCTCTCTTCCTTTCATGGCCGTCCACCATGGATGCCTTAGAGAGACTCTCCATCTCCGTAGCGTCGTCGTCATGCTGCCCGATCGTTTGCTCGTGGATCTCCGTCTCCTTCGGTGCGCCTCGCTCGTGAAGAAGATGATGGATCTCGTGTGTCGAGATCAGGAGATCCACCGCTTGGATCATCAACATGGATTGTGAGAAGCACGCGGTTCATCTCCGCGCTCGCAAGCGTTTCCTCCGTCGGATCGGACTTGAGACAGGAGGTCTCTTCGTTTAGAGACTCGATCGCAACCGCGCTTCAAGAGGTAATTCTATTACTTGTTTGTGGTTTAGACGAAACGATCCGAGAAGTGTTCTTGGATCATGTGGTTTCGTCGCATGAAAATTTTTAATTTCCGCTGCATAGAACAACTAGTCCGACTAGTCGTTCTTCGTCGTATTCGATACGACGCTTACGCTTCCGTGATGCGCTTAAGGATCTTACCATATCCTTCAGGAATGGATCACTGCATCTCGATTCATCCTTGCTCACCGGGAGCCCCTTCCCTACTACCATAACCCCTCGTCTCTCTCTGTCTCTCGCTCGACTATAGAGAAAAGGGTCGTCGGCGACGCACCCCGATCTGTAACACACTAATGCGTCAGACACCTTGACATGGGAGGAACTTGAATGACGTAATCAACCCACTCTTCTCAGAGTGCAGTCTTAGGGGTTTTATATTAATGTTGGTTTTTGGAGTCTTGATTATTTGATGGGTGATGTTCATATTAGTTTTGTTAATTTGGGTATTGACACAATTTGCAAGTTCGATGCTTGCTTGAGGTGTTGGGTTGTATGGGTGGATTTGAATGTTGGGAGTCAGTGGCTTTTATGTATGGGGGATTTCAGGAGAACTGGATGTGGTTCTTGTGGTATGCGACTGCCCTTGGACTTTGATTGGAGCGGCAAGGTCAGGGGCATGGTTGCGGCTTTCATTATTGTCCTGTTAACTGTTCTGATCCTTGGAATCATCGCAATTGTGTGCAAGTGTGAGGTTATTATAACTTGTAATCGGATATCCTGATAGGAACTCTGAAATGTGATGGAATATCACTGCTTCGTAATTTACTAAACATGAAGCTGTTCTCTACTGGCTAGCATGATTGCTTCAGAAGCACGGTAAACTGGACTGGTTCTCTACGAAGGCCCGATCTGCCTGCTGCAAAAACTATGGATATTGTTGATAGAGGATGCGGGCATTAGTTGTTAGTTATGTTGGCTAAGATGATGGGGTAGGGTCGCCACAACTTAGATATCCGATACCCTAAAACTCTAGATCACTACTTCTAGGCATCTAGCTTTGAGTTGATATCAGTCTCCTCCATTACCATGTTTACAAGATGGAGCATGGGCCTTCTTCACAGTGTTCAGCCTAACCTGTGCGCTTACCGTGGACTGCTTCTCTAAAATGGGTGGAGGTGGAGGCAATGGAGTTTCGATTAACTCGACAATCCTTCAACTTAACTTGATTTTCTGCCTTCCGTTAACTTGATGACCAGCAGTTGGAAAACTCACTCGTTTTCCGCATATTTTGAATCCCAGGATCTTTGATCTTTCCCACCAAACTTCTTGTAAACCTCATGTAATGACATTAAGAGGACAAAGTCTCTTATTTATGTCTTATCCGCATAGCCCTTTTCATGGTATCTAACCTTTTTTATTCCAAAGATGGATGCAAGGAAAATTAGAACAGAACGAATGGCTTTCAACAAAACAAGCATCCTTACACACATCAGTAACTTGTAGTACCAACCATGTATGTAAACCCTTCTTCTTTCATACCCCCAGGGTTAAATCCATTAGTCTGGTTGAAGCACTTGGCAGGGGCCAACCGCAGGATATGATAAAGGCTTCCCTAGACATTCAATTTCCCCTTTTTATCTCAAAAAATTGAAAAAAAATGTACCAAATTATTCGTGAATTTAGGATGAGGACTGCACCCTCCATCTAGGGATGCAAACGGATACTGATATATTTGTATCCAATCTATCACCGTATCCATTTTACAAAGATTCTGACTTTCACATCTGCTTTAAAATGGATACGGATATAGATATTACTTTGATATTTGCTAGCATATGTATATGTATATCCGTATATCTGATATAATATATAATTATAATTAGAGATTTTTTTACCCATCTATAACATAATTAGATACCTTCTTTCACCATATTTGGCATTTTTTTGATATAAGCTTATTTACTTTATTTATATCATGTGTTTTCCATCCAATTCATTTATATTTAAGCCAATGTATAGAGTATTTCTAATATTACTCATATGTGATCAGTATCCGTTTTACATGTGTACCCATTTTTTAAGGATATGTTAACATAGTTATAATATATGTATCCACGCCTGTATTCATATTTAAAAACATGTAAGGATAAGCTAACACATGTATCCATATAACAATATTCGTTCATTTGTATCCCTACCTCCATCCCTTATGGTGCCTCGTGTCCTCCATCCCACTCCCAGCTCGGATTTGCACATTCCCTCTCAGTGTCTACTCTTCTCCTATTCCCCTCCCATGCAATGATACCATGCTCCAGCACTCTACCTCCTCTCTTGAAACCTTAACGTGCTGCGACAAAGGAGGCAACTTCCTTAGTCATGTCCCGGAACTACATAGGTCCCTGAACTGTGCAAAATGTTTTTCTTTTACGTGAGTAGTGCACAATATCACATGTTTGAAATGCGACATTCATTGCATTTGTAAAATGTGATAATCGACACTATTGCAAAGTTTGACTTCAAAAAATAAAAAAATAGATGTCGTGTGTCCTAAATGTGACATCCATTAAAAAATGGATGTCACATTTAGGACATGTGGCATTCATTAAAAAAATTAAAAAATGGATGTCGCATGTCCTAAATACGATATTCATTATATAAAAAAATAGATGTCGCATTTAGGACATGCGACATCCATTAAAAAATAAAAGATATGGATGTTGCATGTTCCAAATGCGACATCCATTTTTTCTTTTTTTAACCAAGATAAAGAATGTATAAGGAATGTAGCATTTTCTGAATGCAATATGAGTGTCGCATTTCAAACATGTGATATTGCTACACTACTCAAGTAAAACAAAATCATTTTACATTACTCAGGGACATATGCAGTCATGGGACATTACTAAAGAATTTGCCTCCGCGACAAAGATTGGGAGCACATCTCGGCATGGGGAACCTCCGGCTACTTCTCAGGCCTACCTCTCTCTCCACACCTGAATGTGTCGTGGTAAGGACTAGGAGCACGTCCTGACACCCCTGTATCTCTTGCAGCCTTGTCTATCTCTTGGATGTGTTGTAGCCCCATTCCATCGACGCACCGGTTGCACTGTTACACCCTCAGTTCTTTGTGGACACACTGTACGTCTAGTTCCTCATCATGGCACGATTTAGTCATGCATCCAATTCTCGAACTCCAACACATTTAACAATAATACAATATCTCCGTACTTCTTAGGCATATCGGAAGCAAATCATTTTACAGTATTGTAATATTGTAGATGTCCCTCGGTTGCTTTAAGTGTAGATATGTATTTTAAAAATACGAAAACTATCTCCCGCTCCTTTATCCAGTTCTCGTGAGAGTAGCTCTCTCATGCACTCTTCCCTGTTAGATTACATACGATAGGCCTCTCTCGAGTTTCTTCCCGTTCTCTGTCTCCTTCCCTCTTTTTCTTTTTTCCTTCCTCTTCCTCTGCAACACAAAGGCCACCATGAGTTCCAAATGATTGGTTGTTATGGATGGTATCCCTAACAACATCCACGCTATGTTGGCATCATGTCGTCTTCTCCGAGCATCCTTCTATAAATAAACACAGTTTCTTGAGCTCATCCATCCTTCATTTGACTCATTTTCTCCAGCTACAGTGAGAGAGTGCTAGGGGTGATAACTGCTTCTGCTGCTATTGTTGAGCACAAGCGAGAGAGAAGTAGGTCAAGGGTCTGATCCTCTATGGATGAATCCCAATGGTGCTCGAGCTTCCGATGCCTCAATCCATCCCACTCCCCCTCTTAATGCTTCCCCAACCTTGCACAATGTGAAGGTCAGCACCGCATCTGTGCGCCTACAGGTATGGGTCACAACATTTATGTATACCAGTGTGGGCGATGGAAGGTGGTAATTACTGCTCACGTATGTGCTTGCTGCGTGGTGGTGTGGAGAGGAGTACGTTGCGGCTGTGCGCATGTGAAATGAAGAACTATGCAATCAGGCTTTCGCAAAGATGATAATCGCATTTAAATGAAGCATGGATTGAGATGAGCAGCCATATCATCAGTGAGGTTCGAACGTCATTATTAGTGTGTTGTAACGGTTTGCCTCCATTATTTCGTGATGCAATGGTGAATTGAGAGAAAAGTATCAACTAACATTGTCTAGGATCATCTCAAACCATAATTTGCATATTGCAATTATGTTGTAATGAACTAGACCACGATAGAAAACACCACTGTCATCGAGAGCTTTACTTGCCTTTGAGGATGATCGAAGGTTGGAGGACGTCAAGGATCGATTGTTGCATTTGCTCGAACATATGCTTTGTTCTTCTGGTTTCTAACCACACTTGTTATTTTTGTAACTTTTCAGATGTTCTGGAAGCCCTCGTGCGGATATAATGTAAAACCAATATCACTCCCGATAACGGTAATGTGGGAAGGTGAACGCTTGGAAGAGAATGCCTGCGATTACTGGAAAAATGATCGAAAAATCAACTTACGAGAGAATCCAGTTCTGATCACGCATCGGAGAACGAACCATAACATGATAAGCATGTAATTCATCAGTTGTTGAATAATATAACTATGCGATTTTCAATACTTTGTTTTAGTTTCCATTTAAGCATTCAATCGAAGGATCATGGGCAATTGCCTTCCTAACAATGAAAAACACAAATGAGAAACACAAGACAATTTTTCGTTCTCCCTTCTTCTACAACCAGGCATATGGAATAACTAATGAATCACTTATCCAATAATATCCCTCAAAACCATACCCTTAATCCTCATTAACCCTTATCCCTCTTTATCCATTATTCTTCTATGTAACCGGCTACTTTCGATGTGTCCTTATTTCTATCTTCTCTTCTCGCAAATGTCCTCTTCTCGACCCACATCTCTCCACCACCTAATGGTTCTGACTCCCCCTCCCCTTTCTCAATCACTGTCGATTACCTCAGTTCTGAGGTCGGGCAATGCAAGGTTGCCTTCGAAGCCATCGGAGATGGTTGTGCCTGAAGAGAGCACTCAAAGATGATGGCTCCACTTCTGTGTAGTTACTGTTGATCAATGAAGGTAAGGCAAAGGCAAAGGCTCAAGTGCAGAGGCGACGACGAGGACAGAAGGCGGAGGAGCGGGAGGTGGCATGAGGACATGGCATTTGACCACACGATCATTCCATCCTTGCATCGATCACAATGTTGCATCTTCTTCAATGACATGATTAACGCATGTTGTTACTCGCAAAAGGTCAGGACATTCTCTTTTGAACTTCAAAGACGGGGACCTCAACTGGAAACTGATGAATAAGACCGGGATCTTTATTAATTTACCCTGATGTCTTAGGGTTAATCATGTAGTTCTCCCATGTTTGCCATCAAAAAATACATATATCAACTCCTTTTCTTGGTGCAGATTATGTGAACCTGAGATAGATCTTAAATGAAGGCAAAGAATCCATGTAGTCGGTCCTACTTAATGAGGGAAACTGCTTTGTTATTGTAGATTATGTGAACCTTAATCGGAGTGCGAGATCCGCACCAGGACATCTCATACACTAGCCAGAAACTAATCAATTCCCCACATCTCCATATAAAAATACACGCCATCAGTATCCGATATAGCCTCATTATCGAAGAAACAATGTATTCAAGGTTAATGAACTGGGGACGTACTTCGCCCATATTCTAGCCATCAAAACATATATTCCAGCAGGATATTTCAGTTTTCAAGTAATTCCTAATAAAACGAGGGTGACATTGAGAGCTTGCGAAAAAATGCAGAATCCAGGTTCTGTTTTACGCTTGTACCAGTTGTTTTGAGGGCGGATAAGGAGTCAATTTGAGACATCCGGTCAGTGCTCCATGTGGAAGACATATTCAGTCAGGCGCTGCAACTTGCCCGGATCTACCTTTTGCTCTGAAACGGTGACGGGAGACTTCACCGTCAGCATCCGAGAAGCAGGTTCTAGCGTCCACCCATTTTGCAAAGCATCTGCACATGAACATAAAACCATGAGCATAGCCGGAGTCTGAAAATGCATTCTTGGTTGACTGGGAAACCTAATCTTAAGCAGTCAGTGAGGTAAGCACTCATTCTTGTTTTGGACATACTTTTCTAACTGCCAAAGGATGACCACTGGGAGTAAATTGCCATCCATAAATAATTATATTATCGTGAAGATGATATAAAGGTACATTGGAAATGGTGCACTCGGAATTGATTGATTTTTACTCATGTACCTTTCGAGTTTCTGCAAACACACTCATACCTCTACCTTTTTTGCAATAATACTTGGTGCCGCTACCTTCTTGCACTGTTAACAGTTATACAATTCGCACGACCGAAGCTTGAAAAAATAAAAAATAAGAAATAAAAAATCAGGAAGGAGGAGGATAGATATCCATACATATAGATCAAATACCTCGAGAACGCATGCTCACACATGAGGCATAATCCATCCCCATCATCATCCTCTCCCATTTCCCTCGCATTTTCCTCTCAAGAAGAACAAGAACGAGAAGAGCAGAATGAGAAAGAAAGAACCACCACGAATGAGGTCCTAACCTTCGATCTGATCCAAAAAAGCGCTCCCATCTTTGGATCAATCTCATGCCTCCCATTATCCCCAACTCAAAGGTGAGGCCAACAGCGATGCTGGTGAAAAAATCTCGCTTCACACTCCACCTTTTCATCCACAAGTTCGCAAACCTCTTGGAGGGTGACCTTTGGTAGACATCTATTGACTAGCTCGTCATCCGTCTTGAGTGACAGGAACCGCCGTGTTGTCCACCAACCAACGCCATGCACGCCCCGACAACTCCGCGATCTAGGAGGAAGGCTTCAGCCACCCCTGTCGCCTTAAAACGCAATCAAGCAAATCAAAGGAGGATGGGACACATTAGAGGAAATTGATGCCAGCCAAGGCTTCAAACTTCGATATTGTTCTCATTTATGGATAGGGAGGTGGGGAGGATGAACTCGTTGAAGGTGCTAATGGTGGATACGCATGAGGGGGAAGGGGAAGGAGGTGAGAGAGGAAGGTGGTGAGCATATACAAGAGGATGGAGATGGTGACGATTCCCCACAATGATGATTGTTCAACGAGAAAGCCACGGGAAGGGCATGCTCTGTGCTCAACATGGTCACGTCGATTGGCTCCACAAGACCAAGGAGACTCTACCTATGTGCCTGGGTGCTGCGTAGGGGAGTGGAGGGGCTACGGGGCAGAGAGCTCGAGGCAAACGGGCCTTGGGGCAGGGGATCGAGGTGGAGACCCAAGGGACTGGAAGGAGGGGAGGAGGATTCAGGGCAGGGGGAAGGCGATAGAGAGGGAGTAGAGGAGGCAAGGGCAATGACGGAAACGGAGAATGAGGGGTGAGGCGGTGGGTAAGGGGGCGGAAGAGGTCGGGGGCAAGGGAGGAAAGAGAGGAGAGAGAGGGTAGGTGGGCAGAGGAAATCGAGGCAGTGACTTGAGGCTGGAGGAGGGGTGGGGGAGAAGAAGATGAGGAAGGAGAAAGAAGAATAGAATCAATAAATAATTACACTTGCATCCCTCTGTATTCTTTTCAATTACACTAATGTCCATAAGTTAAAGTTTGGGTGGGGGAATGGATCGCAACCCGAGGGATATAACTTTTAAATAGTGCAAGAAAGAAGGGGCACAAGTTTTAACGTATAAAAGGTAAGAATGTACGTGTAACTACGAAGACACAACACAAGTATAAAAATAAACTAAGAAAACTTGGAAGCGCACGAGGTATGTAGAGATATTTCCGTTCTTTATATATTGTTTCTGTTATTTTAGTTTTCTTTGTCTGTCTTATGTAATTTACCCTTAGGTCTCTCCCCTATATAAGAGAGCCTAGGATTATCATGAAGAATAGATTGATCATTTTTCCCAACATGGTATCAGAGTGACGGTCCTAGACCAGAGCTCTTGTGCCCTAACCCCAAACCTAACCTTGTTGCCTCCCCCCTCCCTCTCTCTTCTCCCCTTCCGCGCCGCTAGTACCCTTCTTGGAGTCGTGAGCCACCTACGCCGCCTCGGAACCCCCCTGCACTGCCGCGACATCCTTCTTGCCGCCGCAGGACCCCTCCTGCGCCGCCGCGGCACCCTTCTCGCCGTCGCGGGACCCCCCTGTGCCGTCGTGGGGCCCCTCTAGTTGCATGCGGCCTGCGCAAACAGCAGCCTTCGGCCCGCTTTGTTCTGCCCTAGGCGCGCGCGCGTCATCGATTTTCTGATGGATTTGGTTGTGGTCTAAGTCTACACGCGCAACCAAATCCAGCCATGTCTGTGTAGACACTTGTTGCTACCAGTTATTGTTTGGTTGTCTTCCTCCAACGATATCATGTCAGAAAGCAAGGTTGATGTTCCCTTCACTGGCGCCTTCAGAGGTCCGGCACCTATTGTGAAAATGGACGGGACTAATTACGAGCTCTTGGCTATGCAGTTCCTGAGTCTCATGAAGTCGCGTGGTAAGAAAAATATTCTTACCGAAGAAGAACCGTTGGAGAAGACTGGAGTGCATGCCTCTTAGAAGGCAGACGATGCTTATGCTAAAGTATGGCTCTCTGGCACATTAACAACTGAGATCGCTAATGATGTGTTACATCAACCTCCAACGAAGGCGATGTGGGACATTCTTGCGGCTACATATTCTCAAGCAAGGAACGAGACGAAGATTCTCCAGTTACATCATGATATATTTACAGTGAAGCAGAATGGTCGTCATCTCCACTCTTTGTAAACATCACTACGAGGGATGTTTGAGAAACTTCATAGTTTCATGCCCCTGACTACAACTCCGGAACAGCAGAAGACGTACAGGAATGCTACTATGGTCGACGTTTTCCTTGATGCGCTAGATCCGGAATACGATGCAGCGCGCTCTCATATCTTGGCAGATGCTACTATTCCTCTAATGGAGGAAGCGTTCCGCATACTTAGTCAGATCAAAGTTCCATCTACAGTTCCTGGCCAGTCTTCCTCAGCCATGGCAGCTTCCAGAGGTCGAGGAGGCTCTTCCTTTTCTCGTGGGTGTGCACCACGTGGCAGAGGGGGACGCATTCGTCAGCCATGTACGTACTGTCATCGTCCAGGGAACACCGAGGAAACATGCTATTCTAAGCATGGTTTTCCTGCTTCAGCTCGAGTTGCAGAACAGGCTGAGTCCCAGGCTACCCCACCATTTGATCAGAGATTTGATGATCTTGTTGCTAGGCTGAGAGATATTATGTCTCATGTTTCCACCACTTCACCTGGAAGTCATTTTGATGTTGTTGCCTCAGCGTCTACGAGTACTTCTGCCACTTCCAGTACCTCAGGTAGTACTTTTGCTACCACGTCATGTCATGGTTCTGTGATTTCTGACTGGATTATGGATTCCGGTGCTACCCATCACTTATGCGGTAACCGAAATCAGCTTACGTCTTACAGACATAATAGATCTGGTAGAACAGTTGTGATTGCAGATGAGACGCATTCCCCGATTACAGGACAGGGGGAGGTTACATTGATACCCTCTATGCATCTGAAGAATGTGTTATATGCACCTGATTTCTCTATGAACCCTATTATCCATTAGTCAGATTACAAAAGACTTGAATTGTCGAGCTATTTTTTACCCTTCGTCTGTTGTATTTCAGGACATTCTTACGGGCAAAGTGATTGGATGTGGTCGTGAGCAAGGTGGTTTGTATCGTCTTGACCAAGGATCATTTGCTGGTGTTTCTTCTTCTGAGTCAGACCCTGTTTCTCCTTACACCTGGCACCTGTGGTTTGGTCATCTCCCACTTCAGAAGCTTTGTCGTATATTGCCTCAGATTTCACCAGGAACATCCTTTCAATGCGAGGCGTGTCAGTTGGGAAAACATCATCGCTCTGTTTTCCCTAGTCGTCCGAGTCGGAGCAGTGGCTCCCCTTTTGATTTGTTTCATGTTGACATCTGGGGTCCTAGTCGTGTTCCAGATCACCAGGGACACCGTTATTATCTTGTTGCTGTGGATGATTTTTCTCGTTTGTCTTGGGTTTTTCTATTGAAAAATAAATCTGAAGCTGGGGATGTAATCAAAAGTTTTATCAATTAAGTACAAAATATTTTCTCCGTATCCATTAAAACTTTGAGAACTGATAATGCCTTAGAATTTTGTACTCGTGCCTTGTCTCATTTCCTCTCATCTCGTGGTATTATACACCAAACATCTTGTGCTTACATATCCCAACAGAATGGTGTTGCAGAAAGGAAACATCGTCACTTGTTTGATGTCACATGCACTCTCCTGATTAAAGTTGTGCCCCACATTCTTTCTGGGGTGACGCAGTTCTTACTGCATGCTACTTGGTCAATCGCATGCCATCGACCGTCTTGGGTGAGGAAACTCCTTTCTCTCTTGTCTTCCATGAAAAAGAATTATTCTCTCTACCACCTAGGGTGTTTGGTTGCGTCGCCTTTGTTCATCAGTTAATTCCAGGTCTTGACAAGCTTTCTCCTAAAGATGTTAAGTGTGTCTTCGTTGGTTACTCACGGACTCAAAAGGGATATCGGTGTTATGACCCGTTGCGTCGAAAATACTATATTAGTGCTGATGTCACCTTTTTTGAATCGGTAATGTATTTCTCCTCCACGAGTGAACGGTTGGTTTTGTCCAAATCTGATGAAGGAATCTTTGTGCATCCTCCTCCTTTGTGTTCACCATCAGTAGTACCATCTTCACCTATACCACCGCCTCCACCTCCACCATCACCTACCATTGTACCACCCTTTCCTAAATTCTACACCCGTCGGGCTGTCTCTGCTCCAGGCACACATCCATCCGTCACTAGACCTCAGGTTTGTTCGGATATAGAATGTTCTAGTGATGGGTCTGACGACATATCTGTGCAGCACTTCTTACAGGGGGGATACTTCCAGGATACAGGACACATCTGTCGATCTGGATTTACCTGTTGCACTTCAGAAGCAGAAGCAGTCTTGTGCCTCCTATCCTATTGCCTCACAGGTCTCTCTTCACAGACTGACAGGCGGCTTTCAGAGGTTTGCAGCTGCACTATCTACTGTAGAAATTCCACGGAATTATCAGGATGCCTTGAAGGAGAGCTGCTGGCATTTAGCGATGGAAGAAGAGATGGCTGCACTACGATCGCGTGGTACTTGGACCTTGGTTTCTCCACCCCCAGGTGCGTCCATTGTCAGCTGCAAATGGGTCTTCACTGTCAAATATCATGCAGATGGTTCTCTAGATCGGTACAAGGCCAGATTGGTAGCAAAGGGGTTCACGCAAACTTATGGTGTGGATTACTTGGATACTTTTTCTCCAGTTGCTCGACATTCTACCCTCCGTATACTCCTTACAGTGGTTGTGGTACGTGATTGGCCGGTGTTTCAGCTGGATGTCAAAAATGCCTTTTTGTATGGTGATCTACAGGAGGAAGTCTACATGCAGCAACTACCTGGGTTTACTGCTGAGGGGGAGTGTCAGCAGGTTTGTAGACTTCATAAAGCAATATATGGCCTTAAACAAAGCCCGAGGGCGTGGTTTCAGAAGTTGTCAGATCTAATTGAGAAAGAAGGTTTCAAGAGGTCAAACTCGGACCACTCACTTTTTGTGCAGAAGACAACTAGAGGTATTGTAGTCATTATGGTATATGTAGATGACATCCTTGTTACAGGAGATGATGTGCAGGGAGTGAAGATGGCAAAAGAATTTCTGGGTCATCACTTTGTTACCAAAGACCTTGGTACTCTAAGGTATTTCTTGGGGCTTGAAGTTGCAAGGAATGCCCAGGGTCTTGTAATGACCCAAAGGAAATATGTCATGGACATGTTTGTTGAGACAGGTATGGTGAGGTATCGACCATCCAGCACCCCAATGGGACCCTAGTATGAAGCTGTATGATGATGATACGGAAAAGGTTGATAAAAGGAGATATAGAGAAATGGTGGGAAAACTACTTTGCATTACTATTACGAGACCCGATATTGCCTTTGCAGTAATTCGAGTGAGTCAATTCATGGAGCAACCTCGACAGATCCATATGGATGCTATATATATGATTTTAAGATATTTGAAGTCTGCTCCAGGTGCAGGATTATTTTTCAAAAAGGGAGCATCTCTTTTAGTATCTGTATGTGCTGATGCAGATTATACAGGATGCCCAAAGGACAGAAAGTCCACGTCGGGTTTTGCTGTGTTTGTGGGAAGTTCTATGGTTTCTTGGAAAAGCAAGAAACAAACAATGTTGGCCAGGTCAAGCGTCGAATCTGAATACAGGGCTATGGCTCAAGCAAGCACAGAAATGATGTGGGTAAGAGCAGTGCTTGTGGATTTGCACATCGATGTACCACTTCACATGCAGCTACAGTGTGATAATCAGGCAACCTTGTTTATTGCAAACAATCCAGCATTCCATGAACGAACCAAACACATTGAGGTGGACTGCCACTTTACCAGAGATATGATCCAGAAGGGCTTGATTCATATCACTCATGTCAGTTCAGGAGAACAAACAGTCGACATTTTCACCAAGGCGTTACTTAGGGCACCATTTCAGAAATGCTCATCCAAGTTGAGTATGATCGATATCTATGCTCCAACTTGAGGGGGAGTGTAGAGATATTTCCGTTCTTTATATATTGTTTCTATTATTTTAGTTTTCTTTGTCTGTCTTATGTAATTTTCCCTTAGGTCTATCCCCTATATAAGAGAGTCTAGGGTTATCATGAAGAATAGATTTATCGTTTTTCCCAACAGGGTCTAAATGTACGAAAAGCAAGACTCACATAAAGCACTTGTGAGAGCCACGGCAATCTTAACATAGAAGTGATGCTCATGAGCGACCAATGTATTTGTAGCTATTAGCCCAAACAACTGATTAAGATTTAGCCTGAACCCAACCGGATTATAACATCACACCACCCAAGTAACCTCATAAACTCTCCATGATGGTGGTGTCACCCACTCGAATGCCATGCCCACCAAAACCTCTTCAGTGCTCATAAGAGAAGAACATATGATTCACATCTTCCATATTACAATAGTGGATCAGGCATGTGTTGATCGTGCAAAGGAGTCTTGTCCTAAACAACCTCATCATCATACTCAATTACACAACAAAATGAAGATCTTCACTGCCAGTGGTACCTTAGCGGTTCCTTAGATCCCCATATCAATGTACAATACCTTGATAGACTTCCATCTTCAAGAGTAACGGATATCGAATCACACTTTATTGTATTTTTAACTGAAAAGCCCCAGCACACCAGATCCAATGATCTCTCTGCAACATCGGCTCCTCAATGGCGCTCAGAAAGACTGACATTCCCAGCAAATCATGCTACTAGTAGTCCCTCGTTTAGAAAATCAGAACCCGTGCTTTATACCCTCGTTTAGAATCTACCAGTAGTCTCCAACCTTTACATCATGGTTAGTTGCCAACGCAAAATGCCCCTTCTCAGAGCCATGGTCTTAAATTTCGCGAAATTTCGGCGAAATTTCGCCGAAATTTCGGTTTCGACAGGGAGGGTCTTTCGAAACACCTATATATATATCGATTTCCCGGATTTCGACCGAAATGGGTCGAAATATCGGTGATATTTCGACATTTCGACCCATATCGGTCGAAATTCACGTTTTCAGTTCAAAATTTCTCGGATTTCGACCGATATGGGCGAAATTTCACCGATACCTATGTAAATTAACGATATTAATCATGTGATCTTAATTTTAATCATTTTACTAATACTAACTATTTAGTATTTACCAATTCTATATATCAAACCAGCGAGACCCCCGTTCTGGTAGGGTATGGTGCAACAGGGGGGATGCATACAACAAAATGACCAATATGACCGATATGTGCATTTATTAGCTATTATTATTTTAAGAACTTGGATTTAATTATATCCATTTCCAATATGTACCAATCAATAATCAGCCTTAATAACGAAATGACCGATATGACCGATATGTGCGATATAAGGCATATAAATGAGAGATATGTCTGATATAAGTATGCATTTGTTAGCTATTGTTGTTTTAAGAATTTGAATTTAATGAATCCATTTCCAATATGTTTCATCAATAATCAGCCTTAACAGCGAAATGATCGATATGACCGATATGACTGATATGACCGATATGTGCGATATAAGGGGCATATATGAGCAATATGTATGATAAAATTATGTATATGTGAGCTATTTATTGTTGTAAATAACTTGAAAGATCTTAATTTGCAAAAAAATGGTCGAAAAATGACTTTTTGAGCCTTTCCGAAATTTCCACCGAAATCGTCGAAATTTCCCGAAATATCGGTGAAATTTCGGTATTGGAGGTGACCGAAACGAAATCGAAATCGAGATTTCGAACCTTGCTCAGAGCAATCATCCCTATGGAATGTAAAAGGCGAACCATTTCCAAGCACCGAGCGCAAGTATAGTGCTGCTTCAGAGATGGTCGAGCAAATAAATGGCAAAGTTTTCTCTCACTATAAGTAGGGTAGGCTATACATGGATTCTTGCTTAAATCCACGTTGAAAGATTCGACTATAAGATGGGCAAGCAAATACCAGTCCAAAATGTTGGCTACGAAATAGTACTCCTACTAGCAGGGATAAGAGGTCGTAGATGTCCTAGAGGAGTCAGCAGACTAGAGTCATCCTGACCTCCCCAAAGTCTTACCACCCACTTCACAAGCAAATCTCCATACATCTCCTTGAAATTCAACACACCCAGGCCCTCCCCCTGCATAGGCGGCCCCAATCCACCAATGAAAACCCTCATCAAAGCTCGGCTAGAAAAATCATCCCATTTGGCATATCAAGCCATTGTTGCACCCCATAGACATCTTGCCCGCAGACAGGAAAAACACAAATATTATAGTGTTTCGATTTCTGAAGCACTAGTCTGCCCTTGAGCATCTTGTATTGAACCCAGTCAGCTTACACTACATCTTCTCCAACAAAGGTCCCCAATCAGATTGTCTGGCCATTGGAGATAACAAACCCATACACATAGGAGCAACCTCTTGCAAGACATACCTAAAAACGGACTACATTTTTCCACCCCCTCCTCTAACATACCAAATGGCATGACCTGAAACTTCTGTTAATCCACAGGCTAGACAATCCACCAAAAATCTCACCCAAGCAAGAGAGCCGCCTAGCCTCCTTGGTTTCACCCTCCACAAAAATAAACATGCTCCAATACTAAAATCATGCCACGGACGCGGGAGGGCCAAGCCGCCCACGTGCTACAGAAAATGTCAAACAATTGATGTGGGGACATGCCACCGATGATATGGGGACAATATCATAACCCTTTTCTAAATAATAAAAAATATAAGGAGCTGAAAACTTGCACCAATAGCCTTAGAAAGTGTATCGTCTCAGTGTAAACCTTCCCATCATCAAACAACTTCTTACACCAATAGCCTTAGAAAATGTGTTGCCTCAGTGTGAACCTTCCCAGTATGAAATCAAATTACTTCTTTTTAATCATAGATAAGAGTAGTTATTTTTACTCCTCGAGAATTGTTCCCCTCCTTTCAATTGCTACTCTCTGAAGGCAAAAGGCACTATCAATTTTGTGGAAAGCAAAGGAAAATAAAAAATGTACTACGTATTCTCCCATTATTAGGGTCGGCTACATGGATTCTTACTCAAATCCATGTTGAAAGATTCAACTATTTTTTACGTTGGCCATCGACTACCTAATGCTACCCCTACAACAATGGGATTTGAACCTTGGTCTTTTGTGTGTCTACTCTTTTGTGTGGTAGACACACTGTACTACCACTAGACCATTAAGTGGAAAGCAGAGGAAACCCAGAAAAAACTGTCCACAAATTCCTTTTATGGTCAATAAAATCAAACGTGAAGTATAACACTGCGAAGTTGACATCGAATTCAACTCTTTCAATTTAATAATACCTAAGCCTCTCTCACATGGCTAGAAATATCGCGAAAATGTCAGCGAAATATCGCCGATATTTCGGTTTCGCCAAGTTCGTGAAATTGATACCGATCTTTCTTTTTCTCACCTATTAGGCGATATTTCACCGACGGAACATTCTTTGCCCACTTTGGGGCCATATGTCCCCCGTTTCGATGGCCATTTCGCCATTTCATCTCCAGTGAATTTGATTTATCTGTAGCTTCTTTGCCTTAGGGCCTACAGGAAGCAATTTCATGACGATTTGCCTCACCAATTTGTAAGATGTGCTTTTTATCCTCTAACTTTTGTAAGATGTGTGATACGGGAGTCTCGTTCTTCATTTTTTTACTGTTCGATAATTGAAATCTCAATCTTCAAATTGTGTTTAAGATTTGTTGATATTGAAATTGATAACTTGATATGTGCAAATATTCAGCATTATATGCCCGTTGTTTTTTTATTACGGTATGTTATTGGATCCGCACTTTGTTAGGACATTTGATGTGGTGATGGTGATGTTGTTGGTGTTGGCATGATTGCATGTATCATCCCATTCACTTTGAGGAGTGAAGATCATGGCTTTTGGTTCGGACGACAAGCAGGTTAGATTTGGAGGAGACATGGGATGGAAGTATGCAGATGTTGTAAAAAAGAGAGGTTGAAGTTTCATGTAACATCATGGCTTCTGGTTGCATGTAACATCCATTCACCCATCTTCTCCATCTTTTTTGAAGATGTAATTTAACTCCCCTATCCTTGTTATGTGAGCATAGTTTTGCGTCCTTTTTTGATAAATAGTAATACGGGACTTAATAAAAAGCGAGGTTGAAGTTCACTCCAATCCAACCTTCCTAAGTTTTGTGGAGAGAGAGAGAGAGAGAATGCAATGAGTTGTAGATTCATAAGGCCTAGGGTTCTCTTATATAGAGGAGAAACATGTTGGGCAAATTACATAGTGTAGACATAAATAAAAGAGAACAAATAAAAAGGAAAGAAGACAACTAATATATTAACACTCTTCCTCAAGTTGGAGTGTAGATGTCAATCAAGCTCAACTTATAACAGCAACTCTGGAATAGCCCTCTAACTAGAGCCTTGGTAAACACGTCTGACGTATGTTTGCCTGAGCTAACATGAGAGGTAGAAAAGAAACCGTTCTGGATCATGTCTCTAGTGTAATGACAGTCTACCCTGATATGCTTGGTGCTCTCGAGGAAGGTTCAGTTGTTGGCAATGAAAAAAGCATTTTGTTTGTCACATTGGAGGTGCATGGGAAGAGGCAATACTCCCATGTTCCATAGCTCTGTACAGTGATTCTACACTATAGAGCTAGCGACTATCGTCCGCTTCTTGCTCCTCCATGATACCAAGGAGTTCCTTACAAACACTGCAAAGCCAAAGGTACACTTCATGTCCATAAGACAACCCACATAATCTGCATCTGCGTAAGATGTAACAGCAAAGGATGTGGCTCTGCTAAATAAAAGACCAGTGACAAGTGAGGTCTTCAGATACCACAGAATCATATGGATTGCATCCATATGTGATTGTTTAGGTTCCTCCATGAACTGACTCACTCGGCTCGCTGCAAAGGATATATCTGACCTGGTGATGGTCGTGTATAGGAGCTTCCCAACAAGCTCCATGTACCTCGTCTTGTCTACCTCATTGGTGTCTTCATCATATAGCTTCATGCTCAGGTCCATGGGAGTGGTGGCAGACCTGCAATCTGCCATGCCTTTCTCATGGAGAAGATTTGTAACAAATTTCCTCTGGGTCATCGCATGACCGTATTGGTTCCTGGTGAACTTCGGTCCAAGGAAGTAACGTAGACTGCCATGGTCCTTGGTTACAAACTGCTGACCAAGGAAAATCTTAGCTGTTTGAATGTTATGCACATCATCCCCTATAATAATGATATCGTCAACATAAACCAGTATAGCAATAGTACCTCTCTGAGACCTCTGAACAAAAGTGAATGATCTGCAGTCGATCTCATGAACCTATGTTGCTTTATCAAGTCCGAGAGCTTCTGAAACCACGCTCTTGAACTCTGCTTACAACCATAGATAGCCTTGTGAAGTCTGCACACCTTCTGATACTCCCCCTTAGCAGTGAACCCGGGTGGTTGATGCATGTAAACTTCCTCATATAAGTAATCATAGAGAAACACATTATTCGCATCAAGCTAATATAAGGGTCAATCCCGTATCACTGCAACAAGGATCCGCGTTGTAGAACGTCTGAAACCATAAGTGAACCCACAAGTCACAAGCCTTACCTTTAACGATCTATGTTGCCATCTACTCAGTGCTTCATTGTGAACACTCACTTGCATCTGTACCAAACACTCATGTAGGAGCGGTAACAATGCTCCACGTGTCACGTGACTGTAATGCGATTTTTTCTCCTCCAATATGACAAGTCGTCATTTGCTCTCCATGAGAGCCCCCTTGTATGTTTGTGGGATTTCAATGGCATATAATCCCATAACAAACTTCCTGAATCCATCCAAAGTCGTGCCAAAGATACATGTCTAGCGAAGGGGTATCTCGTACGTTTGCCTTTACGCAAGGCAATAGGCCAACCCAGATCATCCTCTTGTGGTGGTCCATGCTCTTCCTATATATCTTCATGCTCATCATGTCAATGTTTCTGTTCACCATTCACACCACCAGCGGCATCAATTGAAATCCAATTTCAAAATTTACATGAGCGGGTTGGATGTAGGGAAGGCATTGAAGCATGGAGAACGGATTGAAATATATGCGTAGGCAGAGGTGGAAGAACAACATCATCCCCAGATTCAGAGGGACTCAACCTGTCACCTATAGGAGTTAGTACATGATGGACTCAAAGAAAGTAAGATCAACATTGACATAGTATTTTCCCTGGACATGATCAAAATATCTATATCCCTTTTGGGCACGAAACTACCCAACAAACATACATTTGACAGTTGTAGGAGCCAGCTTATCACGACTTAGATGCAGAAGGTGAACAAATGCCACACATCCAAAGACCCATGGCATAAAAGAGAAAATGTCATTTTCAGGAAAAGCAAGAGAGAATGGTTCCTTTTCATCCAGAATGGTAGAGGGTGTCCGATTAATTAGGTAACATGATGTCGTCATAGCAACAACCCAGAAGGAATGAGGAGCCATACTTTGTATGAGAAGAGTTCAACGATATTCAGAAAGTGATGATGTTTGCGTTCAGCAACACCGTTCTACTAAAAGGTATAAGGGCACGACGCCTGAAGGATAATGCCGTGTGAGCTAAACAATTGGGATAGTTGAATAATGCATAATTCCATAGCATTATCAGACCGAATGTATAATCGAAGCAGAGAAAATATTCTTCATTTCAATCACAAAATTCAGAATCACGGTCGTGTTCAGGAAAGCGACCGAGTAAATCGCATACTCGTACTCGGTAGCCTTGCCGCTCCGAGTATGGTGAAACGCCCATGTATGCAGGTTGACCCACATAATCGGCCGAGTATACCCCTATGTGTCTGTCTACTAGGCCACTTTTTACATTTTTTATTATTCGCGTAATAATATAAAATCGCATACTCACCGCATATAATTGTATACTCTCCCGCATAAATCCATATACTCCCCGCATACTCTCTCGACTGAGGATATTAACATAATATTAAATTTTTATTTATATTTTTAATAATAAAATTACCAAACCGTATAAAACCACATACTCCCCGTATACCGCATACTCTCTATGCAGTGGCCCCTACGACTAAATATTGCATTATGCCTTCCTGAACATTGATCACGGTACTAGCATCAAACTTATTCTTTAACAAAAAGACCCATAACAGTCTGGAAAAGTCATCCACAACAACCAAATAATACATGTGCCCCTAATGATCATGGACATGGTTTGAACCTCAAATATCAAAATGAAAAAACTCAAAAGGATTTTGACTACTACGACCTTGACGACTTGGAAAGTTAGATTGGTGATGCTTTCCAAGTTGACAGTGTTTACGTTGAAACGTAGACTTGATCGAAATGCCAGGGATGAGACGATAAATCTTTTGTAACGAAAGATGACCAAAACGAAGATGTCAAGTGCATAGGGAAATCGATCGAGCAGAATGAGAGCTAGCACCATCATAAGAATACTAATTCAACCTATAAAGCCCTCCATGCTCAAGATCGCATCCAATCAACATGTCCGAGAGTATATCCTGAAAACAAGGGAAGCATGGCCAAATATGCCACGACAATGTAAATCTTTCTTAATCTGATTGATGAACAATAAATTGATTGAGAAATCCGATACATGAGGACACTTTATAGGTATATGGAGGGAGCCAAATGGATCTCCCCATGTCTGATAATGGGATAATGTATCCTGTCAACAATGACTACTGATCTACCAGGGATATAAGAACCGAACTATGAGCGATCTCCACATAGAAGGTGAGAAGCTCCAAAGTCCATAATTCATTCTGAAGGATCTGGTTGAGTGTGACTAGTAAATGCATGAGTAATACCTAAAGTGCTAGTAGAGGCAGAAGCAGCAGCATTTTATGGGCCGGTAGAAACACTGGAAGATCCAGCACTGGGGGCACTAGTCAAGCAACAAAGCCATCAAAATGATGATTGGTAGAATCAAGGGCAGTCTGGATCTGCTCAACAACACGAGATAATGGTAGAAAGATGTGCTTGAAATAGCATATGTCCTCTGAATGATCGGACTGTGGCAATACTTGGCTTAGGCATGAGCCTTCTCTACCGTGTGTGCAATGTCCACTAAATTGATACAAACTGCCTCTACCACGGGAAGCTGCCATAGCCAATGACGTTGAGAAGATGCATGAGAGGGGATGTTCAATTTGTTCAACATGCGGTATGCCTCCTCCATATGCAGTATAGTAGCATCTGTAAGTAACTAAGAGCGAGCTGAGTCATACTTAAGGTTAAGGGTTTCCATGAAGATCCCGATCAAAATAGAATCGTGATAGACCTTGTACTGCTCTTGTGAGGCCATCAAAAGTATATATCTATGGTGTCTCTCAAACATACCCCTAAAAGATGTGTACAAGGCATGAAGAGGACGATCACCATGTTTGATCGTAAAAATATCATGCTGGAGTTGCAAGATCTTCTGTTCATTCCTTGCTTTAAGAATAGATCGTTGCGAGGATGTCCCACATGGCCTTCGTTGTGGGTTGGCTCACGATATCATAGACTACTTCTACAAAAACAATACCAGATAACCAAACTTTTACTAAGCATCACCGACCTATCATGAGGTATCGATCACAGTCTTATCGGTTGGGTCCTCCTACGTTAGAATATAATTCACACCATAGTTCTAAAAGAAATTCATGAATTGCATCGCCCACAACTCGTAGTTTGTGACATCCATCTTGACAATATGCAACAGACTCTTAAAGGCATCAATGGATGGGATATCAACTCTGTTTTCTAACATAGTGCCAGAATGGTACATGACTGGGTCGTAGGCAGGTGATATGGTATCTACAAGGACATCAAGGGGGTGGTTGTGGGTGTGTATGTTCATCCCACAATAAACCCTAATCAAACTCGTATGTGGTATGGGTTGTTCCTGGCAATGTTGGGTAGCGCCTACGTCGATCAAGTAGTACTAGTTAGCCCCTGGGTGGCACTGGGTAGCACCTGAGCAACACCAAGCGATGCTGGTCAATGCCTGAGCCTTGGGCAGCGCTAGGGTTACTATTGGGTAGCGCAAGGGAGGCCTAGGGAACCCGTTGAGGCATCGTGTGAGACCCTTAGACGAGGAAGAAGGGTCCGCGCAAGATTCAAGAAGGATGGATGCTAGTGGTTGTGATGGTTTTAGATATAAGCCCCAATCTAGAACTGTTGCTCTAATATCATGTTGAGAGGGAGATGAGAGAATGCGGTGAGTTGTATGTTCATGAGCAAGGTAGGAAATATCGATATCGATAGCATATCGGTCTGCTCGAAAAAGGATATCGGGATATATCGTCGATATATCAACGTTAATCGGTGGAAATGCAGAAAATAGCTAAAAAGCTAGTTTTTTTGTCATTTTTCTGAAACTAAGATCATCTAAGATATTAAAACAACATATAACCTACAAATACACACTTATATCACACATATCAATTATTTATACCTCATATATCGCACATACCAATCGTATCAAACATGTCGATGGTAATGTTGATTCCTGACTTATAGATATTGGAAATGGATTTCACTCAAGTTCTTATAACATTAAATAACTTACAAATATACACTTAGATAACACATATAGATCATCTACGATCCTAATATCATGCAAATCGGTCATTATCGGGAACATAGTGAATGGCATTAAGATGAGTCATTTGATTCAAAAAATTTACATAATAATTAGTGAGTCGATGTTTCTTTGGTATAAAGATTTATCTATTCACAAAAATAAATGAAAAAAAATATAAGTTAATGCAATATTGTAAAAGAGATTACCTAGAACTAAGAGTTCTGTGGAGGATCTGAATCGGGCCCCCTTACCATGTTATCTCTCATAGCGGACCGCAGACTCAATGAACTCGCAGTAGTTTTCCCGTATCATGTACTAGTACATGGCCTTGTGATTAATGACATATTGCACGTATTGAAGGTCATCAATCCCTATGAGTATCCCGAGATGAGGATAAGCAGCACTAGATCCGCTACCACAAGGGGCACGACGAGGCTGTCAAATACTGGCTTGAGATCATCGGGATGACGACGACGAAGTAGGAGAAGATCTCTGCGGAGGAGGAGGGTCTGGAGGAGGCATGGGTGCGTACTCGGAAAAGAAACCAAAACTGTCACCACCAAAGAAGTTTCTCTCGCTCTGCTCGTGTTGGCTACCTTGGTAATTCTCACCGATGTAGCTGATATATCCTCCATACCCATTGTAATTGTTGAGAGCATGGTTTTAAAAGGCGGCGCCTCGAGGCGCAAAGGCGTACGCCTCAAGGCGAGGCGGGCCTAAAACGCCCTGAGGCGCACGCCTCAGGTACAGACTGAGGGGCGTACACCTCAGCCTCGCCTGAGGCGCTCGAGGCGTGAGGCGCTCGAGGCGAGGCGGAGGCGTAAGCCTCAAGTCATGAGGTTTTTTTTTACATTTTTTGTTAAACATAACCCTATTTTTTTGTTGGCATTATATTTTTTATTTTTGTATTTTTGTTTCCATGTTAAACCTTGCATATTTCTATATATATAGCTCCATGCAAAGAGAAGAGATAACTTGAAACAAGCGAAGTTACATGATCTTATATACATCATATTCAATTTATCATACATCTACACATACTAGTTCTATTACACATATTTTTGTTTGAATTGTAATAGAATTTTATATTAGTTGCAAGTTTGCAACTTGATGTTGTTGTTTGGTTGTATAAGTTGTGAACTTAGAATAGTTATCACATATATAATATATGAAGTAATGTTGAAAAATAAACATGATGACTGAAGTAAAATAATTATTACATTTTAATGTGAATAGCTGAATACAAATAATATCATTAGTAAAAAAAATCGCCGGGGGCGCTGCCCCCACACCCCCGCAGGGGGGAGCGCACCTGCTCCCCCCTAGACCCCCCCCAGCGGCTCGCTGACAAGAGCGAGACCCCCGTCTTGTTGGGGTATGATATGGCAGGAGGAGTTGCATATGACAGTTCTCCAACTACGTCCAACAAGACAATTGTTTGGGATTCAAGGCATATTAATGTTTTTTTATTCGCACTAAAGATTATGTTTTCTATTGTACTTTAGTATTAAGTATAGACTTTAGTTTAATACTCATATAGAGCCATTGAAGTTGGAATTGTAACTTGATATTCTGTATATTAGTGGCTTAGTATTAGTTTTTTTGAACTTCAATGCCTTCATCGCTTATGTATTGTATCTTTTACTAGTTTTAAATTATTCATGAATGTCTTTTTGGTCAAATGTAATAGTATTATATATTTTTTAAATGTATTTTGCTTTAATTTTATTTTTTTCCAAAAAAACTGAGGCTTACGCCTCGACCGCCTCGAGGCTTACGCCTCGCCTCAATTTCAGAGAAAACGCCTCGGACCGCCTCGTGCTTTTTTAAACCTTGGTTGAGAGTATATTTATTAAGAGAATATTCTATAGAGAATATTCTATGGCTATTTGTTAAGAGAATATTCTATAGAGAATATTCTATGTGGTTATTTATTAAGAGAATATTCTATAGAAAATACTCTATGGATATTTGTTAAGAGAATATTCTACAGAGAATATTCTATAGAATATTCTCCTTTGAGTACTCTAGGTTTTTGTCCTATATAAGGACCCCTAGACCTCTTGAATAAGATAAATCTTTCTATTATTTCATATTTTTCCACATGGTATCAGAGCAGCGGTCCTATACCGATGTTCTGACCTAAATCCCTCCGCCGCTGCCATCCCTAAGTCCTCCCCAAGGAGCCACCGCCCACCTGCGGCAGAGCCCGCACCATCGGTAGCGGCTTCCGACGGCCCAACACCACTCCAGCTGTGGTGCTTCCACGATGCCCTAGGGAGCATCACCTCTGGCCACCAGCACCCTCGCGCCTCCATCGTGCCTCACCCTTGCACGTTCGAAATCCCTCTGCGCAGCAATGTGAGCTCTTGTTTGCAATGTATTGTCTATTGCTGCAAGCGTAAGCACTTGATGTTCGGTTAAGAACAAGATACATTCTCTATGTCACTTCTTCTTAACCTAAGACGCCACTATGACGACCACTGAGACCAAGCCTGTGTACCCTACTTCTTCTTTGATGGCACAAGGCACCTTTATCAAACTAAAGGGGTTAGGAAATTATGTTCTATGGTCTCAGACGTTCAAAATATTTATCAGTGGCCAACAAAAAAGCTATGTATTACTAAGGATCCGCCTGCAAAAACTGACAAAGACTGCGACACATGGTTTGTTGACAACTGTCAAGTTATCACTTGGATGACAAACAGTGTCGATCCAAATATTGTTGCTAATCTTATTTACAAAGAAACTGCTAAGGCGATGTGGGAAAACCTTGAGCGCACATATACTCAGAAGACGACCAAGTCTCGTCTTTCTGACATATCCACGAGGATCTGGTCAGCCACTCAGGGAGATTCGAGTTTTATTGAGTACTACAGGCTTCTTACAAGCTTTTTTTAGGAGCTTCTTATCTTTCAGCCTGCATGTTGTGATAAACAAGTAGGTGAATGCATTGAATGGCACGCTTATCGAGTTCTATCATGATTGAATCCAAAATACAAGCCAGTGAAAGATAAGTTTCTAATAGCGGACACTCTACCAAGCCTTGAGACCATCTTTCGACGCTTACAGGAGCTTAAGGCTCCCATTCAACAATCTACCATCTACACTACTACAGTAACAAGAACTCATCATACATCCTCAGAATATAGAGGGCGTCAAGGTGGCATGGGTCGAAACTTTGGTTGTGGACGTGGTCGTGAATCTGGACGCGGTCGTGCGTGACCGTGGTCGTGGTCGTAATTCATCTGCTTCTTGATATCCAGCTTGTGTACATTGTGAACGCTGGAATCATCCTTCTGACAGGTGTTGGGCAACTTTTGGCATGCAACTTAATGTCAATAATGCCTATGATGAAGCATCTTCTGATGTAATTGAAGATACATCTGTTCAGCAAACTGGAGGGGTACAGACCCCATTTACTGCTTCTGAATATACTCGTATGCGATAACTGCTACAAGACTCTGCTTCCTCCGCTGGAAATAATATCGCCTCCGCCTCTTCTACTAGTCTAGCTACTACCTCATGTATAGTACCAAACTCAGTCTCTACCTATAAACATGCATGGATTATTGACTCCGAAGCCTCTACCTATCTGACGGGAGAGGAAAACATGCTCACGTCTTCCCAACCGTCCTCATCAGTGAAGATTGTTCGTGTTGCTAATGGGGTCATTCCTCAATTACTGATGTTGGTACTATTGATTTCTCTCCCAAGTTGCGATTGGCAGATGTTCATTGTGCTCTTGTTTTTCTCCCAGTCTCTTATCTGTACAGAAGTTATGTCGTGAACATAACTGCCATATTATTTTTGACGAGTTCTGCTGTAATTTTCAGGACATCCGGACGAGGCAGATCTTTGGTGGGGGACATGAGAGGAACGGCCTCTATTACCTCGACATCCCTTCTGATTCCAATTTTGCTGGTGCAGTATCCATCTCTGACGATCCTCTTCTATGGCACCTTCGTCTAGGTCATACTTCAGCCAAAGCTCTCTCCATGATGTTCCCTGAACTTTCGGCCCTAAAACCCTTTGACTGTGAGGCGTGCCAGTTCAGGAAGCATCATCGAGCCTCCTTTCCTACACGGACTGAGCCTCGTCGTAGTTCTCCTTTTTCTCTTGTTCATTGTGATATCTGGGGACGCTATCTCGTCCGAATACTAAGTGGTTATAGATACTTTGTCGTCTTTGTGGATAACTACAGTCGATTATCTTGGATCTTCTTATTGAAGGAATGATCAGAAATTTATAACAATGTCAAGAATTTCTTTCAATATGTCAAAATATCTTCTCCACTACTATTAAATATTTCGTTCTGATAATGCCTTGGAATTTACAAACAAAGATCTGACGTTCTTTTTTGCCTTTCAGAGCACCATCCATCAAAAAACTTGCTCATATACCTCTTAACAGAATGGAGTAGCAGAGAGAAAACTAAGACATCTTCTTGATACTGCCCGCTCTCTTCTTACCCAAATGAAGGTTCCCAAGAATTATTGGGGAGATGCTATACTGACAGTTGTCCACCTTATAAACAGGATCCCCTCGGCATCACTTAATGGCTCTACTCCCTTTGGTTTACTATACCCAAGTGACTCACCCTTCCCTCTGTCTTCGCGGATTTTTGGATGCACAGCATTTGTTCACAATTTTCATACTCCCGATAAATTATCTCCTCGTGCAATTAAATGTGTTTTCCGGGGCTACTCTCAGACTCAAAAAAGGGTACAAATGTTACGATCCTTTTGTCCATCGGTATTACATATCTGTCGATGTCACATTCTTTGAACAAACTTCCTTCTTTACTCAAGACGTATCAGATATACCATTAGACCTTCCTACTCCACCTATTATGTATAAAAGAAAACATGTCTCTGGTATTGTTCATGTTCCTTTTTTGCAGGAGAATACGCCATCTTCAAGTGCTCCCACCAACTTTGTCCCGGATGATCCTCAAGAGCTTCTCATCGCTCTACGCAGAACCAAGAGGCAATGTACACTTCATCTAATATCTCATTTCATGCCCACTAATAGATTATCATACTCTAACAAAAGATATGTAGATGCTCTTATGACAATTTCGGTTCCCAGAGATCATAATAGTGCAGTGAAGGATTCTAGATGGAGAAAAGCAATGGATGAAGAAATAGACGTTCTTAATTCCCGAAGGACATGGGATCTTGTGCAGTGTCTCCATGGAACAAAACATGTTGCATGTTGATGGGTTTTTACTACAAAGCAGTCTCCAGATGGCTCCATTGACAGATTGAAGGCAAGACTTGTGGCTAAAGGCTTTACACCAACATATGGAGTTGACTACTTTGAGACCTTCTCTCATGTTGCACGAATGGGCTCCATACAGACCATCGTCTCAGTGGTAATAAACAAGGGCAGGAATATTTTTCAACTGGATGTCAAGAATGCATTTCTATATGGCAATCTAGAGGAGTAGGTTTACATGATGCAACCTCCAGGGCACGAGGTCGAGGGAGAGTATGTGTGTCAACTTCACAAAGCAATCTATGGCCTGAAGCAAATCCCGAGGGCATGGTTTGACAGACTAAGTACATAAATTGGCACTCTAGGGTTCCAGAGAACTACATCTGACTACTCTATTTTCATCTGAAAACGATCATTTGGTACTGTTATACTTGTTGTATATGTAGATGATATGGTTTTACAGGTGACAATGATTGGCGGTTGATCGTGGAGCGGGTGGAGTCGCGCTTGGCGGGATGGAAGGCCTCCTTGCTTTCCCGTGGCGGTCGTCTCATTCTCCTTAAATCGGTTCTCTCTGCAATTCCCATCTATTTCCTTTCAGTTCGGAAGTTGCCGGTGGGTGTTCGGGAGCGGTTGGAAAAGTGTATGCGAAGATTCTTGTGGGGGCGGGCGGACGGCAGCGGCCGTGGGATCCACTTGGTTGCCTGGGATGTGGTTACTCGGCCCAAGAGATTGGGCGGCCTTGGCGTTCGCTCCTTGGCTCGGGTCAATGAGGCCCTGCTTCTGAAATGGGTGCTTAAGATTTGGGGCAAGGATGGCTCTTTCTTTGGCAACGTGCTGCGTGCGATTTTGGGTGAGGACTGGAACTCCTTCATGCGCGGGAGTTGCCCTGTTCACTCTTCCCCTTTTTGGCGCTACGTCTTCGATATTTATCAGAAAAACCGCTCTTTGTTCTCCCCGGTCCTGGGATCGGGTGCTGCCTTCAAATTTTGGATCAACGACTGGACGGGGAGGGGCGCATTCCGGACTCGCTTCCCGCGGCTTTTCTCCTTGGCGTCTAACCACCAGGCCACCATTGCTGACTACTGGCTCAACGACGGCTGGTGCCCCGCTTTCTCGGGGTTCCTTTCGGACCAGCGCGCCAACGATTTGGCCTCTCTGCTGGAGGCTCTTGCCTCTTCCTCCTCCCCCTCTGATGGGAGGGATCACTGGGCTTGGACGGATGCTCCGTTCTCCTCTCGCAAGGCCTTCTATGCCTTGCGTCCGCTTGCCCCCACCCTGGATGCCTCCTTGGTTCGTGACTGTGCGCTCTTGTGGGGGCTCCGCTTGCCCGCTAGGATCACTTTCTTCTTTTGGGTTCTTCGACATAGGAGGCTGATGACTCGTGACCGGTGTGCCTCCTTCCTCCACACTCCCAGCATCTTGTGCCAGCTTTGTGGGGTGTCCAACGAATCGGCTGACCATCTGTTCTTCCTTTGTGCGTCGGTGTCTCGGATTTGGGATGAGATTGCTTGGGCTCGTGCGGCCGATTTGGAAGACTTCTGCAATATCCTTTGGGCCAACAGAAGGCGTCCCCGTGTGCATTTGCTGGGACCCTTGGCGCGCGTTTGGTCGATCTGGAGGGCTCGCAACGACCTCATCTTCGCGGGCGCGCGCTTCTACGAGGAGAATGTAACTGCCGCGGCTACCTCCCTAATTGCTGATTGGTCTACCTAATTTGTCCTCGGGGCCGGTTGTTGGATTCCTTGTTCTTGTGTTGGTCCCTTCCTCTTCTTTCCCTCCTTCCCTCCTCACGATGTAAGTATCTTGTTCATTTAATATAAAATATACTGGGGTGAACACCATCGCGTGTCTCCCCCTTTTTTGAGCTTTCAAAAAAAAATGATAAAGGGGTGCTGGAGACTAAGGCTTTTCTGCAAAAGACTTTTGTCACAAAGGATCCGGGCCAACTTCCCTATTTTCTGGGCATAAAAGTCTTACGTACCAGGAAGGGACTTCATATGTCACAAAGGAAGTACTGCCTATGTTAGCAATGTGAGCCCCGGGCGAACCATTTCTACAATAAATGTTATTGTAATGAATAAAATTATCAATGAAAATTATTGATTATTTTTCACTCCCCTTTCTGAGATTAATGAATGAATGCACTATAGGGTCCCTCTGTACAATAAGGGTTATGTACCATGGCCAACTTGATGATCATACAGCTGTTGATTCATTGGATGGATCATAGAGGCTGATGCTTGGATGGATATCTAAGGAGTTAGATAGAGGACTCATCAAGCATCATCAAGTGATCATTAAGTGATGATCTCCAGTCTGAGTAGGAGATGGCAATCCTATCTCATATGACTGATATCTGACTGACCTCTTGATGCAGGTCCTCTGCATGGGAATAGAGATTCAGAGGTGTCAGGTTAGTTAAGTCAATGGGTTGACTTGACGAGATCGAGATAACCAAAGACCTACGCTGAATACTGTCACAACATAGGCATGCATCCTCTGACTAGAGACAGATGTATTGCTATATGTCTGAGTATGTACATTTGGCAGACCAGTAGGTTGATGACCTAATCAAGGTCTATATACTGGCGAGCTGGTGTGCATGTAAGGACATATGAGTAATGCGATCTCTCAAAGGGATCATACAGGTTCACCTGTGAACCGGGAGACATGAGCTCACTCATGAGGTATTGGGACTGAACAAATTCCATGCATGGTCGTCGTGCTTTGGAAGCATGACATGAATTTGAAGGTAAGATATATGCTTTGTGAAAGCATATGATCTATACCAAATCCCGATGACCAAGATTGAGAAACTTAATGATCTAACCCTGAAGATGACAGTGCAAAAGTGATCTTTATCTTCAGGATGATCATGAATCTTCCAGTATGTAGGATGTGCAGGTATTGGGAATACCTGAAGGGTGATTTGATCATATACGATTGTATAACCATGACGCTTCCATTCCGAGGGAGTGATGAAACAGGTTTGGATTTTAGTGACTCCTCTCATTAGAGAAGTGACCTAATCTTAGTCCATGAACTGGACATTGATCTGAATGAGATTCAGATGCAATGAGAAGATTAAGTCTACGGTCTTGATTTGATCAAGCATCAGTGGGAGGTCCATAGGATCTGGATTTGAGATATGATCTCAACATCCAAGTCACTATACATGGAACAATACAATCGCCCTGTCCTTATCTCCAAGTATCTGAGGAGAAATAGCATTGTTCTTAAATGGTTTAAGAACAATTCCATAAGATCTAAGCAAAGAGAATTTGATAATTAAATGTGATTTAATTATCATGATGTATGAGAAGTTGTCCAATGTGATTAAATGTGATTTAATTATTTTGGATAAGAATAATGTGGGTAGAAATATCCAATTATTCATAATATATTATAAATGTGATTTATAATGTATTAGAGAGAGTTAATTATAATTTATATGTGTTGATTAATTATGATGTGTATTGGATACACATTGTGTAATTAATTAACAATATGAATTACATGTTATTTTGGGTTGTGAATATGATTCACAATTTTTCCATGGCAAGATTGCAATATTCTCAAAGATAATTGTGAATTATTTTTGAAGAATAAAACCCAAATAAATTTGTTGCAAATAAATAAGAGAGATTTCATGGAGATATGCAATCTCATGGATTTCCATGAGATTGCAATCTCCATGCAATCTCATGGACGGCACACCATTCCTATATGGAATGGGTGTGCGCCCACTTGGAAGGCACATGGAGATGAAATCTCCATGTGTCTTCTCTCCTTATTTGTTGGGTTGATTTAGGAATGAATTATATTTGATTTTGTCAAATATATTTTAACCTAAATTTGTTGTCTTTGACAACAACAATCTTAGCCATTGGATAAACATAAATCAATCTCATCCATTGATTTTATGTGTCCCATGGATTGAGATCCATGGATCCCAAAACCCTATAAATAGAGAGGCATACTTGGCTCTCTCTTTACACATGCTATTGTAGCACAAACTCTCTCTCTTTCTTTCTCATACACGACAGCCCTCTCTCTCCCTCTCTTCTTGGTGGCCGTCCACCTTGGTGGAGAGAAACGTCGACGCCCGCGCCATCGTGTTGCCGCTTCGACTCTCTGCGGTTCTTTGTCTTCTTGGAGTGCTTCACTAACGAAGGAGACGTTTGATCTCGTGTGACGAGATGAGGAGCAACCGCGCTTGGATCAACTTGGATTGCGAGGACACCGCGACTCATCTCCGCGCTCGCAAGCCGTTACTCCGACGATCGGATTTGAGACAGGAGGTCTCTTTTCGTAGAGACTTGATCAACCACGCTTCAAGAGGTATTGCATTATACTTGCTGTGGTTATAGATGAAACGATTTGAGAATGATTCTCGGATACTGTGGTTTCATCGGTTTAAAATTTTTTAAATTCCGCTGCACCGAACAACTAGTACGACTAGTCGTTCTTCGTCGTATTTGATACGACGATCACGCTTCTGTGATGCGTTTGAGGATTTCTCCATATCCTTCAGCCTAGATATACTAACTGAGGTTGGATTACTTGGATGCAAACCCTCCGATATTCCTGCATAACCAAGAAAACACTCTGCCTCTGATGATCCTCCATTTGAAGACACTACACGATACAGAAGTCTTGTTGGAAAACTGTTGTATCTTATTGTTACTCGACCGGACATATCCTATGTTGTGAGCAGAGCTAGCCAATACATGGTGAAACCCTGTTATAGCCATTGGGAGGACGTTCTTCTGATCCTTCGATATCTGAAGGAATCACCCGAACGTGGCCTATTCTATGGAGCAATATACACTGATGTTGTTGCCTATGCTGATGCTGATTATGCAAGCTCGTCTGAGGATCGTCGCTCCACTATGGGCTATGCTATGATGGTAGGAGGAAATCTTGTTAGTTGGAGGAGCAAGAAGCAGACTGTAGTCTCCCGATCCAATGCAGAGGCAGAATACAGGGCAATGGAGCAGGCTATATGTAAAATTACTTGGCTACTGACTTTTCTGCAAGAACTCAACAATGATATCACCACTCATGTTCCTTTATATTATGATAACAAATCTGCTACTTACATTCCACCAATCATGTATTCAACGAGAGAACTAAGCACATCGAAATTGACTGTCATTTCATTCGTGATGCTGTACGAGGAGGAAAGATTGCTACACGACACATCTCGACAGATCTTCAGCTTGCAGACATATTTACAAAGGCCTTGTCAAAGAAGCGCATTTCCTGAATAGCTTCTAAGTTGGGCATGATCGATGGATATGCTCCAACTTGAGGGGGAGTATTGAGAGTATATTTGTTAAGAGAATATTCTATAGAGAATATTCTATGTGGCTATTTGTTAAGAGAATATTCTATAGAGAATATTTTATGTGGCTATTTGTTAAGAGAATATTCTATTGAGAATATTTTGTGGATATTTGTTAAGAAAATATTCTATAGGATATTCTCCTTTGAGCACTCTAGATTTTTGTCCTATATAAGGACCCCTAGACCTCTTGAATAAGATAAATCTTTCTATTCTTTCATATTTTTCCGCAATAACCATATCCATATGATGGAGGTGTATACGCCTAAGGAGGAGGAGGTCCATGAGGAGGAGCATGAAAATATTTAGGGAAGACACCCAATGATATCTCATCTTGTGATGATACATATCCGCCAGGGGGACTTGGTGTTCCTCCATGGTATGGGTTGTCAATGTCCATACATCTGTAAGACGATGACCACGTCCATAAGCATCGTAATCCATAAGCCTCGTAGATCACTCCCATGGCAGGCTTCTTATCACTGTCTACAATCCGCAATGCAGAAACAACCGGATACATTATCTTTGTGACTCGAGTCACGTCATCCCAAAAGTGAAGATCATTGATCAATGTCTCCACTTTTCGTCCTTCAGTCCGAGCTTCATGTATCCCAAACCATTCACCTTGACAACACATGGTCTTCAACCATGTCTTGTGTTGTTCGAGGCTTTGCAATGCTATAAAATTGGTTGCAAAGTGTGGAATGACATGCCTCACCAGCTCACTACTGCACATCCGCCTCATCAAAGCTAGCACTTTGGAATGGTTATAAAAGAATGTGGTGATCATCCATGCTTGCTTCACTACCTTAGAGATGAGCTTCCTTTTGTCGAAGTCCTTTAGAATTAAATCAACACAATGTGCAGCACACAATGTCCAAAAAATATCGTAGCTGCTAAACTTCGTTATTATTTCACATGTTTTCTTCGAGTTGTTGCCATTATCCATGACAATATGGATAATATTCTCTTTTCCAACATTCTTGATTACGCCCATCAACTTCAACAGGTACTTGTGGTCATTCACATGTTCAGATGCATTAATAGATTTCAAAAAAATAGTCTTTCCATCGCAGTAAACGGGGAAGTTGGTGATTTGCTTCCTTATGTATCTATCCATCGCACATCAGCGTCACCTCGTACTTTGGCCATCTCCTCCTCAGCTCGGAGATGTACTCATTCTTCTCCTCATTCTCCATCCTGAGATACTTGGTCATTATCTCCTTGGATGTGAGCGCATTCGCTCACATTCTCGCTGCGGCGATCTCATCAATGGCATGCTGCAAAAAAGACTCGTTAGCAACGTTGGCCGGAATGCTCTCCCCAATGAAGACCTTGTTGATGGCGCATTGCCCACTCTCTACCATGCATTGATGAACATCCCCTTCACTGTCTTCTGCTTCGGATCCTTGCTTGGTATATGCATGGACCCGCTCCTCGTCAAGAAGGATTCCAGTCCCTTCACCTTATTTTTTTGGTGGGCGATGGTACCGATGCACCTCCAGAACTACTCCCACTATCACCAACACTATAGAATCCGCCACGTGCATCACTGAATTCTCTCCTCTCAAACTCGCTCCTCATAAATTATTTTGTTGCCCTCCTGCATGACCTCCTCTCCATTGCGGTCTGAATATCAGCGAGGTAGAGAAAGTCGCCGTCATCTGAATCGTAAAGGACATTGAACTCTTTCTCGAACATAAATTCTTTGAATTGTGCATCCCTTCTAGACCTCTCCACATATTTGTCCTTCCCCTCCAAGTTAGCCTTCACCAAGTCCCTCACATCTATGGAACAACGCATGCACTTGGCAACATTCTTGTTGTTGCCAACAAGATGGTGCTTCAGTCTCGTAATCCTCCCTCCTCTCAAGTTCTTCCCACAGAAGTTGCACGGTGGTTTTCGATTTGTTGCCATCTGGAGTGGTAGCATACCTCCAATGAATCTCTCCTCTGTCCAACTAATCAACAGAATCAGATCCGAACATGAGTGTAAACCCATGATGTTGATTACTGATTAGTGATTACAATTTACAACCTAAAATCTGCAAAGAAATTACACAGCAAACATTGCTAATTATTTTTTATTTTAATTTTAAGATTTATTATATTTATTATTTATAACATGCTTAATATGCGTAAAGTTTTAGATATGTAATGTTTAACATACTATCAACATGCTATCCATTCGATGTTTTGATTTCTAAGAAAAAACATCCTAGATCTAGAGCTGAGATGACAAATTTTGATAACAAACCACACATGGGATACAAAACATGAAAATAAATTATAGATCTAATGTTCAATTCACGAAATTAATTACCAATTTTTAGTTAACATAAAGCACCATAAACCATGTTTTCTATGTCTACAACATGATATCCAAGTCTATTCATTTAAATATTAACTTAATTTCACAACATAACTCAAAAACCTCAAATTAGTTCCCCCCAATATCTTATTAAATACTTCAAAGGTTACAAAAAATCAAGAATATGCATTACATGGCAAATCGGAACAAAACCCCTGAGAAATTTCACTATTTCAACATAAAATTTGGAGTAGATTTAGAGCTTACCTCAAAGAAGGAAGGAAGGAACTTTGGAGGAGAGTTTCCAACATGTTTCAGGCGAAATGGAGCGATATTGGG
Source organism: Ottelia alismoides (assembly GCA_037367405.1). Taxonomy (NCBI): domain Eukaryota; kingdom Viridiplantae; phylum Streptophyta; class Magnoliopsida; order Alismatales; family Hydrocharitaceae; genus Ottelia; species Ottelia alismoides. The sequence goes on along the minus strand of JAZKJV010005965.1, from coordinate 176,480 downwards.
AAAAATGGGGTCGATTTCAATGGAAATCTAACCTGGAAGATTCTCTGTATCAACGATATATCGATCTCATAATCGATACCCAGAAAACGAAAGGAAGGCTGATATTGATATCCCTATATCACATATACCAATATATCGACGATATATCACCCATATATCACGATATTTCCTACCAGAATCATGAGGCCTTAGGGCCAGGTTCTTTTATATAGAGGAAAAATGTGTTGGACAAATTACAAAATGTAGACAAAAAGAAAAGAGAATACATAAAAAAGATAGAAGATAACTAATATCTCAACAAGTTTGACTTGCCTAATAGATTATTAAGTGTGTGCACAATGTTCCATAACAAGGTGGAGTGGAAACCGATTTAATAGTCGCTACACATGACGGAAAAGCTTAACTACAACATGCAAAATGGTCCTCGTCTTTGTATGGTTCGATTTCTATTAATTACCTTCAAAAAAGTAACAAAAGGTGATATTCTAAGGCCACTTGATGAGATAGATACAAGAAAAGCGTAAAAACATATGAATGAATGGGTCTACGTAGTGATATAAAGGTTCTATCATTTTTATTGGAGCTCCTATTCTCCATCTAAGTGGTTAAAACTATCCTACCATTTCAACAAATTTATTCCCAGCATTTATTTTAATAAAAGTATCTGTCATCACAATTAACGTAAACAAAATGTAAAAACATGATAACTAAATTCCATGTATTAAAAAATGATTCCCAGCTATCTCACTACTTTCTAGACATGCGATGCAACTGTAAACACAAAAAAATATTACAGATGACTGCAGAATCAGCTTCCATTTTCTAGGCTATTGCGAGAGGTAGATGAGCATGTAGGCATGTAGAGTAGAACTCACAGTTAGTAGCATCTTGCTCAGTCATTCCCATAAACAGAGCAAAATCAGATGTGCAGATTGTTGAATACGCAGACTGAAGAAGTTGAAACATCCTCTTGGTATATACATCTGCACGTTCACAGCGCCCATTCTTTATAAATCAATTTAAAATTATTCTTTTCACATTAATATCATGTTCATGAAATAGGGTTATAAAGCACTATCAAATATCAACCACCAATATAAAAGCAAAGTGAAAGTGAACGTTTTTTTACTTGAGGAACTTCAAACCACTTCTCATATGTGGAATGTATTATTTTGAAGAGTAACGCTCCTATACAATATAACTTGGATGGTAGATTGATAAGAAAAGTTGTGGATACCAGGCATTTTAAACTTCTACCCAGAATGTACAGACAACCAACACGGCATGCAGGAAAATTCAATTGAAACTAAAACGGAAAAAGATATCCCCCATTGTATAAGCGCGCTGTCTATCCATCACAAGGAAAAAAGAATGAAAGAACAAATTATGTAGGTAGCCAGAAAGAAAATCAAAAACATCCACAACATGGATTTGAGCAAGAATCCATGTAGCCGACCCTACTTATAGTGGGAGAAGGCTTCACCATCCATGTCTAAGTGCATGTTTACTTTTACATGGCATTTTTCTTATAAGAAAGTTGTATTCTTAACAAGACAATATGATACAAGTTCACTTCCAGAGAAAAAACATATATCATGAATAATCCATATATACAGGCTGGACTTCAGACATTGTAGCACACCAGTGCACGGATGCTCATCAGTAATAAACTCAGTCAAAATTGACCGATAGTTTATAATGCAATTACATCTACTTGGGAAGTCCAGATTATGAGTACATGTATATTGCAATTCAAATGGCGCAAGGCAGTTGTCCCCTGACAGTTGACGCATCACTTATCCCCGATGTCCGATCTATCATTGATTATTTGGTAAACGCATGTGCACCTCTTACAAAAAAGGTTATAATCAAAATTGATTTTTTTGAATCGATGATCAAAATTGATTTTACAATCGCTTCCACGCTATAAATTGAACTTTCATCCTCAAAATCCTATCTTACTTTGGCTGTGATGATAAATTCCTTTGTCGGATCTCAACTATCCTTTAATCACATGGCCTTAAATGTCGATATCATGCTGTTCGCCAACCTTGGAAAAAGGCTTCCTGCCGATATCGCAGACAATCATGGAAATGACTATTAAAATGTATAAAATTAAGAATTCTAATGTTCTTTAATGAAACAATACCATAAAATACACACTTGTTTGCCAAAACATAAATTTAAATACAAGTTTTGCATTACTATCAACATCACAATTACCGAACAGGCCGATTTACAGTATTATATAAACACAATAGAAGCAGTCACGAAGAATGCATAAACATATTGAAATAACAAATAAACTCATAATTTATAATGCATAAAAATAGAATACTTACCCAATAAATATCTATTTGAGGAAAGCTTACCATGTAAATATGTTTTCTACACTCATCAAAAACCAAGAGTGTTTGGTTTGATCCATATGTCCTCTTTGTTGTCTTCCTCTGCATCTTCTTCTGGTTGGATCAGTATATTTCACATAAATTTTCGTGTCATATAGTGGTAAATGACTTTATAGTTCATATTTCACATATTCAGGATTAGCCACAAGCAAGAGAAAGCCAATCCGAGGATAACTTGCCTCAAATATCGATGATATTTTTGGCCTCATATATTAAGTGCTCACCGGCCGCTAATATCGATATTGCCTATATTGATGGCGTTCCCAAATGATCATTATGTGAAATGGACCAAAATGAAGGAAACATGTGACTAGTATTTGCCCATATTAGGCAAAATATATTGCAAAAATTACGAGAAATTTACATCGCTTCGCATATCACTGATATTTGAGCAATATATCGACGATGTTAATGATATATAGCTATTGATACCCTCGAAAAAGATATATACCCCCTTGGCAGTATCGCCAACTTGGCAAGACCGATATATAGCTCAACATCAATGTCTATTAATATTAGTGGCACACGGTGCAGCCCGATTTTCATTAGTTCATTTTTTCCTTTTTATTTTCACTTCTTCATTTATGTTTGTGAATTCAATGGATATGTCCTTTAAAAGTGTCATTTCCGGAAGGGTCGTGCCTTTTGTGAAGAGATGCTACTCTAAGATGGTATCAGCTCTCTCTATAAAGCCACCGTCATTTGTAATGAAATGATAATGAACGAATAATGAGAATTTTGATTGGCCTTTGAGTTTGATATTGATCCTCTCCTTTAGATTATTTCCCCACCCAAATCCTCCACTTCAATCCTGCTCCCTTTCTTCTTCCCTCTCACCATGGCTCTAAATGTTGATTTCGCTAGCATTTTGCCAACTTAGGGAAACGACATGTCGCCAATATTTTGCCCAAGTCGACAAAAATGAGGGAAGGCACATGAAAATTGATTATTATTTTATTATTATTATTTTGAAAGTAAGGTTCAAATATGTTTTGAAAAATAAATTGCTAAAAGAGGTTTAAATACAAATTATATAGTAGTGGTGTCATCATAATCACCGCGGACCAATATGTAGTACTCAATAAGGCATTTCATAAAAACTTTAGTTATGCAGAAAGCAAAAATTAGTTGAAATAACAAATACCATATTGTCATGAATTAAAATAAGCTGAAATAACAAAATAAAACACTATATTTTTAACCCTCTTCAATGGTCTAGTGGTCGTACAGTATGCCCACCACCCAAAAGACCAGGGTTTAAATCTCTCCTTATGCGAGTTGTGTTAGGTAGCCAACAACTAGCGTAAAAATAATCGGATCTTTCAACGAGGATTTGAGTAAGAATCCATGTAGGCACCCTACTTAAAGTGGGAGAAGGCAAAAATTAGTTGAAATAACAAATACCATATTGTCGTTAATTAAAATAAGCTGAAATAACAAATAACAAAATAAAATGCTATATTTTTTAACCCTCTTCAATGGTCTAGTGGTAGTACAGTATGCCCACCACCCAAAAGACTAGGGTTTAAATCTCCCCTTATGCGAGTTGTGTTAGATAGCCAACAACTAGCGTAAAAATAATCGGATCTTTCAACGAGGATTTGAGTAAGAATCCATGTAGGCACCCTACTTAAAGTGGGAGAAGGCTTCGTCATTTTTATATTTTTATTAATAGAAATCTGATTTTGATGACTCGGGTAGCAGCTTTATTTCATCAAAAAATGCACCTTACATGATGTGCCCTTCGAGGGAACCTACATATATAACAAAGAGTAAGTGCTAAAGGGTTAACAGCCATAACAAGCCTATACTGAAGAAAAGTATCAACAGCAAACTTCGTCCTCCAAATTGAGAGGTCCACATCTTAAACTCAATTGAATAATTGCTTCTATTTTGATTGTCCTCAAGGTGCATATTCAATTTGCCAGCAGCTTCTACCATCTTCCAGCAGAATAACATTCAGTCTTGTTTGATGACACATTAGGTTACATGCTGAACACTAAAGATGTCAAAGAAAGATATCCCCACTCTCCCCCAACCAAAAATTTCATTTGAAACAACAAAAAGATCTCTGATACCTATAAAATTCTCAAAGTCAATGTGCTACCAAATAAGCAGGTCTTTTCATTCATTAAAAGATGAAACAACTTCTATCGTCTTCTCAGATGAGATAAATTGAGGCTCAGTCTGCTTCATATATGTATAATTTTTTATTGAGCTTCTTGTACTCCATCAGTAGCATTATTCCTTCTTCAAAGGTAGTTCCATCCTTTGAATTCAGCATTAAGTGCAGAACAGATCAACCTTCAACAAACTTCAATTCCCCGTAGGTTCATTTAAAACCAATCAATAGTAGAGAAAAGAATTCATAAAGCTAATATTAAATCATTCCACGTCTAATTGTAGCGGAGCGATGAAGGAGGGTGTCACAGACAGAGCTTGGAAGCTGCTATTGACAAGGAAGGAGCGAGGCCCTTGCTGTTCCTCTCAATGAGGGACATCGGGGATGAGGAACAAACTAAAGGCGCAGGTTCTTCACTGGTTTACCACCAGTTGTTGCAAGGCCCTCCTCTTGGAGGCTGGGGCTTGAACTTTGATTGCTGAATCAGAAGGGATCACACCAGTTTTTACACTAGTGTGGACCACATTCCTCTCGAGGTAAACACAGCTCTGGAGGGGTCTAATGCAGGTGAGGAGCTTTGAAACATTGGTGGACATTTGGCGAGAGGGGAAGCGAAGGACGCGGTTGGAGCTGATGCCAGTGATTCACGAGCCTGTGTTGGTTCTGGCTCAAGACGGGACTGGGCGGTGGCGTCAAGGGGATTTTGGGTCTCCTTCCTCCTCGAACATCTTCAGCGTGGCATTTTGGGAAGAACTACTCAAGGCTGACCGTGAAAGAGTGGCAGAGACGTCTGAGACTAGCGTTGTAAAGGGCGCTCGATCGATCCAACGGCTGGTTTATTGTTCTGGGAGCAGGTCTAGGTGGTCAGTATACGGATGACCTCATCATCGTCATATGCCTTATCTGAGATTTTTTTCATGCAGCAGCTTCGCCTCTGATTTAGTTGGGGTCGTGTTCACTTTAGGCCCATCATATGTTGAAAACATACAAACAAAATAGTATTCTAATTACATATGCCATGAACTTATTTTGAGAATCTTGAGACACCTTAAATTGTAGCTCGTATGTTCGATCAGACACATTGTAGACAAGGGTCTCGCTAGATTGTGGTTAGTCTTGATTTCTTGATACTTCTTGATCTTTCTTGATTTCTTGAAGTTTCTTAATGATTCGTGATATTTCTTGATTTATTGTCGTTTTTTTTTATTTCGTGATGTTGCTCTATGTTTCATGATGACTTGTTTATGTTTCTTACTTTTCTCGACTTTTCTTGATTTTATTGATTTCTTATTCTTCCTGATTTCTCGACTTCTTATTGTTTCTTGATTTCTTGATAACTAATGATTTTTATATTTCTTGATTTCTTAATGTTTCTTGAGTTATATTTAGAGTAAATTACAAAGAAGTCCCTCAACTATATACCTGATTTCAATGTCATACCTGAACTTTAAAAAGTAATAATGTGGTACCCGAACTTTCAAATTTATCTCAATGTGGTCCTTCACCATAGAAATTTAATTGATTATTTCATCATTTCAACCTTAAATTTCAATAGTCAGGGACCACATTAAGATAAATTTGAAAGTTCGGATACCACATTTTTTCTTTTTAAAGTTCAGGTACGACATTGAAATTAGGTGCATAGTTTAGGGACTTTTTTGTAATTTACTCTTGTATTTATTTCTAGAGAACGTCTCGCTAGATTAGTGCTAGTTTCATATTTTCATGTATGATATATATTATGACTAACATATATGTTCAAATTCAGGCGATGCAAGTGAAAGAAGGACCGAATCAACCACATTTCTATTTGAAATTGAAGAGAAACTATCGGCATATCGGCTATGATGCTTTTTCACTTATTCTATGGGATCTGACGGAGCATGTTCATGCTGCATTACATGAATTCAAGTATAATCAAAGAAAGAATTCTCCTTAAGCAAACCGGCCTATCCTCTGCTGCGTATACGTAAATATATTGATGACTCCTAAGAAAAAGAAAGCTTGCCTCTTTCCATATCATCAATCTGACAATATCGTGGCGATATTTCACCAAAATGTCGTGAAATTTCTAGTCATGCCCCTCGTACAAATTTGGTATGCTCCCTCTCTCCCTCATCCCATTTCTTTCATTCTAACCTCCAATTTTTCCTTCCTAAAAATATGAACTACACTAGAATTTGAGGGTAGCTGTCAACCTGCCAGAGGTCTCCAACATATTCCACCCCCCATATTTCCATTGTATTGAATGTTCACCCTTCATGACCTCCTTAAAAGATTCCACTCTCTCATTTCCTCTATGTGTCTTTGTTGGGAAAAATAATAGACGTGTTTATTCCAGGAACCTTAGGATCTCTTATATAGAGAAGAGACACGGGTAAATTACATAAGAAAGACATAAAAAAATAAAATCATCAAAAAGGTACATAGGAACATAGAATATCTCTACACTCCCCTCAAGATGGAGCATAGATGTCAATCATGCTCAACTTGAACGAACACTTCTGAAATGGCCCCCGAGTAAAGCCTTGGTAAAGATATCTGACGTATGCTCTACTGAACTAACATGAGAGGGCGAAATCAAACCCTTATGAATCATATCTCTAGTATAATGCCAGTCTACCTCAATATGTTTCATTCTCTCATGGAACGCGGGGTTGTTTGCAAAGAATAAGAAAGCATGATTATCACATTGTAACTGCACGTGTAGAGGAACATCTACATGCAAATCTGCTAATACTGCTCGAACCCACATCATTTATGTACTTGCGTCACAGCTCTATACTCAGATTCGACACTTGATCTAGCCACAACTGTTTGTTTCTTACTTCGCCAAGAAACAAGAGAACTACCAACAAATACTGCAAAGCCCGAAGTAGACTTCCTATCCTTAGGACACCTCGCATTGTCAGCATCAACACACGCAGATACAGAGAGAGTTGTTCCTTTCCTGAAAAGTAATCCTGCACCTGGAGAAGATTTTAGGTATCTCGATATCATGTATATAGCGTCCATATGTACTTGTCGAGACTACTCCATGAATTGACTCGCTCGACTCATTGCAAAAGAGATATCCGTTCTGATAATAGTAACATAAAGGAGCTTTCCCGCCATCTCTATATCTCCTCTTATCAACCTCATTTGTATCACCATCGTATAATTTCATGCCAGGATCCATAGGAGTAGTAGAAGGTCGACACCCAATCATGCACATCTCAACAAACATGTCTGTAATATATTTTCTTTGTGTCATCATAAGACCTTGCACAATCCTAGCAAATTCCAACCCTAAGAAATACCTTAGGGTGCTTAGATCCTTAGTAACAAACTGACGGCCTAGAAACTTTTTTTGCCATCGTTTTCCCCTGCATATCATCTCTTGTAACAAGAATATCATCAACATAGACCATTATAGCAACAGTACCTCTAGGTGCCCTCTACACAAAGAGTGAATGGTCAACATTAGACCTCTTGAACCCTTGCTTCTCAATCAAATCCGAGAGCTTATGAAACCACGCCCTTAGACTTTGCTTATATCGCCTTATGGAGTCTACAAACATGCTGACACTCCCCCTCAGCAGCAAACCCTGCAGGTTGTTGCATGTAAACTTCCTCCTGTAGATTCCGTACAGAAATGCATTTTTAACATCCATCTGAAACAAAGGTCAATCACATAAGAGTGACTAGCCACTGGAGAAAATGTGTCCAAGTAATCCACGACATAGGCCTGAGTAAAGTCGTGTGCCACTAATCTTGCCCTGTAGAGATCAAGGCTGCCATTTACATGATGTTTAACAGTAAACACACATGTGCAACTGACCATAGACATCCCGGGAGGAGCAAACACCGAACTCCGTGTACCACGTGACTGCAACGCATCCATTTCTTCATCCAAAGCCAAGCGCTAACAACTATCCTTCAATGCCTCCTGATAATTCCATGGAATTTCCATGGCAGAAAGAGTCATTGAAAATCTCTGAAAGTTCCATATTAGATGATGAAAGGAGACCTGAGAAGCAAGGGGGTAAAAGAAGCATAGGACCGCTTCTGCTTGCAAACTGCAATAGGAATATCCATGTCATCGGGAACCTCCTCCATCTGTGGGCTACTCTCCTGCAATGATTCCTGCACAAATGTCTCCAGATACATCGTTAGAAACCATGTTAGCGAAACAAACATGGAGCATATTGGATGACGGACGATGACCATGAATAAAAGCCATCAGACGATATAGAATTTAGGTAATGGTGGAACAATTGGCACATACGACTGGGTAGTAGGAGGGGTGGAGGAGGTGGTGGTGATGGAGGTGGTGAAACCACTGGCATAGGAGGAGGCGGTGAAGAGCTCGCAGGAGGGGGTGGCATGTAAACCTCATCATCTGAGTCTGATGAAGCCGATCGGTCACCTGTAGGAGAGAAATACATCCCAGACTCAAAAAATGTGATATCAACATTGATATAGTATTTTCTGCATGAAGGACCATAACATCGGTATCTCTTCAGGGTCTTGGAATACCCAACAAACATACATTTGGCAGTTCTAAGAGAGAGCTTGTTAAAACCTGGAATCAACTGGTGAACAAAAGCGACAGAACCAAACACACGATGAGTGAGTGAGAATAACTCCTCAAAGAAAATTATATAGGAATTTTCTCATCCAAGACATACGATGGCATGGGATTCGTTAAATAGCATGTTGTCAAAACTGTATCACCTCAAAATGAATACGGGGCACGACTCTGCATGAGAAGAGTTCGAGTAACATCGAGTAGATGACGATGCTTTATCTCATAAACACCATTTTGCTGAGAAGTGTAAGAACAAGATGTTTGATGAATAATCCCATGAGAAGAAAGAAAATATGATAGAGCACGAGTACAGAATTCCAATGCATTATCAGTTCGCACAAATTTTACAAAGGTAGAGAAAATATTTTTGCACTTCATTAATAAAAGTTTTGATCGCATCCCCTTCTTCAGACTTATTTTTCAAAAGAAACACCCATGATAAACGAGAAAAACCATCTGCATCCACAAGATAAAACATGTGTCCCTGGTGATCAGGAACACAACTCGAACCCCAAATGTCAATATGAAATAACTCAAAAATGGAGCTATTGCTCTGACTCTGACAACTAGGAAAAGAAGACCAATGATGCTTTCCTAACCGACATGCATCGCATCGCACTAGAAGGAAAAACCAGGTGAAATTTGTAGCAACATGTGATACATCTTCTGAAGAGGTAGATTACCAAACCGAAGGTGCCAATTGAACAGAGAGGCTGGTCTAGACGAACGAGAAGATACGCCTGCATAGGGAGTCTGAACCAAGAGATAAAGGCCACCCTGCTCATGGCCACACCCAATCACTATGCCCGTAAGAATATCTTGAAAAACAAGAGATGATGGGTCAAAAATAGCTCGGTAATGCAAATCTGCAAATCCTTTGTAATCTGACTAATAGAAAGCAAATTCAAAGAGAAATCACGAGCACGTAACACATTCTGCAAATGCATCGAGGGCGTCAAAGTGATATCCTCCGATCCTGTGATTGGGAAATGAGTCCCATCGGCTAGCACAATTGTTCTCCCGAGGGGAACTTGTCTATATGATACAAGATGTTGCATGTCTCCACATACATGATGTGTCATACCGGAGTCCATAATCCACTCTGTAATCTCAGAACCATGATAAGATGTAAAAGCATAAGTACCTGAGGTGCTAGCTGTAGCAAAGGTATTAGCAAGAGCAAAAGTTGTCGCATCAGAATGGCCTCCTGGAAATGGTGAAACGGAAGAAAGCATAATATCCCTCAGTCTGGCCACAAGGTCATCAAATCGTTGATCTGAAGTATGAGCTACTGGAGACTCAACATGTTCCGCTACTCGGGCCGATGGAGGGAACCCATGCTTGGAATAGCATGTATCCTCTGAATGGCCAGGACGATGATAAAACGTGCAGGGCTGATGGGTTCGAACCCCTCTACCATGGGGTCCACGTCTACGAAAAGTAGACGAGCCTCCTCTGCCTCGGGAGGCTGCCATCGCCGAAGAAGTCTAGCACTAGTAGTCGACAGAACAGTATCCTACCAAGCATGTGGAAAGCTTCCTCCATGGGAGGAATTGTAGCATCTGCAAGGATCTGGGAAAGGGCAGGATCATATTCATGATCAAGAACAATTAAGAATACACCAACGATGGTAGCATTCCTATGTCTTCTTCTGCTCAAGGGTGGTAGTGAAAGACATGAAATTGTGTAGCTTCTCAAACATCCCTCTCAAGGATGTATACAGCGAATGCAGGGGTCGTTCGTTCTTCTTGATAGTGAAAATATCGTGTTGGAGTTAAAGGATCTTCGTCTCATTCCTCACTGAATATATTGCCGCGAGGATATCCCACATCGCCTTAGCAGTAGGATAATGTAACACGTCATTAGCGATCTCAATCGTTTATGTATCAGAAAGCCAAACTTTGGCATAAGCGTCGTCCGCCTCCCACGAGGTGTTTACCCCAGTCTTCTCCACCAGCTCCTCCTCGGTAAGAATGTATTTCTTACCATTTGACTTCATACGGCTCATGAACTGCATAGCCCAAAGCTCATAGTCCATTTTGACAATAGGCGTTGGACCTCTGAAAGCGCCAGTGGTAGGTACATCTACTTTGTTCTTAGACATATCGCCGGAAGTAGAAGAATAGGGCTTTGAAAACCAAGGAGTGAATGTCTACACAAACATAGGTGGATTTGGATGCATATATAGACCTATGCACCCAAATCCATCAACCTAACAAGGGAACCGACGCTGGTGTCTAGAGCTACGGCACGAGTGCGGTGCGAGGGGGGTTGCGCACGGGCAAGTGGCGCACAGGGGCGACGCGCGGACAGGTGGCACGCAGGCGGGGAACGTGCGGGCAGGGGTGGCGAGACGAGACTGGGGCGGCGCGGGAAGGGGTGGCGCGCGGACGGGGGTGGCGCGGGGGCGGGAGCTGCGCGTGGGAGAGGGTGGCCCGCAGGCGCTGGCGGCGTGCAAGCAAGGGCTGCATGCAGGCGGGGGCTGAAGGTGGGGTTAGGGTTTTTGGATACCCGACCTCCGGTCTAGGACAGTCGCTCTGATACCATGTTGGGAAAAATAATAGATGTATTTATTCCTGAAACCGTAGGCTCTCTTATATATAGGAGAGACCTATGGGTAAACTACATAAGAAAGATATAAAGAAATAAAATAATCGAAAAGGTATGTATGAACATAGAAATATCTCTACAGTCTTCAATGTTCACCTCCGATGGCCTCCTTTTAAGAGCCAATGAAACTAATTCTTTTATGCCTATCAAAACGATAAAATCATAAACTATTTGTCATTTCCAATGCGTTACGATATCCTCATTTTCTCGGGTACTTCTTCAGCACCCAATTTCCTTTTTGTTCTGAAAACTTGTTTCCGTCTCCTTCCAATTAAATTTTGGCAAAACAATCATCACCCTCATCCTCAACTCTAACAAGGCATAAAATGTTGATGCTCTCCTAGACTATAATATTGTCGATTTCCCTATTGCCTAAGTTTCCCTCTGGAAAAATACTGCATTGTGATTGGCAAATTTACTGTCTCCATAACTGGAAAATATATTATCTTATTTTAAAATTGTTCATATTAACTCGTCTTTTATGGATACTTGTCTACTTTAAAAGTTCTTTTTCCAGCTGCCAAATCTAATTCTTAATAAAACTGACAAGCTCTAAGACTATCTCTACAATGACTTATCAATACACCTTACCAATTGGGATCTTATTTGCAAACCAAAATCCTTGCGAGGATGGAAAGGTATCGATCTAAAATACATTAATATTACTACTATGTGAAGGCTCCTCCAAGAAAAATTGTTGATAATAAACTCTGGTTTAAAATTCTAAAAGCTGGCTTGCACTCTAGAAAATAACACTTATTACATAAATATTCAGTGGGTATTCAAGCAGTCCAAGACATTTACAACACATCCTTTTACATCGATGTTGGTGGTGGTCAAAATCCAAGCACGTCAACTCTTTGCAATTGACATCAACAAGCCCTAACCTCTTCGAAGTAGCAAAATAACAAAAAAATTATAGCTGAAGCTCTTTCCACCATCAATTCTCAAAATAACTGGTTTAAGAAACTCCTGAAGAGAACATTCGAGCACCTAACACAAGAAATTTCAAATCTTCATAACTTTATCTTACGGAAAATTCGGGGACCCTCTCGAGGCTGCCTGTTTCAGATCACATGCATTGAGACCGACACATTTAGCTCTTATTTGGGCACTTTGATCGGTGTGTCGTGGTGTTCCATCATGAGAATTTCTCTGTGGAAAATGTAAGTTATTTTTTTATTATATCTACGCTCTTGTGATTAATGAAACCGTGATGAAACTACTTTGAGATCATAAACTATACAATTTAATAGTTTTTGGGATCAAAAATTAAGAATATTTTTGCTATATAAAAAATAAAATTTTCAATAATCACTTGAAGATGTTAATATCCACATTTTCCATGTACATCCACTACGTTTAATATATATTAAACATGTGTGCATCCATAGTATTAAACTTCTGAATCCATTCTGGGATACTCTACTCTTGTATGACCATCCAACAAGATGGGAGGAATAAAACTCTCCACGGTCTGTGTGGATTAAAGGAATCTCTCTCGTGCGTGACGGTGCTCTCTTTTATCCCATTCGAATTTTTCATAGTTGGCTTTGTCACCTTCTATGTTGTTACTTTTCCTTTCTTGCTGGATGTATATGTGAACACTACCATTTTAATTGAATTCGTCCCAGGGACAAGTTATTAAACTTATTGCCTCTGGGCGGTAGGTAAAAGATTTTTTTATTATCTTCAACTCGGATAAAGTCGCCTTTTCCAAGAGACGACATTTGCCTAAAGCCACCTCTTCTGCTTTTCAAGAGACAGCTTTTGTCCATAACAGAAAAAAAGAGAAGTAGCAACTCTGCCTATACTAGTAGAGTTATTACTTCTCGTTTCTTAGGTAGTATAAATTTAATTTAAATCATACAACATGAGAATCATACAACATGTAAATCAAATATGATATAACACAAGTTAATACGACATAGTTCCTAGATTAGTTGGATAAAATGTTTACATATAAAATGGGAAACCATACAACATGGGAACCACAAAACTCAAGACAACATCACATGTCTTATAAAGAGATGTACTTACGAAGTTTATATAAAAGTGTCACGCATGCCTTAAATTACAAAAATATCATAGATATCAATCTAACATTTACGATCCCTTCTCAATTTGTATTGCAATTTGACCAGTATGTCATGAGTCATCGATGTCTCATGTGCGCTTGGCTCAAATCCATGAAATTGGTTGTATCGATCGATATCAGCAATGTTGCTCGTATCCGTTCCCCCAGCTCCGACGAAGTCCAAAGGGAGAGGTGAGTGTCGCGAAGATCCCGTATCTATAACTGCTCGATCCCTCCGTGGTGCAGGCGGTGTGGCAGGATCCCTAGACGAGCCACACTCATGAATGGAAGTCTTGAATTATATGTCAGACTGCAGAGGTAGTTGCGTCTCAGTCGAGACATCACCTTGGCCAGAAATCCTCTCTGCACTTTGTCGATGAGTTCGTCCATGTCCTCGAACATGTGAATGATGCTGAGATGCATCTTCTACATCGACATCTTCCTTGGCAACCTCCTCATCTGGACCGTCTCTGAATTGTCGATGTATAGACTCGCGTAAACATAAACTTGCTTCAGCAACAAGCTCTCTAATCCGTGGAGCATCATCATCACAAAAACATACAATCTCGTCGAAATGGGATACCTATAGTAGGAACAACTCTTGTCAAAATAGTATTAAAAAATCTAACATAATTGCTATTTAAAGTAACTTTGTATTTACGGCATGATCTAGGGTGCACTCATATCGACCAATGAGTCATCGTGTAATACTTCGATACCATGGAAAGTAGTCGACAGTCGTATGACTCGTGTCTGGTCCTCTCAATGGGATGGGAGTCATCGGTAGAACGTAGTCCATGCAAATGATCTACAGTTTAACATAAATCGTATGTAACTCCGTCCAATCGATGTTGCCCTTTCCTCGTAAATCGATTGAATGCAAATGAGTTGAGGTATCGAAAGGGATGCAATTTAGACCCTATTCTAGGGGTCAAATGAAAGTTGATATTGTTGCAATTGTTTCATTTTATTATGTATTTTCTTTTTTGAGTCCATCTAGGGTTTGGAAGTGCTCCCACGTGGGAATAAAAAGAGGTCCTTGGGGAAAGTGTGCAGCACCTTTTGGAAGACCATAGAAAAACCCTACGGGCCCTACCTTTCCTTCTCTCCTCTACCTTCCCTCTCTCCCCGAAACTCCTCCCTCTTCTCCCATTGTCTCCCCCCATATAACCCTAACCCTCTCCTTCTTCTTCCTCCTCCTCCTCTCCTCTCTACCATCCTCAGCCCGCCATCACCACCCCCACATAGCATCACCACCCCAAAGCCCACGCCAACTACTCCGTCGCCCCAACCGCCACTGCCTTCAGCCCCTAAATCGCAGTAAAACCACCTTTGATTCTCCTCGCCTACTTCAATAAACCATTGCCATCCATCCTTCAGCACCCAGCCACACCACCGCCGACCTTACCGCTGACTATTTTTCCCAGTACTATTATCGGGTGCCTTCATCAATTCTTGATATATTTTTCAAACTTTAAATTCATGTTCTTCCTGTGAGATGATAGTAATTGTTCTTAAAAGATCAGTCATTACCTTGTTTAGCCTATTTAAAGATGGCGATTTACTAGCAGTGCTTAAAGTTACATTTTCATAATTTTTTTGGATTGTTACAGCCCCACGGGATAAATCTGAGTTGCATATCTAGTTTGGTCAATCTGTGAGTGCTCTATTGCATCAAGTGGTATCAGAGCGAAAGTTCGAGTCATCTTCATTGTCTTGCATTCAAAAAAAAACAAAAAAAATCACACTGCATTTGTTCAGTCCCTAGACCCGTGAGAATCGAACTTCTATGGCTCGCTACCCTGATCCACATCCCATGGCACGCTTGGAAGCCTTGATAGCAAACCTGGGCGAGGAAATCCGACGCACTAACACCCGCCAAGAAAACATAGAGAGGACAGTGGCCAACAACACCCAATAGTTGGAAGTCCAGAATTTTAACAGAATGGATAGGGAGTATAGGAACAAAATAGAAAGGGCACTAGTTGCTCTTCAACTTCAAGTAGGCGGGATCATAACCGCGTAATCGTTGACATCACGGACATGGCCCAATTGTCTTTGATCTTAATTCTGAAAGCGATGTTAGCGATGAATCATCCCTACATCTGGAGTCGTTGCCACCCTCAGGTGACGAGGAGGGTGAGAATCAACTACCCCATAGACGTCGACCTGAAGAGCAAGATAGAAGGAGAGGACCTGATCCACGTAGTCGACATCAAAATCAATTTCAAGATTCTAATTGGGACCGCGGAATAAGGATTAACGTTGCCGACTTTGATGGATGACGTGATCCAGACATTTTTCTTGATTGGATGGATCAGTTGGAACATTTCTTTATTTGGAAGGATTTGCCAAGTGAGCGGAAAGTTCAGTATACCACGTTAAAACTGAAAGGATATGCCTTACTTTGGTGGAAACGTCCCCAGGGGGAACGTCATCGCCAAGGAAAAGAACGCATCCGTTCCTGGAGAAGGATGCAACAGAAACTTCGGGACAAGTTTCTTCTAGAGGAGTACCGACAGAACTTGTACAACCGCCTTCAAAACCTTCGCCAAGGAACGTGTGCTGTTAAGGAATATACTTAAGCCAAGGAACGTGTGCGGTGGCGTCCGAAATTATCCATGCTTGGCACAAAAACGATGTTAGGGGGATTCTATGGAAAATCGACTTCTCTAAAGCCTATGACTCTCTGGATTGGCGGTTTTTATGGTCTGTTCTTAAGAGGCGGGGATTCCCACCGTTATGGATTTCGTGGGTGCGACGTTGCGTTTCGACTGCCTCTCTGTCGGTTACTCTCAATGGCCGCTTGGCGGGGGGCTTTTTCCAGCCTCGCCGGGGAATTCGGCAAGGATGCCCCATTGCTCCCTTACTATTCGTCCTGGCCGCTAATGTGTTATCCAGCATGATTCATAACGTGGTTGCGGCAGGCCTGTCCCGTGGTTGTTCCATTGGGCCCTTCTCTATGCCGATTATTCAGTTCGCGGATGATACCATTTGCTTCATCGAGGGCGGGGCGTCGAATGTTGCTGGGATGGCTACCACATTGGAGCTCTTTAGTGAGGCGTCGGGGCTTCTCATCAATTATAATAAATCCTCTATGGTCCCCTTTTACACTCCCCCTGAGGAGGTTGCGGTCTGTTCGAGGATCTTGCGCTGTCCCGTGGGTGCTCTTCCGCTGGATTATCTTGGGCTTCCGTTGACTACGGGACGGGCACGCTTACGTGATTGGCAGCCGCTGGTGGATCGCATGGTTGCTCGCTTGGTTGGCTGGCGTGCCGCTATCCTCTCTCGGGGAGGTCGTTTGGTTCTTCTCAAGTCCGTTCTTTCTTCTATGCCAATCTACTTTTTCTCTGTGAAAGGTATGCCTAAGGGGGTCCGTCGGCGGTTGGACTCTTGTTTGAGGACTTTTCTTTGGGGAAAGAAGGGGGCTGCGCGTAGCGGCGTTCCTTTGGTCGCTTGGGACGATGTGGCTCGGCCAAAGAAGGAGGGGGGGCTGGCGGTGAGGCGGTTGGATGTCGTGAACGAGGCTTTTCTCCTCAAATGGGTGACTCGCCTTTGGGGTCCGGAGGATAATCTAATGATTAACTTCTTGAGGTTGGCTGTGGGGGTCGACCGGTGTTTGGGTTTGGATGCTCGCTTATTGGGCTCTCCCTCTCATTTCGCTCGTGATATTGGGAATATTATGGTCCGTAACAGTGCTCTTTTCGTCACTAAGTTGGGGAATGGCTCGCTCATCCGCTTTTGGGGCGATGATTGGACTGGTAGGGGGCCTCTTAAGGATGTTTTTCCTCGCCTCTTCGCGTTGGTGGATGATAAAGACGCGAGGGTTGCTTCTTACTGGGATGGGGCTGCTTGGGGGCCCAGATTTGTGGGCAACCTTTCCGATCAGCGCCAATTGGAATTCATGGCTTTTCTGGAGGTTCTTGCGGACTTGCCCTCGCCTTCTGTGGGTCGCGATCACCTATGTTGGAAGGACGGCTCCTTCTCCATTCGCGAGGCTTACCGGGCTCTTCTTCCGCCCTTGGTTATGGCTGATGTTTCTTTGCTTCGGGATTGTCAATTCTTTTGGGGCCTCAGGGTTCCCGAACGAATTGGCATCTTCTTATGGCTTTTCCGTCGTGGGCGTCTCTGAACTCGCAGCCGGTGCTCTGTTCTCTTCCCTTCGGTTTCGCCTACCTGTGGTCTGTGCAATCTGGAGGACGAGTCTACTGACCACCTGTTCTTCCGTTGTGGGAAAACGCATGACATTTGGGCGGACTTGGGTTGGCTTGACGTCTCGGACTCCGCCTCCTTCTGCGATTGCTTGGTTCGTTCTCGGGCGAGGAGTAGGAACGACATTCTCACTTCTATTTCCCGGCTATGGTGCATCTGGATTGCTAGGAATGAAGCTCTGTTTGCTGGCCAGCGTTTCTACTCGGAAAACGTCCTCATCTCTGCTTCACGTATGGTCTGTGATTGGTCTGTTGCCTAGGGGGTCCTTGCTGTAGTGGAGGTATCGTATTGTGATACCTTCGGTTTTTCTTTGGGTTTCTTCTCTCTCCCTTTTTCTCTCTGCATACTCGCTGTAAGTCTCTTCTCAACTTTGTTTCTTCAATAATTATGGGGCGAGCACCAACGAGTGCGTCCCCCGTTTTTGAGCTTCAAAAAAAAAAGGAATATACTTAAGAGCTTCAAGTTTAGATAGCTCGGAATAACTTAAAGGAGAACGACTCTCAACTGGTGGCTCGATACACACATGGATTACGAACCAACATCCAAGATGAATTGTATATGTGTGACTGTCGAACAGTAGACGTCGCCTGTGATAGAGCTGAGAGGGTTGAAGCCAAGTTATCAAGGAACCTCATACGGCGCAGGACGATCACAACTGCCTATGATGCTTCCCACCTCCACACCAAACAACTCTACCGGACAAACTAGGGTGGGCACACGGTCAACCAACAAATCAGTTGGCCCTGTAGCTCGCACTATTCCTGGAAGTACAAGTGCTCATCCTTGACCCACTCATGTTGGGTCTGGGATTCTCGGGGCTCGACCTGTAGTGGGACCTGATACTTGCTTCATGTGCCTTCAGAAAGGGCATCGGGCTGCAGAATGTATCAACCCACGTGTGGCAAGTGCACACTTAGTAGTGCATGAAGAACCTGATGATGAGATCACCCATACCGAGGCGAATGAACCGGAAATGGTGACTGGCTACACCAACGTCAATGAGAAGTACGAAGATGTTGAAGTTGAGGCAGAGACCCATGGACCCTTCCTTTTGATTGAACATAATGACTCTAGATAAGAAGATGATGCACCTACCGAAAAATTGGAACATCTTATGCTAGCACCAAAAGTTGAGAAGGATGACGCTTGGTTAAGGAGAAGCATCTTCCACACCACTTGCGCATCCAACGGTCACTATTGTTCTTTAATCATTGATGGAGGAAGTGTGGAAAACTTTGTAGCCCAAGCGATGGTGGATAAGTTGGGATTGCAAACACAACCATTGGATCGACCGTATAATGTGGTTTGATTTAAAGGTGGGACTCAAATGCCAATCCAACGTCAATGCCTTGTTAAATTTTCCATTGGACCAACACATAGAGAAGAGGTTTGGTGTCATGTTGCACCTACGGATGTGTGTCACATCTTACTGGGACGACCTTGGCAGTTTGATCGAGACACAGACCATAAGGAAAGGAGGAATACCTACACATTTTTTATGGACAAGATGCGAATTACCCTCAGACCTCAGCGAGATGCCCCTAGTCCTAGGCAAACAACAACCACTTCTTACAAAGACACTTCGATTGATCGTCAAAATTCTGTAATTGCCCAAACACCACCACACTCGGGTGAGTCACTTGTGGTTCTCCAAGCATCTCCCTTCCAACGCCAACTCCAAGAATCGTAGGTTGTCATTGCCCTTATTGGAAAGGGGATTGAGAGTGACATTGTGAATTCTAATAAAGTAGACCCAGAAGTCGCTCCGATCCTAGAAGAGTATGCAGATATTATGCCAGACGACCTCCTCGAAGAACTTCCACCACTAAGGGACATACAACACCATATAGACCTAATCCCTGGAGCTAGCATGCCCAACCTGCCCCACTACCGAATAGCCCGAAGGAACATAAAGAGATGCAGCGACAAGTAGTGGACCTGTTGAGTAAAGGATATGTACGCGAAAGTATGAGTCATGTTGTTGTTCCTGCCCTCTTAACTCCAAAAAAGATGGAACTTGTAGAATGTACGTGGACAGTCGAGCCATCAACAAGATCACAATAAAGTATCGCTTTCTGATACCTCGACTAGATGACATGATGGATATGTTGACTGGGCCATGCATATTCTCCAAGATGGACCTGCGAAGTGGTTACCACCAGATTCGAATTAGACCTGGAGACGAGTGGAAAACGACCTTTAAGACTCGTGAGGGCTTGTATGAATGGTTAGTGACGCCCTTTGACCTGACCAATGCTCCCAGCACCTTTATGCGCATAATGAACCATGTTTAAGACCTCTTATAGGGAAGTTTGTGATCGTTTATTTTGATGGCATCTTAATCTACAGTGGAAGCTGGAACACTTAAACCATCTACGTCAAGTGCACGCTATCTTAAGAGAACATGCGCTCTTTGTTAACTTCAAAAAGTGTGCCTTCCTTACTGACTCAGTTAACTTCTTGGGTTACATTGTCTCCATTGATGGTATCAAGGTTGACCCAATTAAAATTGAAGCCATTAAAAGTTGGCCAACCCCTAAGACCCTTACAGAAATACGCAGTTTTTTAGGTTTGGTTTTCCTTCTATCGACGTTTTGTGAAGAACTTCAGTAGCCAAGCCGGTGCAATTTCAGACTGCTTACGCGGAGGTAACTTTACATGGACATTGGAAGCCGAAATGGGTTTCCAAAAACTTAAAGAACATATAACTCAAGCCCCTACATTGGTTTTACCTGATTTCAACAAGATGTTCGAAGTTGACTGTGATGCCTCACACGTTGGTATTGGCATCGTCCTCAGCCAGGAAGGACGACCTGTAGATATATATATTATTTACTTATGTATCTTTATTGTTATTTTACTTTCCTGTTGGACTCTTTATGTAGTTTACCCATAGGCCACTCTCCTATATAAGAGAGCCTAGGGCTGATGGAATAAACATGTTCTCTTATTTTCCCAACATGGTATCAGAGCGACGGTCCTAGACTGGAGTTCTCGAGCCAAACCCTAACCCTAGCCCTACCCTCAAGCTCGCGCGCCCCTGCACACCTTCGCGCGCCTCCACATGCCTCAGCGCACGCCGCCTTCGACCTCCGCGTGCTCCTGCGAACCTCCGCGTGCCTCAGCGCGCGCCGTCTTCGACCTCCGCGCACCTCCACGCGCTCCACCTCCGCCTATGCGCCTTCGCCTCTGATCTCGCAAATTCGTGAGATCCGTGTCTGCGCATGGTGGGTGTTGTGCATGCTGTGACCCAAAGCAAGGTGCCCTTATGCGCCTCCGGAGCGGTTGACCAGTGCGTGCTGTGCTCTTGCGCATGGTGACCCTACGGGCTATACGCGTCTCCTGCGCACGTGCTTCGTGCGCGTGATCCTTGCGTGCCCAGCGTGTCTTTCCTGCACGTGATCGTCTAAAGGTCCTGACTCCCGTAAAACCCTAAGTCAAGCTCGCGCTTCTCCAAAGTAATGGGTTTGGTTGCTTGAGTCTACACATGCAACTAAACCCGTTAATGTCCGTGTAGAAGATCATATCTCCAGTTTTCTACCCTAGTCTTCCGTTATCACTATGTCAGAAAGCAAGGCAGATATCCCATCTATAGGCGCCTTCAGAGGTCCAGCACCTATTGTGAAGATGGATGGTTCAAACTACGAACTGTGGGCGATGCGGTTCATGAGTATGATGAAGTCAACCGGTAAGAAACACATCCTTACTGAAGAAGAGCATGCTGAGAAGACTGGGGCCAATGCCTCATGGGAGGCAGATGATGCATATGCCAAAGTTTGGCTATCTGGAATTCTGGAAATTGAAATTGCCAATGATATTCTTCACCAGCCTACTGCCAAAGCAATGTGGGATATTTTGGTCGTTACATATTCTCAGGTTAAGAATGAGACGAAGATATTGCAACTCCAGCATGACATATTTATTATTAAGCATAATGGACGACCTCTGCACTCACTGTACACATTTCTAAGGGGAATGTTTGAGAAACTTTATAGTTTCATGCCCCTGACAGCCACTCCAGAGCAACAGAAGACCTACCGGAATGCTACTATGGTAGGAGTTTTTCTCGCTGCCCTTGATCCTGAGTATGAGGCAGCACGTTCACAGATCTTGGCGGATTCCACTATTCCTCCTATGGAGGAAGCTTTTCACAGATTGAGTCATATTATTGTTCCTTCTTCGACTACGAATCAGACTGCCTCAGCTATGGCAGCCAATCGAGGTCATGGAGGTCACCATCATCAGGTTCGCAGTCGTGGACCTCGTGGCAGAGGAGGACGTGGTCGGCCAACGTGTACCTTTTGCCATCGCACTGGACATACCGAAGACACATGCTACTCTAAACATGGGTTTCCTGCTTCTGCACGAGTCGCTGAACAGATCGAGCCCCAATCTGCTTCTTTAATGGATCAGCGCTTTGATGATCTTGTAACCCGTCTAAGGGACATCATTCCTCCATCTAGCCAAGTTGCTTCAGCATCTACTCCTGAGAGCCACTCTGATGTTGCCGCATCTGCCTTTGCATCCACCAGTGCATCAGGTAGCACATATGCATTTACTAGCAGTAGTGGATCAGATACTTTAGCATGGATTATGGACTCTGACACCACACATCATCTATGTGGTGATCATAGTCTACTTACAGGGTATAGACAGATCTCTCCAGGTCGTACAGTGGTTATTGCTAATGGAACACATTCTCCGATTACTGGTCAGGGGGATATTAGACTGACGTCATCTATACATCTCAAGAATGTGTTACATGCACCTGATTTTTCAATGAATTTGTTGTCCATTAGTCAAATTACAAAGGATTTACAGTGTCGGACGATTTTTGATCAATCTTCTCTTGTTTTTCAGGGCATCCTTACGGGCAACGTGATTGGGTGTGGCTATGAGCAAGGCGGTCTCTATCGCCTCAGTTGGACTCCTTTTGCTGGAATCACATCCCTACCTACTGGACCCATCTCTCCATTACTATGGCACCTGCGCTTTGGACATCTACCGCTTCAGAAACTACGTCGTGTGTTACCTCAGGTTTCGTCTCACACATCTATTCAATGTAAGGCTTGTCAGTTGGGAAAACATCATTGGTCCACCTTTCTTGGTCATCGGTGTCGGAGTAGTACCTCCAAGTTTGAGTTGTTTCATGTCGATATCTGGGGTCCTAGTCGTGTTCCTGATCATCAGGGACACAGGTTTTATATAGTTATTGTGGATGATTTCTCTCGTGTGTCATGGGTATTTCTGTTAAAGAATAAATCTGAAGCAGAGAATATTATCATCAATTTCCTTAATGAAGTTCGTTATGTTTTTTCTGCATCTGTTAAAGTTGTGAGAAGTGATAATGCCCTGGAATTTTGTACTCATACCCTATCCAGTTATTTCTCATCATAAGGGATCATCCACCAGACATCTTGTGCCTATACCTCCCAACAGAATGGGGTTGCTGAAAGGAGACATCGCCATTTGCTTGATGTAACCAGGCCGCTTCTTATACAGAGTCATGCTCCTCACTCTTTCTGGGGTGATTCTGTTCTTACAGCATGTTACCTTATCAATCGTATGCCATCATCTGTTCCTGATGAAAGATTCATTTCTCTCTTATTTTCCCTGACAAAGAATTGTTCTCCCTTACTCCTCGTGTGTTCGGTTCGGTCGCCTTTGTCCACCAGTTGTCTCCCGAGACCGACAAGCTCTCTCCTAGGGCTGTCAAGTGTGTCTTCGTCGGGTACTCCAGAACTCAGAAGGGGTACAAGTGTTACGATCCTTTGCGCAGGCGGTACCTTGCCAGTGCTGATGTTACATTTTTTGAATCTGTTATGTATTTCTCAGCTTCAGGTGATCAGTTGATACCCCCTGATAATACAGATGCTATATATATGTCACCACCACCACTACCACCACCACCATCATCACCAAAACCGTTACCATCTTCTACACCTCCTGTCATTGTACTTGTTTCACCATTACCATTTCACTATACCCGCAGGCTTGCTTCAGATCATGGTCATCGCTCATCATCTAGCCCGCCTGAGGTATGTTCTGAAAATATTACTATTGATGGATCTGATGATTTTCTTGAGCAGAATGTATTACAGAGGCCAGACGAGGACACAAATGATTTAGATGTTCCTATTGCCCTACAAAAGCCGAAGCAGAGCTGCGCATCATATCCTATAGCATCTTCTGTGTCCTTTGATCGACTAACTGGAGATTTCAGGAACTTCGTCGTTGCATTGTCAGCAGTGGCTATTCTACGGAATTACCAAGATGCGCTGAAAGATAGTAGATGGCGTTTAGCCATGGAGGAAGAAATGGCAACTCTTCAGTCTAGAGGTACTGGAGTTTGGTTTCTGCACCCACTGATGAGTCTCCAGTGAGCTGCAAGTGGGTATTTACAATCAAGCAGAATGCAAATGGCAGTATTGACAGATACAAGGCTCGTCTTGTTGCTCGTGGCTTTACACAGACATATAGGGAGGATTATCTTGATACATTCTCGCCGGTGGCCCGCCACTCCACTCTACGGATCCTGCTTTCTGTTGCGATCACTCGTAATTGGCCACTATACCAGTTGGATGTGAAGAATGCGTTCTGATATCGTGACTTACAAGAGGAAGTCTACATGCAACAACCACCTGGTTTTGCTGTTGAGTGGGAGTTTCCGAAGGTGTGCAGACTTCATAAGGCCATCTATGGCCTTAAGCAAAGCCCCAGAGCTTGGTTCCATAAGCTCTCAGACCTGTTTGAGAAACAGGGGTACAAACGCTCCAATGATGATCATTCTTTGTTTGTACAAAGGACTTCCAGAGGTATTATTGCTATTATGGTATATGTAGATGACATTCTGATGATGAACAAGGAATAAAGGGGGCGAAAGAAATGTTGGGTCGTGAATTTGTTAACAAGGACCTTGGAATTCTTAGATATTTTCTGGGACTGGAGTTCGCCAGAAATCCTTATGGGTTGGTAATGTCTTAGAGGAATTATGTCACTGACCTGTTGAGTGAAACAGGAATGCTTGGTTGTCGACCTCCTACCACACCTATAAATTCTAGTATGAAATTATATGATGGTGACACAGATGAGGTGGATAGGAGAAAATACAGAGAACTGGTGGGCAAACTTCTTTATGTTACTATTACCAGGCCCGATATAGCCTTTGTTGTGAGCCGAGTGAGCCAGTTCATGGAGCAACCACGTCAGGTACACATGGATGCCATACATATGATACTCAGGTACCTCAAGTCATCTCCAGGTGTGGGTTTACTGTTTAAGAAAGGCAAGGAGATTACTATCTCAACCTGTACAGATGCAGATTACATAGTGTGTCCCAAGGACAGGAAGTCCACCTCTGGATTTGATGTGTATGTTGGAAATTCTCTACTCTCATGGAGGAGCAAGAAACAAACTGTTGTGGCAAGGTCTAGTGTTGAATCTGAATATAGGGCTATGGCCCAGGTCAGTACAGAAATGATGTGGGTAAAGGTTGTGCTTACAGATTTACATATAGAAGTCTCACTTCCTATGGCTTTGGAATGTGACAATCAGACGGCCTTATTAATTGCAAATAACCATGCATTCCATGAACGAACCAAGCACGTTGAAGTTGACTGCCACTTTATACGTGATATGATTCAGAATGGATTTATTACTACATCCCATGTTAGCTCAGAGGATCAAACGGCAGACATTTTTACCAAGGCACTACTTCGAGGGTCGTTCCAGAAGTGCTCGTCCAAGCTGAGCATGATTGATATCTATGCTCCATCTTGAGGGGGAGTGTAGATATATATTATTCACTTATGTATCTTTATTGTTATTTTACTTTCCTGTTGGACTCTTTATCTAGTTTACCCATAGGCTACTCTCCTATATAAGAGAGCCTAGTGCTGATGGAATAAACATGTTCTCTTATTTTTCCAACACGACCTATTGCTTATTTTAGCGAGAAATTAAATGATGCACGCTCACGCTACTCCACGTACGACGAGGAATTCTATGTCATTGTTCAAGCTCTTAATCATTGGCGTCACTATCTCATCCAACGTGAGTTCATCCTCAATTCTGACTATGAGGCCTTACGCTATATGCAGTCCCAGAAAAATCTCAACAAAAGGCATGCAAAGTGGGCAAGTTTCTTGCAAGAATACACATTCCACTTGAAATACAAGGATGGCATTAAGAATCGAGTGGTTGATGCTTTGAGTCGTCGAGTCCACCTTCTTGCAGCAGTCACTGTAGAGACCATAGGGTTTGAGCATATCAAAGAGTTATATCAAGAAGACCATGACTTCAGCAAACCATACCATGACTGCCTGAATCATCTTACTGATCAGTATCTCGTTCAGGATGGTTATCTCTTCCATGGGTCACAACTGTGCATTCCAGCCACGTCCTTACGGGAAAGCTTAATTTTGGAATTGCACGGAGGTGGTCTTGGTGGACATTTTGGGATTCACAAAACCTTAACCCTCCTTCGAGAGAGATTTTATTGGTCCTGAATGAAGAAGGATGTGACACAAGCAATTTGACATTGTCGGACTTGCCAACGTTTTAAGGGTCAAAAACAGAATACCAGCTTGTACACCCCTCTACCCATTCCTGCAGAGGACAATTCGTCCCAGAGGTAAGTTTCTAAACTTGTTACTCCTGGGCGGTCACGATTATTTTTTTTTGTTGTGTACCGTAGGTAAGCCGCCTCTTGAAGAGGCGGCTTTGCCCTTGATGTTTTTATGTGTTATATGCCAGTGAGAGCCGCCTCTTCAGAGCTGATACGTAACATAAAAACTATAGGTCCTCCATTCTTGCACGTCCTTGGGAAGACATCACTATGGATTTTGTTATCGGGCTCCCTCAGACAGCTAGGAAAGTGGATTTCGTGTTTGTCGTAGTTGATCGGTTCTCTAAGATGGCACATTTTATCCCATGTAGGAAAACATCTGATGCATCTCATAGAGCTGATCTTTTCTTTAAAGAAGTTGTCTGTCTGCATGGCATACCATACGCCTGATAGGGACACTAGGTTCTTAGGTCGTTTTTGGAGGACTTTATGGTCTAAGTTAGGCACCCGTCTACAATACATCATTACATATCACCCCCAAACTGATGGCCAAACAGAAGTAGTAAACAGATCTCTGGGAAACTTGCTTTGCTGTCTTGTAGGAGAACGACACACTCAGTGGGACTTGGTTCTTCCTCATGCTGAGTTTGCCTACAATAGTTCGACTTGTCGGTCTACCGAAAAATCTCCTTTTGAATGTGTCTTCAGTTACCCCATTCGTCATGTCCTTAATAGAGTTCCTCTGGTTCAACCTGGACGGGCAAATGCTTTTGCAGATGAGTTGGCTGATCATATCCACCTACTCCACCAAGAAATCCATGCCAAACTTCAAGAAACTTCCACCAAATGCCAAACCCACGCCAATATCCACAGGAGGGAAGTTGAATTCAAAGAAGGAGATTTGGTAATGCCCATTTTCAGAGAGAGTGTTTCTCTGAGAGAACCCACCACAAATTAAGCCCAAAGAAATTTGGTCCTCTCAAAGTCATTAGAAAAATTGGTCAATGTCTATGGCTTGGATTTGCCATCAGAATTCAGCACCTCGCCAATATTTAACGTATCTAATTTATGCCCATATTTTGGGAAAGACACAGCTAGTCCAAAAATTCTACCAATGAGTTCATCATCGACAACCACTGCAATTACATCATCTCCCGATGTTGTTGAAGATATCTTGGATGTTCGTGACTTGGCAACACACCACGGCATTACTCGACGCTTCCTAGTACAATGGACGGGACGTCGCTTGGAGGATAGTTCATGGATCGAAGAACATGGATTGGAGAAGCTTCGTCCTGATCTTTTGCATAACTACTACCATGCAATCTTATCAGAGCAAGATTCTATCCAAACAGGGGGAATTGATGCAATTTAGACCCTATTCTAGAGGTCAAATGAAAGTATGTCGAGATTTAAAATAATAATAGGGACATTGTTGCAATTGTTTCATTTTATTACTTATTTTCTTTTTTGAGCCGATCTAGGGTTCGGAAGTGCTCCCACGTGGGTATAAAAAGAGGCCCTTGGGGAAAGTATGCAGCAGCTTTTGGAAGACCATAGAAAAACCCTACGGGCCCTACATTTCCTTCTCTCCTCTACCTTCCCTCTCTCCCCGAAACTCCTCCCTCTTTTTTTTTTGAAGCTCCAAAAAAAGGGGGACACACGCGGAGGTGCTCACCCCAATGTATTAAAAAGAGAAAGAGATACTTACAAGGGGAAACGGGAGATGAGAAATTACAAAACAAAGTAAGGGGGGTAAACGGAGATCGTAGCCCCTGGTGCTAACTCCTCCCTCTTCTCCCATTGTTTCCCCCATCTAACCCTAACCCTCTCCTTCTTCCTCCTCCTCCTCCTCTCCTCTCTACCATCGTCAGCCCACCATCACCACCCCCACAGAGCATCACCACCCCAAAGCCCGTGCCAACTACTCTGCCACCCCAACCGCCACTGCCTTCAGCCCCTAAATCGCAGCAAAACCACCTTCGATTCTCCTCGCCTACAATAAACCGTTGCCATCCATCCTTCAGCATCCAGTCACACCACCGCCAACCTTACCGCTGACTATTTTTCCCAGTTACTGTTATCGGGTGCCGACTCCTACTGCTGTAGCCCCACTGGAGCCCGGGTTTGTCTCAAACTCTAAGTTCGTTCTGCTTTTTTGGGTTTCTTTTATTTGTTTTTCAGTCCCGATAGAAAATCTGCTACAGATTCTCTCAGAAATAAAGTGACGTTTTCTTTTGTTT
Organism: Ottelia alismoides; assembly: GCA_037367405.1. Classification (NCBI taxonomy): domain Eukaryota; kingdom Viridiplantae; phylum Streptophyta; class Magnoliopsida; order Alismatales; family Hydrocharitaceae; genus Ottelia; species Ottelia alismoides. The sequence continues at coordinate 147,672 of JAZKJV010005965.1, read as the reverse complement.
CTTCTATTAGTTTTCTTCTCTTTATTTACGACAGCCAGGACGTGGAAACTTGTGTCCTTTTTTTAACTTTTGCTCTATTAGTCTGGTGCAAATTCTCGGATGATATTCCACAATTCATCAATTCTTGATATATTTTTCAAAGTTTAAATTCCCGTTCTTCCTGTGAGAAGATAGTAATTATTCTTAAAAGATCGGTCATTACCCTATTTGGCCTATTTAAAGATGGTGGTTTACTAGCAGTGCTTAAAGTTACATTTTCATATTTTTTTTCAGATTGTTACAGCCCCACGGGATAAATCTGAGTTGCATATCTAGTTTGGTCAATCTGTGAGTGCTCTATTGCATCAGAAAGCCATCGGAATCTTCTGAATCTGACCAAACTAACGAAGGATTCTGTCTGAGGTGTATAGCTCGACAATGCAGAAGTGAATCAATGGAACACAGGCCACATGCAGATCTTCATTGCCACAACAACATAAAGGTAACAGAGACAACAAATCCTCAATATACATAATCCATAGCACCTACATAGCATTAGATATATAAACAAAATAAGCGACGCATCCTGAAATGGTTAAGTGCATAAAATAGCACTAAGTCAATACCTGCTCCACAAGTCGGAGGTCAAGTGCATCTCTATATGGTCAAATCACATGAGTTGACTCTGTCGTGATATCAAACTTTGCATGCCACCTTGCCCTCAAAGGCTTCCCTTACCAGGCGGGTTTGTAATGAAAAACGGGTGCAATACGGGGGAAGTGTTCTCAAGCCCACAACTGCAACAGGATCAAGGGTCCACGAATCTCTACTGCATCAGCCATCGATGCAACGCATAACTGCATGTACAAGTACGCCAAGCAAGCTGATCCCCAACTATGACCCCCAAGTCTCCATATCCTCGAAAAATAGTAGGTAGATCAGTGAAACCTCGTTTCCCGACTTGTCGGAGAAAATCACAACATAAATTAGTTGTAGAATGTAAGCTCGTGTGAACTACATAACGGTATCCCCATCGGCCTCGTCAGGCAAACTGAAAATTGTTCAAGTAACTAAGCCATGCGTATACAAACTCCATTAATGTTAAGTCACTCTAGTCGGATTCCAAGCAAACGCTAGCACAACCCTGCCCAACTTGGCAAATTGGTATGACCAATCATGGGATGACCATTTATCTTCAAACCAAAAATGTAAACATCTTGCACTGTAACAGTCATCTCGCCATGGCGCATGTGAAATGTATGCGTCTCTGGGCGCCATCTCTCCATAAGTGCAGTAACCAAATATCAGTCTAAGGAAATGAAATCCATCTGCATTACTCCAAAAAACCAGCTACGCAAATGAAGGGAACTATACGTTCGTCTAAGGGACTCTCAATGTACTTTCCTGCCTTGTACAGCGTAGAGATCTCATCACCTAAAACAACCAAAAAGATATAATGTAAATATATTCCATAATAGGATTGCAAATATTTTAAAAAATATTAAATACACTACCTGCAAAAATAATTGGAGAACGGTGCTCCCGATGTTGTCGTAAAAGTGATTGATCAACTGGGCCCGACTCCATCTATTATAAAAAAAATTAATTCACTAGAAATAATCTAACATTGTTTAAGAAGATATGAAAATTTTAAAAATGTAAAATATAGCATGCACTTACTACATTTATTAGGGAATTTCCTCCTATTATGACCTGATCCACCACGGTTATCACGTGTATTTTGGGTCCTCCCATGTTTATTGTTTCTCCTGTTATGGCCTTATACGTCGCATGTTCCGCATTGGGATTGAACTGTGTTTTCCATCATGTCCATCTCATTATGAATCATCTTGCTCTTTGATCGCCCCTTTTTCTTTACCTAGTATCATCCGGAATCACTAGTGGATGGTCGAACGTACGCCACTTGTCCATGTCACCGATCAAGTAGAACAAACCCTCGTAGATGTGAGATTGGGTTTGCCATGTACACTAAAGACCTATCTATTCTTTCACATGTGTTCAGGTGTTATAGCACTTTACAGGTATGAGAGCATAGGATTCTATGAGTTTACCATTTCTAACGGGTACATGATGCATCGCTAACCAAGATTGTATGTTTCTTTCCACACTTTCAGCTCGAATTGTGTCGTGTGTTGTCCTGTGACGACCTCATACAACTACAAGTGTAAAAAAAGGGCTCCTTGTATGCGAAAACACCAATGCTCATTGCTTCTGTCGATCCAACGCTTCAACATATTATGTGCATATTTGATGTATATGTCACCTCAGGGTAATGCAATTGCGCATATCCTCCTGGCGGTCACAGAAATAACTAATACAATTGTTGTAGGTCTTCAATACCAATGCCACAACTGGCAGGCTTCTTGATTCCTTAACAACAGCATTGTAGCTTTTAGAAAAGTTTGTTGTGGTGTAACCAAATCTATACCCCTGGAAGGCCGTATCAATATCGATATCGTTTCTATATCGTATCGATACGATATTTCGACGATATATCGACGACATATTGCCGAAATATCGCCCATATCGACGAGTCTTTGTGAAGAAAATGTAGTTGGGACTTCGAGCTCGCTATCTGCACCCGAAAGGCCCCCTGGAAATCGGGATATATTGCCATATCGGTGCCCTATCGGTCCCATGTCGATATCGATATATCGGCGATATATCGCGATATTTCCTTCCATAGCCCCCAGTCAAATGCAATCGTCCAATGTTTTTAGGACAAACATGGGTATCAAATCACTTTGCAGCATTCTCATCATACTCCTTAAGTTTGTTTGTGTAAATTTACCACTTTGTTTGCCCATAGACTTTTCCCGTCCTCATAAACATTCTCTTCAGTGATTGATTCTTGTGAACATCATTGAAATTGCTACTCACGTGTCGTAAACAGAAACACTAACGGATGTGTGGTGGAAGAAATTGCACCTTCGGGTACCTAAGTGCAGCACGTATGTCGGGAGCACGGATAGATAGCATAGAAATCGGTCCAGGATGATCATAGAAAACATGCAAATGCACTCTCTCCAGAAACTAAGTCCAACTAGGACCATCCCCTTGTTGACAAACGCAAATGCCAACGATAGGATGTGGTTAGTTGCATCAGTTGAGCAAACAATTACAATCTTCTGTTCATACCTTCCATACATGTATGTACCATACACTAATAATGGGTATACAATGTCTGAAGGCCATAATACAAGGTCCGGATGCCCAAAAGGCCCTCTCAAATAGCTCTCTTTCATTCACAGTTGTTGTGTCAATATCGTAATCGAACCTGGAATAGCCTCTTCGAAAGACATGAAAAGATACGGAAGTATGTTGTAAGATTTTCATCGATCTCTATAGATCATCTCTATTCTCTTCCTCCTTGCATCTCAAGTCCTTCTGCTCACTTGGAAGCCAAAGTCATCATGAATTGATGTCTGTAAATACGACACCTTCACTGAGGGAGATATTTTAATTTGATTAAGAAATCTGAGTACTATGACGTTGCAATCCAGTTGTGGATGATTTTGATTGACAACACGATTCAAGCAATTATGTAGCTTGTCAATCGTTGATACAACAAATTGTCTACCAATTAGTCGACGATGACCACATAATCTCCACCCTGGTATGTTCGTTGCAGTGCACATCCCAAGCCTTCCTGTCTGATTCAACTACCGTGAAGTTGTAATGTCGTTTAATGTGGAACACCTTCACAGAAAGCATCACATTCTTTAACTCGCTACTCAAACTGATCACATCATCACAGTTCATGCAATCTTCCCCGTTCAAAATATAACTATCACCTCCCCTCATGTTCAGAAATGGTGTATCGGACACGATTCGTGTTCTCAGATGATCTTACTTCTCAATGTCATCATTTTTCATCTCATCATCAGTATTCTGGGGCAATGGTTCTATCAACCTATCAAGTTCTGGATCATTGTCATGAGTTCTTATATAATGACTCATATTCACCACAAGAGGAACAGATGTATTTCCACCTTGAGGTACAAATCCATGAAATACTGATCCGGACAAAAAAATAGTGATAGTAAATATCATGGGCAGATATGCAACACCCATCCATCTCCTCGGCGTATTCCACAATCTCTCGGACATCATCATCAAACTCGACGCACCGTATGTAAAACGTTGCACCATCTTGGATATTCTACGAAACACTTGCAATTCGACTCCTTCTGATAAGTACATCCTAAACACGGACTTGATGTGATCAATCAATCCAGTGAATGACATTTCGTGACCAATCTTGATAGTTTCCATACGACCTCTGACATAGGTCACGTCCTTACTCGACTTCGAAATAGTCCCACCACAATGACAAAAACAATGAACTTCACGAGACATCCAAATTTCAATATGTCAACAATCATTGATTAATGATGAAAAAAAATGTATTATTTAGCAAATCTCGTATCCCACTCAATAGCATGTAAACATGAAAATCAAAAACCCCCAAAAACCCTAAACCCATAATACGCATTACCTTCCTTGAAGTTGGAGAAGGAGAAAGAGTGAAGGTTGGTTGGAGATGGTTGGACTATCGTGCAGAGGCGGTCGACGACGAGGATGAAGCGGCGGTGATCGCAAGGAGTGGCAGTAGCAGTGGCATGGGGAAGGACGAACTGCGACAGTGGGAATAGGTATGTACGTGGGGTTTATGTTCTCCTGTTGGAATTAATCCCGATCAAAACCGCCTCTTCATCCTAGAGCCGCCTCTTCAAAAGGCGGCTTTGTCTTAATCAAAGCTACATCTTCAAAAGACGGCTTACCTACGGTAAATAATAAAAAAATTTGTCTATCGTACAAGGACAATAAGTTTAATAAATTGTCCCTTGGACGAATTTTCCTCCATTTAATATATATTAAGCATGTGTGCCTCCATAATATTAAATATTTGAATCCATTCTGGGATACTCTATTCTTGTAGGACTATCCAACAAGATGGGAGGAATAAAACACTCCACGGTCTGTGTAGATTAAAGGAATATATCTCTCACGTGAAATGATGGTGTTCTCTTTTATCCCGTTCAAGGGAAATGGATTTCTCTAGAATAATGAAACTATTCCCATTTTCATATTAAATGCAAAGAGGGAACATCTTTTATCCAAGATTGTAGAATTTGAATCAAGATTTCAAGATGAATAGGATAAGGTATTACTATATATCTGACACATAATTTAAATGCGAAAATTTGTCCTTTAAAAAAGGGAATATCGAATGAATAGATCGTAAATTCTGATATTTTTGTATTTCTTTTTTTTGTCAAGAAAAAATGGCAGGGAGAAAGGAATTTCTACAATAACCGCAACCCCCCTGATATCATTTGAGAAAAAAGATGATTGTTGCATCTAACAAATCGATTTGGATTAGAATCATTAAACGAATTAATCAAATAACTCTGTTGATACATTCAAATAATAACGTTTCACAAGTACTAAACTGGATTTATTATCATAACCTGAAATTTCCGTGGATTCATAAAAAAGAGATCCATTTAAATCATGATCATGAGCAAGTGCGTAGATATATTCCTGAAACAAAAGTGGATATAGGAAATGTATAGTTGGTTGTGTCACCTCCTTTGTTGTTACTTTTCCTTTCTTGCTGGATGTATATATGAACACTACCATTTTAATTGAATTTCTTGCTTTCTCTGTCTTTAAAAAATAACAAGACAGTCTATCTCACCGACGAAAGCAGCGATTATGGCCCCGACCTCGCTGCTCCACTCGAACGCCCTGGCCGCAGCGTACACCCTAGCATAATCCCTGACCCAGATGCATTGCCCAATCTTCCACACTGCCATCAACTCCGGTGACCTCTCTTTCGCCGCGGACGGTATCGTCTTCCACAGGAACCTCGCACTGTTCCTGCAAGAACTCACAATGCAAAATAAAGCATTAACCCCGATTCACCAAATCCACCGACATCCCTCTTCGAACAGAAGCACCCGACTCACATGTCGTCGATGAAGATGTGGCCCAATAGATGGATCGCGTAGGGCCATTCCTCGCGGTAGGGGATCCCGAGGGATGCGACCTGAGAGGATCGAAGCAAGAGCGTTGGAGGAGAATGGGTGATCTCGGAGAGGGTGCAAAACCCCAATTAGGGTTTATGGGAAAGCATTGGATGGTACCTTGAGCATGAGCTCGTCGCAGAGGTCGGCGATGTTGTGATAAGATCTGGAGGACAGGACGTCGCGAAGGGAGGAGAGATCCATATCAACGAGTGACGATCCAAACGGGAGAGGAAGAAGCAGATTGCGAATAGATGAGTGAATGCTGTGAGGTTTCACTCCAATAATTTTCTCCTTCGTCTCATTTTTCACTTTGGAGGCTTAGAGATTGCGGGCCATTTGGATACTTCTACTTCTGACTAGAACTATCACTTTTTTCCTTCACCCATTTCCTTTCCTCCTTTTTTAAGGTTTATAAACATTTACCCTTTTAAGCTTTTCCCAGTTACGCTTAGACCGTTACTCTTTTTTGAAATAAGAATTGTCTCCTAACAAAACCATCAAAACTCGCCTCTTTAGATTCGCCTCTCCTTACCTCGGATTCTAGTTTTCATGGCGTTCGGCTCACCACCTTAAGTTCTTGAGCGCCCGAGCTCTTAACATGAATGGATAGAGTCTGGGAAGTTCGCTCTCGGAGAGGTAGATCCTTTCTTCCTCTTTTATCTTGCCCACTAAGAAGCCCGGGGCCATTTTCGAGAGAGGACTATGTAGCGGAAATCTTGTCGTTGGCTTGGACCTTTCATCTTTGTCGCTCCGATGCTTCTACTCTTGTGCTTCTCATCATGGACAAGAATTTTCAGACTTAGTCATCCCATTTTGAAAGCAAGTCAAGACCATGCTTGCGACCTTTCTAACCGTATTCGATCAGTTTGAGTTCAACCCAAACTAGCCTAGTTAGACTATGTCTGCCTCTACTCTTTTACTTCTCCCCCATGAGATCATCCTTCAGAGGCCAGTTGGATTCGGGACCCAGACATGCAAGAAGAATGGGATTTTCAGTAAAACATGAAACATGAGCAGAGTTTGGAGAGACTAAAGCGAGGGGGTAGGATGAGCTTCCAAGTCCATTAATCTCTTTTATAGATGGTTGATCCCCTTCTCTTTGATGGGACAACCCGGATAATTGCAGTAGAGGGAGAGAATACCTATGTCTTTTGAGAACTGAAGGCATAGTCGAAGTTCAGTCCAAAAGAAAAGCAATCATCGATGTATGACAAACACTCAACATGGGTCGAGCTTTGGGTCGAATCCAGACCCGCATTTTTTTTGTTCGGCCCAAGCCTAGACCTAGAGCTAGAACAATTCCCGTGGGTTGGGATTAGACTGGGCCAGACCATATGACATGGCATTTGAAAAGAGAGTTTTGTTGCTCCATAATGTGTAATGTATGGCTTTCAAAGTACAAATCAATTGTCCACATCAGTGGGACAATCGCACATCTATCATGTAATATCAACAGCCCGTCCAGTTGAACCAGGATATAGAAAAAAGGTAAGTTGGTGAAATAGAGATTTGTAGAATGAGACTTGTACCCATATCAAACAAATGAAGTGTATTTTATGCATGTACTTAGGGTTGCTAATCAAACTGAACATGTTCTTGTTCGTTTAGCATTCGTTCGATGATAATTCGAAATTATTTTTCCATTCATGCAAACTAACACATGAACTCTGATAAGCTTGACGAACCGTAACACAAACTAAAATTGAGTGCGTCCCATAAAGGTTCGAGTTCGCTTAAACTTTATACACATACATATACATGCTCACACGCACATGCAAAAAATACTTTGGGGTAGATAAAATTAAGTATCAATATGAGGTTTTAATCTCATTCATCGTGAATCATTTTATATTTATATAAATACTTATCAAACTATCGAACTTATTGTCAAACAACGGTATCAAACTTGATGATCTTAACAGGTTTTATCCACAAGTCTAACCACTAATGAAACAATATCGAATTGAACATGAGCATTCCTTTTCCAAGTGAACCCCGCAACTCAAAGTTATGCAATCGAATTTATATTAAATTGAACTTGGACTCAAAGTTTCTTACCGAACCAAACTCAAACATATGTCTGGTCATTACAATTTCGTTTGATTATGGGCCATATGTATACTAAGACGAGAATTGAAGCCATATAATGTTTGCAAATCTAACTAATTTAGTTTCGAATACATGCATATAAAATAATCAATAAATATTATCGAGAATGTGTGTAGAAAACATCGAGTACCTGTAGGGGTGTGAACTAGTGGGGTGTGTCTGCAAGCTTATATGCTAGTGGGAGTGAGGTTGTGAGCTGGCGAGGTCGTGACTGGCGAGTCGGTGGGGTTAGGGTTGTGATCCTCTATGCCGGTGGGGGTGGGGTAGCGAGCTGTCACGCGGTAGGGGTGGGTTGTGTCAGTGGGGGTGGATGGTGTCGCTTACAAGCCATCGAGCCCTATAATATGGGAGTCGAGAGGGAATGGTCATCGCGTAGGTAGGGATTAGGGAATCGGGATGGTGGAGGCTATCAGCTAATCTTATGTATGGAATAATATTAAGTGGTAGATCAAGCCGGGTCGGGCACGTGAATACGACAAGGCATCAGGGCAGGTTGGCGGGTTCGACCATCGAGCCTATATCAGGGCTTTCATTCAGGCCAGGCCAATGGGCCTATCAGCCCAGGTCGATCTAAGCCCGAGCCCCGCCCAAAATACAAGTGGGCCTACAAACGAGACACATGCCCGACCAAGGATATGATTGCACTTGGGTTGGGTCGGGCTACGTGAGCTTCCCTTCATGTTGGGTGATGAATCAATAATTCATCACTCTAATTAGCTGAAATTAGAGCTCCGTCCCAAGAATTTATGATCATTTACTTATTGACTTCATAAAATTAACTTTCACGCGCTCATAATTAAATAAATTAGCATTCATTTCTGCATTCATATTCATTTCATATATTAACATAACTTCATGCATTTTTATTTAATCTGTACCAACTCTAATTGACCTTGAACCAATCCATTGTGTACATATCATTATTTTTAATTAAGGCCGACTAGTCGGTCCGACTAGTCGAGTTGATGGGGTGGCCGACTCGACTAAGAAAAATATAATAAAATTTACTAATTAAGATAATTGTTAAATAAACACAAACCCTAATTTCAAGAAAGACAAACTAAAAGATGAAATTTCTATCAATCAACGTCCAGATAAATTCCACTTATTTTTGAATTAATATACATTCAATAATCTACAAAACAAAACCAAATTCAAAAAGAATCAGAGTCCACTGTAAAAATGGGATTGTGGGACCAAACTGCGCATTGTACATTTTTACTGGTTCTGACTTATCATTTCATGTGCATATTTCACTCGTTTTGATTCTTTTATTTTTTTATTTCATCTCATGCTTTAATAATGTACAAAAAAAACAAAATAGAAAATTCAGAAAAGCAATTAAAATGACATGTTCTGACTTGAGCTTTCTAACCTAATCCACTTGTACATAATTAACTCCCATAAAATTTATGACATGTATTAACACCCATAAAAATTCCCAAAAAGATTACATTTGAGTCCATTGCATTATTTCATAACATGTTTGATTCTTGCATGCATTTATTCAATCACAACAAAAACAAATAAAAATTTCAAGTCAAAAGTTGATATTTTATATACATAAAATATTACTTAAAAAATTCATATCCTACATTCAACATTTTGTTTGCATTAGAGTCCTTCATGAACATTGTCAATTATAAATAGAGGCACAATTTTTATGTTGGACATCTTTACATTTGAGGAACTTTATTATTTCTTATATATTTATTTATGCATTTTTCATTCACTGGTCAAAACTGGGTCTATCTGTACACATGTCATCACTTCATTCGTCCACCTCAGCTACGTGGTCAAAGCCACACCAGTTGGTCAACCTTCTTGTCATGCACCGCCAATCATCTGTGGTCGTTGGATCAGGTCTGATCCAACGGCCATGATCATTCATGCATATCCCTTTTCCCCCACATGACTCATATCACCCACCTCCTCACGTGTTATGCATGTGAGGGTCCTTCTTCCTCCTTTGTGGACCCTCCTTCTCTCTCCGATGAGCCCTAGCCGATGCGCCGCCTTGCTCTGCAGCATCCGGCTAGCCACTTATCTCAGCTAACCACTCCTAACGGTCGAAAACCCAACTCTAACAAACCCTATATTCCACGATAAAACCCATCACCTTAACCCATATCTCTCCCTCTACCCTATCTCCTGCAACAACCTTATCCCCTCTCCATAGTCCGACCACTTCAACAACCTTATCCCCATCACCCTCGATGATCTTACAACCCATCAACGGTTGAAGCCCCTTCTTGTAGTATTCCCCTTATCCCCTCTCTGCTCCCTATATAACTCCATCATAGACGATCTGTTGATCCATCCGTCGATAGAGATGAGGGCCCCTACTTTTCGAGCGCTCCGATTATAGTGGAGACACCCGATAGACATCGATGACGAGCCTCTCCTGAATCAACCTTAATCGAGATCCATGAGGATCCTTCTTCATATAGCGACAAGGGCATCGACCGACTGTTGAGCTTTGTCATGATCACATCCATGGTTGAGGCGAGAACCGAGCTCGTTCATATGAGCGAGCTCAACTATATATGATCTTCTTACATGTAAAGTCTATTATGCTCTTCTTCTTTCTCCTCGTCTTCTTCATCCAACTCTTTCGCTCTTACATATGCTCCAAATCGCTTCACCCCTTGGATTTCACCATTTCACTCATCGATCACCCATTCCTCATCCTCAAATCTCCTCCTCGTAAAAGAGGACCAATCTTCCTCCAATCACCGTCACCACATGAACATCCCCATTTCTCTTCTATCCATCGCAACCCTCCAATGTTTTCTCTTTCCCCCACTTCAACCGGAAACATGTGCACTCTTCCGCGACCTCCATAGCCGAGCTCCACGCGTGAGCTCCTTCTACTCGCAGGTAAACCCCAAAAAGAAGCATCCTCAAAGGAGTCCATCCTACAACAGACATCATCATTCACCTCATTTTTCTGCAGGAGGAGCTTTCTCAATCTCTTTTATTGGGCATGTGTCGCCCGAAGATAGGAGGACCACCATCAGTGAGCATCTTAACAGCCCGTAACCATCGACTTCAGTTAAGTCATTGTCGCAGCCTTCAAGCTGGCAGCAGATCGACTCTGCCCTAACGACTTAGCCGTGTGTCGACCGGTGGAGCAACCTCAATATCAACCCGCTCTACCCGTCCACGCTGATGAATCTACCTTTCATCAACTTTATTCTATCATTTTGGCCTTAAAAACCCCAGTAAATGTGTGTAAATAGGCTTGATTTGGGCATTTTAGCATTCATGCATCATTGTGTAAATATTATACAAAATGCGGTTTTTAAAGCCAAAATTATAGAATAAAGAAAAGGAAAGAAAAATAATAAAATATTTTAAATATTTTTATGACCCGAAACCCCGAGACCAAGGCATTTCGACGACTAGGTCGACTAGGAATAAAGTAGGGGGAGATAAGGGTCATTTATATAATAAAAATACATTTTATTTTATTCATTTTGGGATCTATTTTTTGTTCCACTTTTTACACTTTAAATAAAGAAACTTTGAACATGAAAGTTGTAGATAATTAAATATAGAAAAATATAAAATTGACTTCACTTAAAAATAATGTGCAGATAAAAAGTTATGGACTGAATAAAATTTCGGAATCCCAACCTCCCAGACATGTATCTCTCAAATAAAAACTCGAAACGGATCAAAATCATCTTTAATTGTATATAATTTTTAATAAGCTATTTAATGAAGGTGGTTTCGTATTTTGTGGAGCTACGGTTTGAAAGTAGAGTTTTGGACCCTCCTTGTATACTTATACCGATTAGAATATTCATTTTATTTGTCATTCATTATTTTTATACTTTTATATTTTATAAGTTTGTAAATATTATTTATAATATATGTGCATATAAAAATTGGAATAAAAACATCATCAAAGTAAAAAAATAAAATACTTTTACAAAGCACATAGATGAATTACCAATGTCTATACCTATGTAAATTATATATCTATTTATTTACTTGTACAAAATACATCCAGAAAAATAAAATAAAAATATATTTAAGTGTACAAAAATACCCTATAAATTTATAAAATAGTAAACAAAAATAATAAAATTAAACATACAAAATAAAAATAAAAACATTAAAATATATAGATACATATACCTGTAAACCCCATAAAACATAACTTGTAATTATAAACCTCATAAAAAGAAATAAAAATCACCATAAAATAATTTATAAAAAAATAAACATTTTTATTTAATAACCAAAAATTAATAAGTTCATTTGCTATTTTAAAATAAATTTTTAAATGATTTTTCCAGGGTTTTTCCTTGTTGGTCCACGTGGACCAACCAGGAGGGTCTGAGAGTTGACAGCGGGTCAACTCTCTCACCCGCCCCTTGCTGCTGTGTCAGACCACGTTTTTGGTTTGATTTCTTGATTTTTTCAAGGGCTTTCCGTTCCTCTTCTCGTGTCGAAGCCTTCTTGGCTTTTCTTCCCCAATGATCGAGGATGCTCGCCCCTATCTTGCCTTGGGCTATGAATCATTGTCACTCCCTTTGTCCCTTGATCTTCCCACCCTGCTCACCACTCTATCAAAAACCCCTATCCTCTTCCATTTGAAATTTGAACCTATTAATTTTGACCCCTCCAACATATTTCAATTATGATCTTTGCTTGCTTTTCCGGTTTTGGAATGGAGGATTCCCTTTGGACCCGTTCTAGCGATCCTTCTTGGAGGTTTGGATAGAGAACGGTGACAGCGAGACTCCCCGCTCCTTGGAGGCGTCGTTAGGCGAGTAAGGGTGGCTCCCATCATCTCCGACCAGGGGTGGACGTCGAGATACCAACTCGGGTAAATATCCCTTGAGGTTACGTTTCTTAACATTTTTCTTGCATTTTGAAGCTTTGAGGTCTGCCGGAGAGACTCGATCTGGCCGGGAGAACTTCGCAGTGGCGCAGTTCTTCTCGGTTCTTCCTCGCGTCTCTTCCGCCATCGGATGGAGGCCTATTCTTGGAGGCGCACAACTACCATTTGATGCTTTGAACCTGTATCGTCGATCGGCATCCGCAAGATCTAATCCTAGCCGTGCATCCACGAAGGGGTATCACGCGATCTGGGACTGACACGTGGATAAGTGGCTTCGGCCACACCGTTGGATCGCGCTTAAGGCTCTGGATATTTTGCGTATTCGACCTGACTATTTTTGTATTTGTTTATTAAAGACTTAACCTTTCATCTATTTTTTAAAAACTTTTGTAATATTTGCACCGTGCCCCCAGATTTGTGTGGAATTACTTTTTAGTCCTTGCCAGGTCACGTGCTATGCGCACGTGACATGGCAGATTTGGCAAGAAAGGGCCTGCTGCTTTGATTATTTCTTATTGGTCCTGGGATTTTAATATCCAGTATATATTTTGTGAGGAATGTACACTGCAGCCCTTGAACCTTTCCATATTCGCATAAAAGCCCTTGCTAGCAGTGTAGTTTCCTTTTGTTGTCTTTATTTATTTCGTGCATCCCTAAATTGCTAAAAAATCTACAAAAATTACCACAAATTCCTGTTGCACCACTCTTTCATGCTATATTTTTGTTTTGCATTTTTATTGCATTTTTCATATTTATAAAAATTCAAAAACATGCATTTTCAGCACTGTTTGCATTAGAAAATACATAAAATTAGAAAACATTTTTGAAAAATTCCAAAAAATTATATTTTATGTTTTGCATGTCTGTTAACTTCAGTCCAAAAATCACTAAAAATTACAAAAGAAAACTCATAAAAATTACAAAACCCCAAAAACCATTATAAAAATATTAAAAATTCTACAAAAATCCTAAAAATACCATTTTCGTGTCTGAATTTTCTCTATACTAGTATCTTTATTTTAAAATTAATTTGAGGAATTTTGGATACTGTTTGATATTTTTCATCCTCATTTTAATTTTGGCCAGCAATTTGTTTAACTGTTTACTAGTATTTTTTACTCTAAAAATACCAAAGAAATTAGGAAAAATATAGAAAATTCAAGAAAACATTAGCAAAATATAAAAATCACAAAATTATTTTATTTCATGTATTTTAGGTATTTTCCCCTATTTTCATCTCTTTCTAGTGTATATATATTCCTTCTATATATTATATCTTTATTACAAGAAAAAGAATATACAAAAATACAAACAGTAAAAAAACAGTAAATTAAAAATCAAAATATAAAAATATAAAATCAAAAATTAAATAAAAGTATACATAATTAAAACCCACAAAAACATAGCATTTCTAGACAAATCACCACATTCACATTTGTGCATTATTGCATGTTCTACCTGTTTGCTCCATGTGTTCGACCTCTATACATACTTGCTCCTATACACACCTTTGTTGTAGAGTTATAATAAATTTTAACTCCACACTCACTTCGATTGCCTTATTTGATTGTTGTGGTTTAATTGTTGTCTGAAGATTTGATTTCTTGCAGGTCGCCTCAGCGACATTGTGATCCCGCCTTGTGTGGATTACTTTAGACCTGTGAAAAACTGCGTTCAACAAATGGTGCCGTTGTCGGGGAGCAACAACGCATAGATCGGCTTTTTGCTTGAGTGTAATTGTTTGCCTATATTTGCCATTCATTTTCTCTATTTTTGATATATCTTTGTGAGTTGTCTAACCCACCTCTTTGTTGACTTTGTGCGAGGAACCGCTGATCGAGGGAGGCACTTTACCCTAGGTGCCTGGTGATGTAGCCGATATCGAGTGCGGTCGTATTGACTCACAAGGCGCGTCAACAGTCGGTGTATTGACCACACCAAATAATGACTAAATCAACAATTAACCCACACTAAAAATCAATAATTAGAAATAAATGTGGAGTTAAAATTTATTTTTAACTCTGCACAAATGGTGTATAGTGTCAAGTATGCAGAGAGTTCGAACACAGGGAGCAAACAGTGTAATCCAAGCAAATGAATGCACAAGTGTGTGAGTGATGTGTGAAGTGTCTACACTAAGCAAGCAAACAACTACAAATTTTTGTGGGTTTTTAATTTTTAAAAAAAATTTTTTTATTTAATTTTTAATTTTGTATTTTGATTCTTGATTTTCTGATTTTTATATTTTATATTTTATAATTTTTATTTTCTTTTTCAATATTGGGAAGTAAAGGCAATATAAAACAAGGCAAAGTAAAAGATTTATAAAAATGCACAAAAATGCTCAAAAATTCAGGAATAAAATGTTTTTAGTCTTTTTAGGGTTTTTTACTGTTTTTGTGATTTTTGGGGATTTTTCTAGGTGTTTTTGGTATTTTTAAGGGCTGAAATAAAGGAAAACAGTGAGAATAGGGCTGGCTGTGAGTAAAATGTACTTTAAAAAAATAGCAACCAGTACTCAAAATAATTCACACTATTTTTCTGATAAAGAGAATAAAATAAGTGACAAACAGAAGCTGAGTTTGTATTTTTTGGATTTTTCTACTATTTTATATTTTTTTTTGAAGTTTTTGAGTATTTTTCAATTTTTAGTGTTTTTCTTTTGAAATTTTTAATGATTTTTGGACTGACTCTAAAATAGGGTAAAATAGACACTATGTGAATTTTTGGGAATTTTTGGAGGTGTTTTGATTTTTTTTTTTGATATTTTCTAAGGTAGACAGTGCACAAAAAGGGGGTTTTTGATTTTTAATAAATATGAAAATAAAATAAAATCAAAAACTAAAAATAGGGCGTTAAAGTACACCTATCCAGAAGCTTAACTCTATTTTTGTGGAATTTTTGGGGTTAAAATGATATTTTAAACAATTAGAACAAGGGTCCCAACATTAAACAGTGCTGGCAAGGGCATAAATGCAATATTCAAAACATCCAGGGGCTAACATGCAATTTTCCACAAAATTTTGAACTTAATATTTAACTTCTGGAACCAAAATGTAAATACAAGACCCGCCTGGGCACGCCTACAAATTACCCACCAGGGCGCGTGACTTGCACGCGCCTGGGAGGGACTGGAATGCAATAATACAAAAGCCTGGGGGCCACTTTGCAAAATATCCAAAAATATTACACGTGCTATGAAAGTTTTAGGGCTAAAACGAAATAAACAAAAGACCGAGGGGTCCTCTGCAAAATGCCCCCACCTCACGTGTACAGGTCACGTGAGGTGACGTGGCGGAGGACCTAATTGCAAATAATGAAAGTTCGAGGGTCTTTTTGCAACTAATACAAAATATTTAAGCTACAGACGAAAGTTTAAAAACTAAATATTAAATACAAAATTGCGCAAGGGGTGAGTTGCAAAATACCCTCTTGCGCGCGATCCAACGGCGGATGGAGGGCCACTTAAACGCGTGGCGCGTTGTGGACGGCCGATGGCGCTTCGCGGATGTGCGGCCAAGATTAGATCCTCCTGAGTTGATCTGACGGTTG
Organism: Ottelia alismoides; assembly: GCA_037367405.1. Classification (NCBI taxonomy): domain Eukaryota; kingdom Viridiplantae; phylum Streptophyta; class Magnoliopsida; order Alismatales; family Hydrocharitaceae; genus Ottelia; species Ottelia alismoides. Next base: position 131,121 of record JAZKJV010005965.1, on the reverse strand, counting down.
AGGCTGAGGAAGATCCACGGCAACTGTGCGATCTGGGACTCCTCCTCGATCCAACGGCTGGGAAGAGGGTTGCAAGAACGGGGAAGAACGCCGGCGGAGGCGAGCTTCTCCGACCTCGATATCCCTCCTCCGGCGACGACAGGTCCTCAAAATGGACGAGGAGCTTCCTGGAACGGTCTTCTATCTCCTGGGGGCGTCAAAAATCCACGGGGAGGCCCGTGGTGCTCTCGGGCAGCGGGCGGAGCTGGAAGGCTGCTGCTGCTCCGGCGAGCTCCAAAACTCGCCTCCAGGCGCGCGTGAAGTGGCTTGGACCTGCAAACAAAGTCAAGGAGTCCAGGGCAAACTGCCTGGACCCTCGGGTGGCCTTGGGGATGGTCGAGTCGAAATGGAGATGCACGGCCGGAGGTGCGCTCCGGCCAAGGTGCTTGATTTGGCGAATCAGTGATCGTAACTTCAAATTTCTTTAGGGGTTTTCAAGCTTACACTAACAGGAATCTAAAGCAATAAAGGAAATGGCGGGGTGGACGCCCTCGATGGCCGGAGCCAGAGGATGAGGTTACCTCGACGCCGGCGATTGGCAGAGGTGCTGGAGTCTTCCTCGACCTCGTTCGCCTTGGCTGAGAGGCTCGCGGCGGAGCTGTCACCTCCGGCAAGGCTTGGAGCGCAAGAGAGGCGGAGAGGGGTGGACCAAGGGGACTCAAAAACGATTTGAAAATGGGGGGGTTGGTTTTATTGGGTTTGACCCGAGGTGACGAGGGTGGAAAGAACGAGGTGGCTGGCCCGATTCAGAAGCTCTCAGCCCAAGATGGTCTTTGTGCGAGCAAGAGGGATGGTAGGTGAAGATTTTTGCAGAAGGAATCGAGCTCAAAGGGTGCAAGTTCATGCCTCGAAAAAAATGGAGAAGATGGGTCAAACGCCGGTTCTGACAGAGGCTACAGGGGGGTAGGGTACCTAGTTGACCGAGGTCAACTAGGGTTTGCACCTGGTTGGTCCACGTGGACCAACCAGGAAAAACCCTGGAAAAATCATTTATTAATTCAATTAAAAATAGTAAATGGCCGAATTAAATAAAAGTTATAAAATAAAAAATGTTCAAAATTTTATGTAGTATTTTATTCTGATTTTTATTTATTTTTATGACATATATTTTTACAAGTTGCCTTTTTAACCCTATATAGGTATAATACCTATGTATTTTGATATTTTATTTTATTTTATGTATTTTTAATCTTATTATTTTTATTTATAATTTTGTAAAATTATAACATACTTTTATATACATAATTATATTTTTATTTTATTTTTCTGAGATGTTTTGTATATTTAATAAAATACAAGTGTATCCTATACAGGTATAAGTGTATATAGCATACCTATGTAGTCTTTGTACAAGTATTTTTATTTCTATTTTCTTTGCATTTTATTTCAATTTTAATGCACATATATATTATAAGTAATGTTTACAAAATTCTAAAAATATAAAGATGAAAGAATAAATTGAATATTTTATTCAGTACAAGTATACAATGAGGGTCTAAAACTCAACTTTCAAACCGTAGCTCCGCCAAATGCGAAACCTCCACCATTGGATAGATTATTTTATTCTATATACAATTAAAGGTGAATACACTGCATTTGGATTTGTCGTTTGTGAGATACGGGTCTGGGAAGTTGGGATTTTGGATTCTTATTCAGAACATATCTTTTTGTCTGTACATTCTTTTTCTGTGAAATCAATTTTGTCTTTTTCTTTATGAAATTATATACAACTTTCATGTTCAAAGTTTCTTTATTTGATGTATAAAAAGTGGAACCAAAAGTAGGTCCCAAAATGACTAAAGAATGAATAGATTGTATCGGTATTTACACTGTATTTCTGACCTTATCTCCCCCTACTTTATTCCTTGTCGACCTATTCATCAAGATGCCTAGGTCTCGGGGGTTTTGGGTCATAAAATATTTACAATATTTTATTCTTTTTCTTTTCTTTATTTATTCTATTATTTTGGCCTTAATTACAGTGTTTTATACACTATTGAAATGCACATGCATGAATGCTAAGATGCTTGATTTAAGGCTATTTACAGGCATTTGCTAGGGTTTTTGGTGCCAAAATGATAGAATAAAGATGATGAAATGTGGATTCATCACCTGGGCACCCACGGCTTGCCTGCATCTGTCAGGCTAACACCAAGGAGATGAAGAGTGATTTTTGAAGACCTAGCTCCACTTCTATTTCTTGTATTTATTTATTTTTGTAAATTCAAGTGAGAGAGAGAGAGACATTAATTTGTAATAATACAGGACTCTCTAGGACTCTTGGACACTCGAGCCTAATTTCCAGGTGTTTGTACACTTGGGGGCTCACCGCAGCTTCCTCGCATTTTCCGTCGCATTCTTTTTCATTTGTTTCCCGATTTTGTTTTCCTTATTTTTGTGTGATTAAGCCCTTATATTTAGGACTGCTTGTCGATAGTATTAGGTCCAAACACATTAATCACCATTCCACGCTCATATAGAGAACGTATGGACTTAGTCAAATTTTGAAAAACGTGCTTAACACTAATAGCACCTTCTCATCCTAGGGTGAATTCATCGGCTTGCATTTGCATATAGATATGTTTCAATTCTGTTGAGCATCCTTGCATGTAGAGTGTTGGAGGCAAGGTGAGCATGTACGATTTAGCATACATCATCGTGTTGCCGCTTGCAGTGCTTTTTCGCCTTTCTACCTCGGATTTTGCCAACCTAGGTGCTAAGTGAAATTGACTCCTCGTTAGGCTCGTGCATTTCTCACTAAAAAATAAAAAAAGTGATAACCGATAAAATTGGGATTGTTAACATTATTTGACCCTAAAATCAACCAAAAAGAAAAATCTTGTATTGGGGCGAGTAATCCCCTCATTGTCTTCGCTTTTACTTGCTCGCGCACACACTAAGGATTAGTGCCAACCCATTTCAGCCCCTAAGTGTTTGTGCAATTTTTGGACATCCCACCTAACTCTAAAACAGATAAGATAAAAAGACCGACTTTGTGGTCTCTACCGAGTTGAGTAGGTGAACTGACGGTTTGTCTTGTGTGAGTTTGTTTGTGCTTTGCTTGTGTGTATTCCAGATCGTCTATGCACATTTGCGCCTTTTTCTTCACTTCCCTTGACTTGATCACCGTGCTCTCCCAACCATCATTTTCCAATTGCTTCGAGATGGCCGACTGGAGCGTATTTTATCCAGATTTTGCGGATCCCTCGATCACTCCAGCCGGTCCAACTCCTTCTATCAGGAGGACCCTCCTCCTATCAGGAGGACCTCCTCCTATTTTTTCTGATTTTTGTACATATCTGCCTCAGCCACAGTGTCATACCTCGGACTTCTACCCACACCCACCTCCACCTCCACATCCACCCGAGACTGACCTGTTGGAGTCACCTTTCATGGAGTCCACCCTTGAGCACTTGACCCAGATGATGGATCACATGAGACAGAGGATTGACCACCTCACTAGTACAAATAAGAGCGACCATGATATTCCACCATTTGATGATATGGGTTCACTCGAGGATTTCCATGAGAGCTTGCAATCGCCCAAAATACCAAAAAAATGAGAAAAATAAAAAATCCAAAAAGAGTTCGAGAGACCTTTGGTTGATTCGGACCGTGAAGAGAGTGCCCACTTGCCAGACCCTTTGACCACACATCCATTGACACCGTGTCCCACCTTTGACCTCGAGGATGCCGCTGTACAGACTGCTCTTGGCATGCCTCGTGTATATGTTGATTCCGACTTCCTCCCTTGTATGGAGGAGGTCCAAAAATTCAAAAAAATGTTGACTAAACCCGAAGTGGTGGCCACTATTCACGAGATCATCTGTGCCCCACTTCAACAGGCCATGACTGATTTATCTGCTCCTCTTCCCTATAAGAGAAAGCGGAGGAGCAGATCTGAACGTCATATTTTGACCATGGCCACTGCCCACACCATCACGCACTGTCCCATTCATAAGAAGAGGAACACTGCCACACCTTTCATTAGTTGCACCATCTCTGACCATACATGTGATCACACTCTCCTCTAGAGATGAGCATTGGGTTGGGTCGGCCCAGCTTGGCCTGAAGCCCAGCCCGCGTAGCCTGGCCCAGCCCAAGCCCGAATTATTTATGGGTCGGGCTTGGGCTAAAGATGTAGGCCCATTTAATAATTGGGTCGGGCTTGGGCTTATCCCGGCCCAGCCCATTAGGACCGATAGCCCGACCCGCATAGAAGCCCAAAATTAGGCGCGATAGCCTGGCCCGCATAGAGCTCATATGTGTCTAGACTTTGATCTCTCACTTTGATATATTCATCTGGATTTAATAAGGGAGTTGACGACATTGACAGATTAATCCACTTGAGATACATTTTTAATCTGTTTATTTACTATTTTTGCACATGTTTCAATAATATCTCTATGAAACTCTTTCCATTAGATATTGTAGAATCATAGATATGACCAAATCCATGCAAAACAGTAAGGTAACTAAATAATAAATACCTAAATAACTAATAAATACTTCATAACGAAGATTGCATTCAAAATAACCAAATGAGCGTATGCCAAGTTTATGGGCCCACTAAGTCTAGACTCATAAGTTTTGGGCCAGTCCAAGCTCAATTGATTTTGAGACATTATGGGCCAGCCCGATCCAAGCCCGACCCATAATAATTGGGTTGGGCTTGGGCCTGGGCCTTTAAAAAAATTACTAGGCCTAGGCCCGACCCAAAGCCCACAAACATAAATGGGCTTGGGTCTGGGCCCTGTAGGGCCCGACCCATTCTCATCCCTACTCTCCTCGACGGCGGTGCTTCGATTAGCATATTACCCTTCTCGTCGGAACAATCTCTTCACTTAGGGCCTTATAAGAAGACCGGGATGATAGTTCAATTTTCTGATGGATCTATCAAGAGGTCGAAGGGTATCCTTGAAAACGTCATCATTTCGATTCAGAGCACGAGCTACAATGTTGAATTTGTCGTGTTGCCCATGGAGACCTTCATAGGGGAGCACTCTCCAATCATCCTGGGACGACCATTCCTTGCCTCTGCGAGGGTCGTTATTGATTACGGATCAGGAGAGATTTGCTTCCATCTTGTTGACGAAAGCGAAGTGTTGATCACCACACATGTTGTTGACTAGAGACCTACACCTGATGCACCTTCATCTATCTTGGCTGACCCCGAGGACTATGATCTATATGAGGATATCAGAGAGACGTTCTTTATGACCGATGATGAGATCCGAGAATTTCTCTCCAAGGAGGAATTCTTGGAAAGCATAGACCTTGAAGTTTCTGCTTCCTGTGATTGGTGATGTGTTGATGAAATCCGCGGGATTTGCACGATCGATACCATTGAGCGGAGGGTAGATCCTGAGACTAGACAGGACGGACATGACTCCACTATTTCCACTGATGGGTCCGCTCCTGTTCATTTAGACACTAATGAGCCGAAGGTCGAATTTGATTTGGTTGCTTTTATCCAAGAATTCGGGCCTTTGATGAAAAAGATGATCCGGTTGAGAGTATAGAGGACGAGCAGAGTTCGACTATTTCCACTGATGAGTTCATTCCTTTTGGTTTTGACCTGGACGAGACCTCGCAGGACGACACTGAGTACACTTCTTCTGATGATGATGAGTTCGTCCCATTTCATTTTGATATCAGCGAGACTCCCAAGGCCGGACCTAGTCGTACTTCTTTCACTACCCCGTATGTGCCTTCACACCCTACGGCCACTTAGGACCTTCACCCTGTCAACACTGATCGGCTTCCGTCCACCATGGACCCCGATGTCGACCTACACCATACTAGATCTATTCCTCAGCGGTCCCGCAAGAAGGTTCGCTTTCAACCTTCTTGACCATTTGTATATCCAGTTTGTTGTATATTCGCCTTTGTGTATCTCCGTCTCTCTCCCGTCTTGCTCGTCCACCCATTCTCGTGTTTGCCTTGCTTAGGACGTACTTTGTCCTAAGTATAAGCGGGGTGGACGAGCCGAGTGTTCATTCGTCGTTCCATCTCATCGCTCATGTTGTTGCCTATACTTAGGGCTTCTTTTACCCTAAGTATAGGGGGAGTGATGCGTACATTCTTCTCTATCTTCTTCCATCTGTTGATATCTTTTCTTCTGTTCTTCTTTTCTTCTTTTCCTCTTCTATCTTCTTCATCTATCGAAAAGGTGTCACCCCCTTTTTTGTCAGTTTTCTATACTTAGGATGTACTTTTTCCAAAGTATAGGGGGTGTAAACCCCGAGTATTCATTCTTTTCGATCCTCTCCATTGTCTCCTCTTCTTGTCTATACTTAGGGATATCTTACCCTAAGTATAGGGGGAGACAGTATGAGTACGATCTGTTCATTCCCACCCTTGACCCTCCATGCTTTGTGTACAGTCTGCTATACTAAGGAATATTTGATCCTAAGTATAGGGGGGACGGTCGACTTCTCATTCGTTTATTCATTCATCTCTTATTCATTTATTCTTTAGACTTCTCCATACTCAGTACGAGTTATGTCTTCTTTTTCTCTATGATCTATGAGGACATAGCTCATGCTAAGTATAGGGGGGTCGTATACATTGCGTATATACTTTAGCCATAACTCGTACTTTCGTATTTTTACTAATAACTACAGCTAATTACACTTTTAAAATTCATCAAAAATATTAATAAAAAGGTGTGATTATTCCTCAAATTCTTTTTATATCTATTGATTAATAAATCAGGTGAAAATATTTTTTGCAAAATGTTTGAAAAATAGTTTGAAAATCTTTGTGAAAATCTTTTGAAAACTATTTGGAAAACGTTTTGTTACATATTTTCAACCTTTGTAAAACATTGCGTTTGAAAAATTTATTTTCTTTGCGTGAAATAAAATGTTTGAAAATGATTTGCAAATGGTTTGAAAAATGGTTGCAAAAATATTTGAAAAATCTATATATACTGTTTAGAAAACCTTTGCAAAATGATTTTCAAGTGTCTGTACATGTTTGTAAAAACTGTTTGTAAAAAATTAGTTTTGACTATAGTTTTCAAAATTGTTTGAAAAACCTGTGTCAAATAAGTTCGAGGAATACATACATCTCAACTAAAATTCTTTAAGTATGTATCTATAAAAGTGACCACTAGCCCTTTGTAAATTCTTAAAAATCTAATTCTTGTAAATACAAGATGCATCCCCGTGTAAATATTTGTACCTATTTTTTAGCCAAAACATTTTATTTTCAAAAATCCCAAAAACATTTGCAAAAGTAAAATCCAAAAATATTTGAAAAAACTTTTCTAAAAATCTAAACAATGCATATGCATCATTTTTCAAAAATCCATAAGAAGTTCAAAATCTTTGAAAATTGCATCACAAAAATATTTTCTGCAGAGCATTTTCATATCACGAGCATTTTTCAGATTGAGTTTGATAGTTGAACATGTCTAGGTAAAGTCCGAAGATTGGAGCTTGGTTGGACCTTAAATCTACCTAATTAATAGGAACCTTATAGGAGCTAGAATTGAGGTACTTCAGGTCTAGTTGACTGAATTCTTTGAGGATCACGAGTCTTGGTTCAATAGATTCTTGACTGCCTAAGTAGAGTATTTCAGAGCACATGCACGACTCTTGTTGATAATGACCTAGCTTGAACACCTGCACCTTTCACATGGCTCAACTCAGCTGAAGTGGTGAGCAGGTTGGATTTGCCGGTATGAGATGCACACAGGTGGAAACACTTGTCCTCCTCTAGGGAGGGAAGTGCATCCCAACCAGTCTGGTGATGATGAGTTTCGAGAACAGGAGATTGTGGGTTGCAATAAAGCTTCAAAAGAGAGATAGTCTACTGGCTTAAGAGGAAAAACTCCCTATGTAAATGTTATTGTATATAGTATTCAAAAAAATGCAAAAGCAAAAAACTCCAAAAAAGTGGACAGGGTTGTACAAAAAAATGCCTACCACAGTACACATATGTGTATAGTCAATAAGCAAGCTTGAACTTCAAAGTCAAATCATGTGAGACTGCAGCTGGATGACTTGACTACATTGGTCTTGCATCCTAGGAAAGGTAGCTACACTGGCTATCGTCCATTCTTCTCTTCACCCCCTCCTCTTGAGCTGGTTGTCGATTGAACTTAGAAGGGAATACCCTGCTCCTTGAGGAATGAGTTGTTGGATTGGGGAATCATTGGGCTGTCATATTGGAAAGGTCAGCCTCTTTGTCATTTCAGTTGGGAAGAGCCACCATCACTTACAATGTACGAGTCAGATTCATAGTCATAAGGGTTTGCGTATGAGTTGAAATATTTCTGACCTGGCTATCGAGGAGACTTGAGCAGAGTTTTGGGATTCTTGAAGGCTGTTGGATTTCAAATCCGGTTCTCATTAAGGTTTCGACCGCACAAAAATTCCAAAGGTCCGACTTAAGCTCCAAACTTTGATTTTGTGAAGACAAGTTTGAAAGTTAAACTTAATCCAATTTTCTTCCTTTTCTTTTCTTTGTTTTTCTATTCTGCACTTATTGCATAAGTGTTTGCTAGGGACTAGCAAAGGCAAGTATAGGAAGATGATGAATCTACATTTCATCATCTTTATTCTATCATTTTGGCCTTAAAAACCCTAGTAAATGCGTGTAAATATGCTTAGTTTAGGCATGTTAGCATTCATGCATCCTTGTGTAAATATTGTATAAAATGCGGTTTTTTAAGCCAAAATTATATAATAAAGAAAAGAAAAGAAAAATAATAAAATATTGTAAATATTTTACGACCCGAAGCCCCGAGACCTAGGCATCTCGATGACTAGGTCGACTAGGAATAAAGTAGGAGGAGATAAGGGTCATTTATACAATAAAAATACCTTTTATTTTATTCATTTTGGGACCTATTTTGGGTCCACTTTTTACACTTCAAATAAAGAAACTTTGAACATGAAAGTGTAGATAATTAAATATAAAAAATACAAAATTGATTTCACCCAAAAATAATGTACAGATAAAAAGTTATGGTCTGAATAAAATTCCATAATTCCAACTTCCCAAACATGTATCTCTCAAATAAAAACTCAAAATGCATCAAAATCACTTTTAATTGTATATAATTTTTAATAATCTATTTAATGAAGGTGGTTTCGTATTTTTGCGGAGCTACGATTTGAAAGTTGAGTTTCAGACCCTCATTGTATACTTATACCGATTAAAATATTCATTTTATTTGTTATTCATTATTTTTATACTTTTATATTTTTATAAGTCTGTAAATATTATTTATAATATATGCGTATATAAAATCTGAAATAAAAACATCATTAAAGTACAAAAATAAAATACTTTTATAAAGCACATAGATGAATTACCAATGTCTATACCTATGTAAATTATCTATCTATTTATTTATTTGTATAAAATACATCAGAAAATAAAATAAAAATATAATTAAGTGTATAAAAATACTTTATAAATTTATAAAATAATAAACAAAAATAATAAAATTAAATATACAAAATAAAAATAAAACATTAAAATATATAGATACATATACCTATATACCCCATAAAACATAACTTGTAATTATAAACCTCATATAAATAAATAAAAATAACCATAAAATAATATATAAAATATTAAACATTTTCTTATTTAATAACAAAAAATTAATAAATTCATTTGCTATTTTTAAATGATTTTTAAATGATTTTTCCAGGGTTTTTCCTGTTGGTCCACGTGGACCAACCATGAGGGTCCGAGAGTTGACCGCGGGTCAACTCTCTGACCCGACCTCTGTTGCTGTGTCAGACCACATTTTTGGTCTGATTTCTCGATTTTTTCGAGGGATTTCCATTCCTCTTCTCGTGTCGAAGCCTTCTTGGCTTTTCTTCCCCAATGATCAAGATGCTTGCCCCTGTCATGCCTTGGGCTATGAATCATTGTCGCTCCCATTGTCCCTCAATCTTCTCGCCCTGCTCACTACTCTTTTAAAAATCCCTCTCCTCTTCCATTTGAAATTTGAACCCCTTTGACCCATTCTAGCGATCTTTCTTGGAGGTATGGATAGAGCACGGTGACAGCGAGACTCCCCGCTCCTTGGAGGCGTCGTTAGACGAGTAGGAGTGGCTCCCATCATCTCCGGCCAAGGGTGGTCGTCGAGGTACCAACTCGGGTAAATCTCCCTTGAGGTTATGTTTCTTAACATTTTTCTTGCATTTTTCAGCTAACCATAGTCCTAAGTTTCTCCCTGACCCTTTCCTTTCGCATTTCGTCCTCTTAGACACCCCAGCCACCTCTCGCCGGAGCTTGCTCCGACGAGCATCCATTCCAACACCTTCCACCTCTTTTCGCTGTCTCGAGGTACGTGGAAATTTTCCCGCGCTCCTCCTCGCTCTTTTTGCAGTTACCAGGTGCTGAGGGACCCCATCTAGGGTCGCTTTTGTTGAAATCGAGCTTCTTGGAGCCGCTCCAGGTCGTCCACGCCGTGGTGGCACTCCGGCTGCTTCACAGCCATTTTGACGCCACCAACCTCTGAAAGAGACTCCCAAAAAGCTCCCAGGCCATTTTGAAGCTTCAAGGTCCTCTGGAGATACTCGATCTGGCCGGGAGAACTCCGCAGTGGAGCAGTTCTTCTCGGTTCTTCCTCGCGTCTCTTCCGTCGTCGGATGGAGGTCTGTTCTTGGAGGCGCACAGCTACTGTTTGATGCTTTGAACCTACACTGTCGATCGGCATCCGCAAGATCTAATCCTAGCCATGCATCCACGAAGGGGTATCGCGCGATCTGGGGTTGACACGTGGATAAGTGGCTTCGGCCACACTGTTGGATCGCGCCTAAGGCTCTGGGTATTTTGTGTATTCGACCTGGCCATTTTTATATTTGTTTATCAATGACTTAATATTTCGTCTGCTTTTAAAAACTTTTGTAATATTTGCATCGTGCCCCCCAGATTTGTGTGGAATTACTTTTTAGTCCTTGCCAGGTCACGTGCTATGCGCACGTGACCTGGCAATTTTGCAAGAAAGGGTATGCTTTGATTATTTCTTATTAGTCTTGAGATTTTAATATTCAGTATATATTTTGCGAGAAATTTACGCTGCTGCTCTTGAACCTTGCCATATTTGCATAAAAGCCCTTGCCAGCAGCGTAGCTTCCTTTTGTTGTCTTTATTTATTTCATCCATCTCAAGATTGCTAAAAATCCACAAAAATTACCACAAGTTCCTGTTGCATCACTCTTTCACGTCATATTTTTGTTTTGCATTTTTATTGCATTTTCATATTTACAAAAATTCAAAAACATGCATTTTCAGCACTGTTTGCATTAGAAAATACATACAATTAGAAAACAATTTTGAAAAATCCCAAAAAAATTATATTTTATGTTTTGCATGTCTGTTAACTTCGGTCCAAAAATCACTAAAAATTACAAAAGAAAACTCATAAAAATTACAAAACCCTAAAAACCTTTATAAAAATATTAAAAATTCTACAAAATCCTAAAAATACCATTTTTATCTCTGAATTTTCTCTATACTATTATCTTTATTTTAAAATTAATTTGAGGAATTTTGGATACTGTTTGATATTTTTCATCCTGGTTTTAATTTTGGCCAGCAATTTGTTTCACTGTTTACTAGTATTTTTGACTCTAAAAATACCAAAGAAATTAGGGAAAATATAGAAAAATCACAAAAACATTAGCAAAATATAAAAATCACAACAATATTTTATTTCTTGTATTTTGAGTATTTTTCCCTATTTTCATCTCTCTCTGGTGTATATATATTCCTTCTATATATTATATCTTTATTACAATAAAAAGAAAATACAAAAATACAAAATATAAAAAGAAAATACAAAATCAATAAATTAAAAATCAAAATATAAAAATATAAAATAAAAAATTAAATAAAAAATATATAAAATAAAAAACCCACAAAAACATAGCATTTATAGACAAATCATCACATTCACATTTGTGCATTATTGCTCCATTCTACATGTTTGCTCCATGTGTTCGACCTCTACACATACTTGCACCTATACACACCTTTGTTGTAGAGTTATAATAAATATTAACTCCATACTCACTTTGATTGCCTTATTTGATTGTTGTGGGTTAATTGTTGTCTGAAGATTTGATTTCTTACGGGTCGCCTCAGCGACATTGTGATCCCTCCTTGTGTGGATTACTTTAGATCCGTGAAAAATCGCGTTCAACACACGCCTCGACTCAGATCAGGGCTCATACGTACTAAGTCCATTGTTCATCATCATCAAAGGCTGTCCGCGATCTACATGTAGGTTCTAGAGGGTTGCCTCAGCCTCAGCCGACTAAGCGTCAACCAAGGGCGCTTGAAGTCACAAGAAAAAGCCACTTATAGCTTCGGACCTTCGAAGCACATGGCTGTCGTTCGAGTATGTCGTGCCTCACGCGTTTACGTGCAAGAGGGCAAATTATGTCCCAAACCTCACACGAATCGAAATCTCCAACAAGTCCAGGTCACGTGTGTCGCATGCATGCCCTTGGGTAAATTGCACGAACGCCCTCAAAGCCTCGGATAATTACAAGTACACCACTGCTAGGGGTAAATTGCAGAGGAAGACCGTTGTATTTCGCATATTACAGAACAACCCTTTACAAGGGTATATTTTCTAGATTTTAATTACTTTTTATTACAGTTATGCTCTTGAATATTTATTTGATCATATCTCGAACATTTTGTATCAGATTTTGACGTTCTTAGTGTCAATTCGATCCCTAATTTAGTCTATAACATATAGAATATTAAAACATTTATGTTGGAGATATTTTGAGCATTAAATTAATTGAGGTTCTATTTTGTCCATTTCGAGCACCTTTAGTTATTCTCGTTGATTCTTTTGCTCAACAACTTATACCTTGATTCTGTGGAGACTTATTCTAGGAAATCAATTCGTACCTAATAGATTGGCTTGTGTGATTAGCTGCTCGATTTGCGTCTGCTCATCACCACATTCGTCATTTTGCATCATTTCGCATATCATTTAAAAATCATAGAAAATGCATTCATTTATTATCTCACACAACACAACATATCATAGCATTGTTTTCACGCATAAAACTTTATTTTGCAAATCCATTCATCGTGGTTTCCTTTTTGAATTAATTACACCTCTTTGAATTAAAACCCATAAAAAGCAGCAAAAAATAAAAATGCCAGAACAATTCAGCTTCTTTTCTCCGAAAACAATTCGCTAAATTTGATAGACTTAACATAGGTTGTTTCTTTGCCTCTTTGAGTCGACCTCGAGACTTGTCCAGGTTAAATAAACATCAAACCACATTGTACTCAATAATTAATTTATCGACTTGTGTGATTAATTTTTATTGATATCTAATTGCCCAACTACATCAAATATAGAAGTATTCATCATTCTGTCACTACTGTTGCAAATGATCTACCTCTTCGTATAGGATCATTTTTATGTCTACATTGGTTATGCTGCAACAACTATCAATTAAAAGCAACCTCTTCAGAAGTAATAATATGACTTTGTTGCTTTTGCTGCAAACGAACAAATACCATCACCTGAAAAAAAAATGAGCAGCAACAACCACAAACGCACTGCTTTCTCGTAGATAAGAAGTATACTTACAAAAATCTCATCCTTTTCCATGACACCTATTATTAGAATTTCAATATAGGGTGTCCAAAGAAAGAATTTCACTTCTTTCTAGCTTGATTTTTAGCAATACATGGTCCATATATGCTTAGGCCCCGTTCGGTAGGGTAAACTCCCCTTTGGGGAGTCCCCTCCCCCCACCCACTTCCTCTCTCTCTAATGTGGGTCCTACCTTTCTCTTTTTAAAAAATTTAAATAAATCAATTATCCATCATTAATTCCATCAAAAAAATAATATATACCATCTTATCATATAAAAATTATAAACTACTCCACTTCTACCCAATTTTCCAAACTTCAATAATCACATCACAATAACTACTCACTTTTTCAAACTTCAATACAATCATATCACAACAAACTCACTTCTAATCCACCCACAGTTTAACCCTCTATCCAAACACCAAAATACAAAACGAGTTACCCTCTACCAGTTTAACCTGTCCCAACCCGCGTACCAAACGCACCCTTAATCTTTACACCTAGCATGCAGTGGACTCGAGTTTGACACTCCAGGTGTGGATTCTAAAAACCATCAGTTTTATATGGATATAAATAAAAAAATTAAACTTTATCAAGAAATAGGCCACAGACACGCATATGATTTGTGTATAAAACATCCCTTTTGACTAAACCCATGTTAAATGGAGGACTACAAAGTAGCTCAAGATTATATCCAACTCTCAACACATATACATGGCCTCTCTTTTGTTCATTTCCTTATGCAAGTTGGACGCCTTACTTTTCTCAGGCAAAATCTACACATGGTGGGGGAGATTTTATGGAATTTGGAACACATTCCCATGGACATCTTTTTTTCCAGGTGCACTAAATAACTTCCCAACCTATGCCAAGATTGAGTTACACATACCTACGTATAGTATAACGTCAGCATCCCACGAAGTTGAGATATAAATCCTTACCCAAGAGATGAACAATGCCATTCTCCACGAAGCTGGAATATACACTATTTGTAACGGAACGGATCGTACTGACTGACAAAAGCATACAATAATAGATCACACGATCTAACTTTTATCGAATACGTGCATTGTAATCAACAAGCAAACTAATATTATTCTCAAATAAAGTCCATCATGGGTAAACTTGTAAAATTAACTAAGAAATAAAATAGCATCTCAATTGTTCCCATGGACATACATATATCCTTAAATCTTCAAGAGTTTCATCATATCACGCCGAGAATCCTGATGAGTCTGTACAACGATCCTGAGTACTCAATCAATCATTTTCTTTACTGCTATGTGTAAATTGCAAAAGAAGACCGTTGCATTTCGCATATTACAGAACAACCCTTTACAAGGGTATATTTGCTAGATTTTAATTACTTTTTATTACAGTTATGCTCTTGAACATTTATTTGATCATATCTCGAGCATTTTGTATCAGATTTTGACGTTTTTAGTGTCAATTTGATCCCTAATTTAGTCTTTAACATCTAGAATATTAAAACATTTATGTTGGAGACATTTTGAGCATTAAATTAATTGAGGTTCTATTTTGTCCATTTTGAGCACCTTTTGTTATTCTCGTTGATTCTTTTGCTCAACAACTTATACCTTGATTCTGTGGAGATTTATTCTAGGAAATCAATTCGTACCTAATAGATTGGCTTGCGTGATTAGCTGCTCGGTTTGCGTCTGCTCATCACCACATTCGTCATTTTGCATCATTTCACATATCATTTAAAAATCATAATAAATGCATTCATTTATTATCTCACACCACACAACATATCATAGCATTGTTTTCATGCATAAAAAATTATTTTGCAAATACATTCATCATGGATTCCTTTTTGAATTAATTACGCCTCTTTGAATTAAAACCCACAAGAGAAGCAAAAGATAAAAATACCAAAATAATTCAGCTTCTTTTCTCCGAAAACAATTCGCTAAATTTGATAGACTTAACATAGGTTGTTCCTTTGCCTCTTTGAGTCGACCCCGAGACTTGTCCAGGTTAAATAAACATCAAACCACATTGTGCTCAATAATTAATTTATCGAATTGTGTGATTATTTTTTATTGATATCTAATTGCCCAACTACATCAAATATAGAAGTGTTCATCAGTTTGTCACTTCTGTTGCAAGTGAACTACCTCTTCGTAGAGGATCATTTTTATGTCTACATTGGTTATGCTGCAACAACTATCAATTAGAAGCAACCTCTTCAGAAGTAATAATATGACTTTGTTGCTTTTGCTGCAAATGAACAAATACCGTCGCCTGAAAAAAAATGATCAGCAACAACCACAAACACACTGCTTTCTCATATTTCTCATAGATGAGAAGTACACTCACAAAAATCTCATCTTTTTCCATGACACCTATTATTAGAATTTCAATATAGGTTGTCCAGAGGAAGAACTTCACTTCTTTCTAGCTTGATTTCTAGCAATACATGGTCCATATATGCTTAGGCCTCGTTTGGTAGGTAAACTCCATGTTGGGGAGTCCCCCCCCCACTTCCTCTCTCTCTAATGTGGGTCCTACCTTTCTTTTTAAAAAAATAAATAAATCAATTATCCATCATCAATTCCATCAAAAAATAATATATTATACCATCTTATCGTATAAAAATTATAAACTACTCCACTTCTACCCATTTTCCCAAACTTCAATAATCACATCACAATAACTACTCACTTTTTCAAACTTCAATACAATCATATCGCAACAAACTCACTTCTAATCCACCCACAGTTTAACCCTCTATCCAAACACCAAAATACAAAACGAGTTACTCTCTACCAGTTTAACCCGTCCTAACTCGCGTACCAAACACACCCTTAATCTTTACACCTAGCATGCGGTGGACTCGAGTTTGACACTCCAGGTGTGGATTCTAAAATCCATCAGTTTTATATGGATATAAATAAAAAAATTAAAACTTTATCAAGAAATAGGCCACTGACACGCATATGATTTGTGTATAAAACATCCCTTTTGACTAAACCCATGTTAAATGGACTACAAAATAACTCAAGATTATATCCAACTCTTAACACATATACATGGCCTCTCTTTTGTTCATTTCCTTATGCAAGTTGGACGCCTTACTTTTCTCAGGCAAAATCTACACATGGTGGGGGAGATTTTATGGAATTTGGAACAAGTTCCCATGGACATCTTTTTTTCAGGTGCACTAAATAACTTCCCAACCTATGCCAAGATTGAGTTACGCATACCTAAGTATAGTATAAAGTCAGCATCCGACGAAGTTGAGATATAAATCCTTACCCAAGAGATGAACAATGTCATTCTCCACGAAGCTGGAATATACACTATTTGTAATGGAACGGATCGTACTGACTGACAAAAGCATACAATAATAGATCACACGATCTAACTTTTAGCGAATACGTGCATTGTAATCAACAAACAAACTAATATCATTCTCAAATAAAGTCCATCGGGGGTAAACTTGTAAAATTAACTAAGAAATAAAATAGCATCTCAATTGTTTCCATGGACATACATATATCCTAAATCTTCAAGAGTTTGATCATATCACGCCGAGAATCCTGGTGAATCTGTACAACGATCCTGAGTACTCAGTCAATAGTGTTCTTCACCTAATTTGACAAACATGTTTTTTTCATGAACCTAATGTTCGGTATCCATCGGGATCCATGCATGCGGATTGTAATGGTTTTTTAATCCGTTATATCGCATGTACTTGAGTTTTCATGGATAAATATCATTACGTGCCTAATTATTCACATGCATGTCTAAGTTCCATCCATAACATGTATAATTTGCCTTCTTTTTTAATCATGTGTGTGTAATACGCGTAAAATATAAAACATACATTTCTTCCATCTCGTGGGACATATTTCATAAGATTCACAATAAAATTCACGTTTCTTTTATCATATAGATCACTTTGCAGGTTAGTCTCCTTTAAGATAACCTTGCATAATATGCGATAGTTTGTTTTTCTTAAGCCAATTCTTATAAAACATGTAATGGTTTATTCTTTTATTGAACCGTTTTCTTTCATAACTCATAATGGTGTGCCTATATAAATCATTTTCTTGCATAACTTTTATGTGCGTATCTTGTTAAATTTTCAACCGCTGGCATTTACACTCATTGGAAGACATGACCAAGTAACTGCAAATGTAGAGGTTTTGACTCTTGCTTCTGTGGTTCCTTACAACCATAAAACCCTCGTGGATTTACCCCAGTGGCGGAGCTAGGATTAGAGATTGAGGGGGGCACACTCACAAACGAACGATAGTGGATATGGTTATGTGTGTCACCTTTATATCTGCAAATATCTGTATCGGTTATCTTTTTATCTATTTTCATATATATATATATATATATAGTTGTAGAATTATTTTAAACCAAATACAATTTTGTACATGTTTTCACCATATTTAGTATACTTCTTATGATATAAATATATTTATTATAATTATACAAGTGCTTTCTGTTCATTTCATGTATATTTAAGTCAATCTGCAAATTATTTATAACATTACTCGTATGCGATTAATATTTGTTATATATATATATCCATTTTTTAAGGATACAGTAACATGATTTAATATCCGTAAATATATATATATGCATCAGTATTCGTATTTAAAACGTATAAGGAAATGGTAATACCTTTATCGGTATTTGTATCCATCCGTTTGCATCCCTAACAGGGACGAATGACACACCTATGTATATGTGTGTGTGTGTGTATGTAATGTCGACGTGCAAGGGAGTTGGGGATACTGCTGAGCGAGGAGCTGGCACTGCGGGGAGAGAGGTGCATCGATTCAGGTTGGATGTCCATAGGAAATGCGAAAGAGAAGGTGACATTACTTGATGGATGGATGGTGGGAACAAACTACAGTTGTGCTAGGGAAATGGGGACTAGGGATGTTGCCAGGCAGGGAGCAGACACCATGGGAAGGGGAGGGGAGGCACAACGGCTCGGATTGGATGTCCAGAGAGAATGTGAGAAAGGACTTGATGAGGTATGGAGGGCACAAACTCCGTAATTTCAATTGCGTAGCGGGGGGCACCATGGTGTGATTTTGATATCAATGATTGGAATACTAATGAGGGATGTAATAAGTTTTCAAACTTTAGGGAGGGCATGTGCCCCCCATGATACATACATGGGTCCGCCCCTGATTTACCCCTTGGGGTAACACAACCCCTTACGGTCGACGTGAGACTCCTTATGAGTTGGTGCCAATATAATCCATTGTTCGCTAAGTTCCATGTTATTTATCTGCAATGAAATCCTTCTGTATCTAACATTCTAACATTGATTTCTTCTCTTATAATTGCAGACAACTCATTCATGATCACCGTATCCCATGACTTGTAAATATATTGTCCTGATTAAAAATATAGGAATACTTCACACGTCATATTACCGACAATGCATATATATACACACACATAGAGGAGCGATCCCATGAGAGCCAAAACCTGTGATAGCATGAGAGTATGCATTCTGGACCACATGATCCAACCAGGAGAGAGAAGACCATGAGAGAGAAGGCAGGATCATGTGGTCTAGAATGCATGCTCTCATGCTCTCACATTTTTTTGCTCTCATAGGATCACTCCTCCACACACATACACACACACACACAGAGAGAGAGATATATATATAGGGCTTATCCACTGCGCACAGGGCTCATTAACGTTTCAATGAGCACTCATTTTAGGCCTTACACGTGTATTAACAATAACTATATTTCTAATTATAGGCTACGACGAGTTTACAAAAATCCTATATTTCCTATTATACAACGTCCTTAAAAATTGGGAGACGGTTTTGGAAAGAAACAATTCAAATAAATGATTCCACGCGGATGATTAAGGATCCAAACACTATGATAGTAATAAATGTAAATTACTGATCATTTTTTTGATATTACTGATCTCATAGTAGCTATTACTGACAATTGGTTATGGTTTTACTGACATCACAACAAACACTTATTTGAGCAATGCCCATGACTTACTGACCATAACTTTGTTATTACTGATCTCATAGTAGCTATTACTGACCATTGGATATGCCCATGACTTACTTGAGCAATGCCCATGACTTACTGACCATAACTTTGTTAAACTGATCTCATAGTAGCTATTACTGACCATTGGTTATGTAAATTACTGACCGTTGTTTGGATATTACTGATCTCACAACAACCATTTACGTGAGTATTGTGTCGAAATTACTGACTTCTATTCAAAGTAGTAATACATATAGAAATTACTGACCATTGGTTATGGTTTTACTGACATCACAACAAGCACTTACTTGTCCATTGTGTATATATTACTGAATTCTGCAACATGTAATACAATGAATGTAAATTACTGACCGTTGTTTTGGATGTTACTGATCTCGCAACAACCATTTACTTGACTATTATATATATATTACTGACATGAGCATTTGGATCTCGATTTTCTGTAAGAAATCATCTATTCGATTGTTTTCTTTCCAAAACGATCTTCCTATTTATAGGACGAGATATAATTGGAATAACACTTATTGTTAAATCGCTTTGCATATTAATCTCCTTCCAAAAACAACATCCTTCGAAATAGGTAACCACTCAAATGTGAATACACGTGTATGGCCAATAAATGGTGCGCACCGAAACGCTAATGCGCCCTGTGCGCATTGGATAAAAATCCTATATATATATATATATATATAGAGAGAGAGAGAGAGAGAGAGATAGTTTATTCACGTGCAAAAAATGTCAGTGTTTCTTAGATTGTATTCTCAATTACGGACTACGATATCTCATACAAATTAAGTTTCCTATATAATTCTTGTTATATAATTCTTGTTGGCAATTTTATAAGTATAAATGCATGGGTATTCAACAATAGATATATAAAGACATAGAAAAAAGAGTTTATAATAGGACCTCTCTGATAGTACTTGGATTTAATTGGATGAATTGCATATTCTTCTTTTTTTTTTCCGGGTTGAATGAAGTTACAAATTCCATGATATAATGGCTTACATACACAATTCACAACGTGTAAAAAAAGGTACACCGACAGGTATGACCTATGGGCTATGGGTAATGGTTATGTTTGCTTCCTAATGCTAGAACTTCAAGTTCTCACGCGAGGTATTGATATCTTAAAAAAATTATAATGTTCGATGTCATTTAATCTGGTATTGAATCTGATGTTTAGACTACCATTTTTCCTGATCACATAACTTTAGAGGTTTTAATTACAAATAAGAATCCATTCGCAATATTTGGCAGAGATACGATGCATACATATTAGATCGAGTCAACATATTTATTAATTTCTGAAATTAAAACATATTTTTTATCTATTTTAAATTGAATCGGCATATATGACACATACTTTTGGATATCTTGTTCAAAATCCAACCATTACATGTACAACAATCTTATGTCGTTATATACCTTACGTCCAACGTGTAACTCTCCCTGTCGCGGTCGTCATGCCTCCTTCTGATCACGTATCTGCACTCTCCACCTCCGATTTGACACTGTTGTCTCCTTTAACGAAGATGAATCTCCCGTGAAGTCTTCTCTCTAACTCTATTGCTCTCTTCCTCTCTCTTTATAAGGCTCACGTTGATAGCCTAAAAATCCCTTCACCCTCATTGACAACCATAAAATCCCGTCACCCTCCCCCTTTTCATGTCACATTTGCAACATAATGGATTAAAAGACTCGTAGAATTCTCGTGCATGAACCTTTATGCATACTACGCATTCGGTTCATGAAAAATTATGTTTGTCGATTTCAAGTGAAAGAGCATGGTTGATTGAGTACTCAGGATCATGGTACGGGTTGACGGAATAATCGACGTGCATGAATATTAGAGGGAATCTGTATGCCCACGGAACAAATGAGATGCTATTTTCCTTCTTAATTCATTTTGCAAAACTTTCCCATGTGTAGAATTGTACTAATGAAACTCTTACATTGAATGGACTTTATTTGAGAATGACATTGTCTACGCTTATTGATTACCATGCATGTTTCCAATAACGGTTCGATCATGCGATCTAATATTGTATGTTTTTGTTGGTCAGCGCGACCTGTTCCGTTACACTTATGTATAGCATAAAGTCAGCATATCACGAAGCTGAAATGTACATCCTTACATGAGAGATGGGCAGTGCCATTCTCCCTCACATGCCCGTGACCTAAGGGCTTCCAACAGCCTTATTAACACATTGCTTGTTAACTAGTTCCATGCAAGACAACTCAAACCTATTCACATCTTATTTTTATAGTGTAGTATCTTATAGATCGGGGAGTTACCAAGGAACTTTATCTTACGGATTTAAGTGGAGATGGTGCAGTTCCTGCATATGTCAATATCTCCTAAAATTTTATCTCACACATCATCAAGCATTCAATCCAACGACACATTATTCTAAACGTAATAAAATCTTAACCATTATTCATGATAAAATTCTTTCAAAACATCAAAATAGGATACAAACAGACAACAAGCAGCACCACTTGTCCTTTTTGAAATGCAAAACCAATCTTTCTAAGCACTACATCCATAAACCTATGAACCATAATATTCCTGCTTCACGACCTTTTGGATCCTACTCAAAAGCCCAACAACTTCTTGTGTTAAGAATACAAAAATATCAAAACTAAAAGGCATGAAGGCATGTTGATTCTCAATGCATGCTTTCTCGTGCTTCACCACTTTTGCTGAAGCTACTTTAAGGGCAGCATGTCTTGTTGTGAAGATCTCGCTTTTCAACCCCACCAGTGGAGAAACTAATGTTAAATCTACACAAGCATGTTTCCTTCCGACATGTTCACAAAATCAAAATATCTGCAGGTCTAAGTGTGGGTCTTCCATCCTTCGGATCATTTAAAACGTTCGCAGACTCCTCTTTCTTAGCAGCAACACCTGCACGTTTGAGTACAATGAATAAGACGTTTCTAGCAAGAGCATGTCCGTACTTAAAACCATTGTTTCAGATTTCGCGGAAGTTTGACGAAATTTCGGTTTCGATAGGGGACCGAAATCTCGAGCGAAATGACGATATGAGGGAAATTTTCGATCATTTCTTCACAAATGGTGGTTGATATAGAAATTTCGATGAAATATCGTATCGTCGAGGTGTCGATACGATATCCGGAATTGTTATTTAAACCCTTGCTTCAAACTCAAAAGCTTCCTACAATGAATCGGACATCACAACTTAACATGACTCCATCATAACTTCAGTTGAAACCCTACAAATAACTCATGAAAACTTGGCAATCTTCTAGGTTATCTGGATAGAACTCCATCATAACTTAAACCCTTACTTGAGAAGCCAAAGTATGCACTCATTGACCAAAGAAAAACCATGCTTGTGATTGTGGATTCTCATCTATGCAAGATGCGATATGCGATAAATTATTGGAACTCTCGAGTATAAATAAGAAAATGAATGGTTGGATAAATTCTATCTGTTGTAGACATTATCTACTAAGTCCTTGAATAGTCGGTGCACGAGCCCATTCAGAGTAATCCTTTTGAAATACATGCCTATTGTTATAAGCAATGACAGTGGGAAAACTATTTCAACACAAACCATACAGTCGCATATATTCTACATAGATTAAATCAAAGTTAATGTCGTTGTCCATAGTGGCCATTTCATAAAATTCAACGAGGGGATCATATAGTGGTTTTCTACAGGGGTGTTAAAAATATCTGGGTCAATGGATATCTGGTCTGACCCATTCATTTTGATCCTAAACTCTCGAGTACTCATTTGAAAATGACGGGTCAGATGCCAGTAATGTCATGACCCGTGCCTCGTATAAAAAACCCGACGGGTATCCGTGGGTACTTAGTTGAAAGCTTCCATTATCAATTGATTCACAAAAATGTAAATATTTATATACAAAAATCAATATAGATGTTCCATTATTCTTATCTATTTTTAAAAATATAGAAATAGATGCGGATACAGATATCGGTGAATATGGAAAATATATTGTCAAATCATTAAAAATGAACATCGATACGAAATAGATATAAATTATATAGGAAAAATTATAGAATCGAAATTGTATAGATAAGATTAAATTTATATGTATGGGAGGGCTCATATATATATATATATATATCCATTTTGAAATTGAAATATACATGGATATCAAATTTTGAACTAACATATATGATAACTAATCGGATACGATCCAAAATGATATACATACATCAGGACATTCAAATATGATGATAATGAATACAATTGAATATGAATTGTATCACGCACAAGCACGCACGCGTGCACGCACCCATCACCCACCCACATGCGCATCCGAGCCCGTGCCATTGCAAATGCCCATCCCCACGTGCGCACGCGCACACACATATCGAGATAACCAATTGTGATGATAATCAATACACACATTTACGAACAGGAATGCATACTTATATATTGTTTGTCATGTTGTCATCCGATTACATACATTTACATCTCATTTATCCAAATTTAGGCCATTATGAGGATGAACCTACGTGAATGTGTCACTGTTAGATCCGTATTTGATAGTATTCCTTCCAATATCATATATTCATATGGTTGACATTATCCACATATTTTTATATATCCTCATTAATTCATTTATCTATGTTTATTTATCCACATTTGAATGCATTCCGTACTATTTAGATTTTCATTCCATCGTTATCATTGTGAATATGATATAGATAGGGATATACATAGTTGGACACATCGTTTGCATTTTTATGTCACCTTTCACGAGAAGTATCTCTCTTTAGCCAATATCCATTGTCATTAACTGGGTACTCCTTACAATTGGGTACTCGTTAGAATGGAGCGGGTCGACCTGTGACCCAATATCAACGTGGTGGGGCGGATCACGATCAAATGGGACGGGTACCCGTCCCATGAACACCCCTAATTTCTTTCAAACTTTTTTTTGCTCTTTTGATGGATATTCATGATAAAATTAAGTTGTAATCGACCCTCGAGATCAAGAGAAGATAATATTTAACAATTCATATGACACTTTCTCTATTCAAACTTAAAGGATGCCTTTTGGACGTTGCAATTCCTCGGTAGCATTTTAGAGATATGTGATGGCCATGTTTTTTTAAGATGGTAACAAACTTTATGGAGATTTCCATGCATTTCTTCCCATCTATAGTGTTTCCTTTTATTGATGTACATAATTTCTATATTGAAGTCTCAAGAGATGCGTAGAAGTGGGCTGTTGTTTTAGAAGAATAACCACTTCGTGTTTATTAGCGGTGTTGTATTCGTACCAATGTTTTTGAAACTGAATCGAAAACTTTATCACAATGATCAGATCGAGTTGAACCGTATAATCAAAATGGTTCAATTGGATGATGATGTCATCATTATTTAAAATCAGATTAATCCAGGTTTTGGAGAAAACAGTGGTTGAACCGGATAATCAAATCGAATATATATAATATACACTTAAATATACTTGAAATATAAATAAAATATATAGATAATGTATATATTTCGTACTATACATAAATTATTTTTTGTATGCACCATCTAGTGTCATACATACATACATACATACATGCATATACATGTATGTATGTATGCATGTATGTATATACTATTCGGACTAGTTGTTTCAGTAACATAACAATGGCTTGATTAAGTTTAAAACCCACTACTATCAAAAAGTTATGTTATAGTAGTTGGTTAGGAATTTTAAATTGGTACCTAGAGGTCATGGGTTCACCTCCCATTATCGACAATATTTTAAAATAAATTAAAATTAAATGCAACTTTATTTAAACTTGGTTAAACTGGATTAAAAATAATATGTTGAACCAGACAGGTTAGTAAAAACTTTAAATTCGAACCGAATCGACAAGAACCAGTTAACCGGACCGATCCAGGGTCGGACTGGTCAAACCGACCGGTCCGGTCTGGTGTAAAAAACATTGATTCATACACGTAATCTCCAAGAAGGGGATGTAAGTAGAAAAACAAAGACTAATATCATTTCAAAGCTTCCACCACCTACATCCATCAAATAAACATGATATTTCCTTGCTAACATCAAATTCTACCAATACTTCTTTAAGAGATTTCCCTAGAAATTTATAGGCCATTGTTAAACTTACAGCTAAAGACCTTACATTCACAATTGATGACTAGTATCTAAAATCCCACCATCAGCGACCCAAACTCCATTCTTCAACCCTCGGTGCAAGATCAACATTGTTAGGTCGTGTGTAAAACCTCGAATTAACTAATTGAGACAATGTTGGCTAAAAAGCGAATGAGGGGCTTAATGTGATTGCCCACGATAACAATACTATGTGTGGGAGATAAATTACACCGTTGTGAGAGGAATTTCCAACAATAGTGTTTGCCTTGGAAAAATTCTGATCATGTCCGCTCATATCTCGTGTTATAGTGTGCTCTGGTCATTATGCATTGTGACATCTCCTGAGCTAGAAGTATGTCAAGACAAGACTCATCAGATGTCATTCCACGATATTTTGTTTCATAGATAAGAGGAAAATCATGTGCGTGTGATATCATAGTCAACCGCTTTTCACAAAACACACTCAAGAATTCCAATCATTCTCCACCTATCATAGACTAAAATTCCAAACAAGTGTTTATCAACCATCACACATCTTTCCTATGATACTAACACGTTGAACTATCTAGCTAAATATTGTACTTAGATAATGGAAAAAAAAAACATATGCGGGATAAGCTAATTTTCGATTAGAAGTAGTGTATACACCGACTAAATAATCACGACATGCATAGTTTTAGTATGTTAGATTGAAGTAGTTTGGCTTAGTTTAGTACGAATTCAAAACCAATCGAATATTAATAGAATTTGATGTACGATGACTATGCTTACCCACACTTAAGCGAACTCCTGTAAATCAATATTTGCAAGGACATGGCAAAAAAACTTACGAGACAATACCCGTCGCACATAGAGATCTAAGCCTTAACGTGTGCCATGCATGGGTACATGGATCATGTGAAAATGAATTGGAAAGTTGCGCACATGATTTGACATACTTTACTCGAGGACTAGCCAATTTTAAGCACAAGGGTCTGACCAGTAACTCGAATATGAATTACATTTTTATTTGTATAAATTACATTTGTAATGACATATAATGTGTAGAGTATGATATTTCTTTTGCTGAAATAGCTGGCTTATTTATTACAAACACTTGTGTACATAATCATCCCTTCGGTTAGAGACACCCCGCTTGTTACATAATCATCCCTTCGGTTCTCTTTGGTCTCTACGTCATTTATGGTACATGTTTAAGATGAGTTACCTTGGTGTATGTTATTTGCCGATGATATTGTGTTGATTGACGAGACTAAAGATGTAGTAAAGAGAAGCTTGAGGTCTGGAGACATGAGTTGGAGACTAAAGGATTTCGTATAAGTAGGGCTAAGACGGACTATATGGAGTGCACCTTTGATGGAAGCAATGGCGAAGGAATCGACGTGAAGATCAGTGACGATAACATTCAGAAGAGAGATTCTTTCAGATATCTGAGATCTATTTCGCAACATGATGGGGAAATTGATGGAGATGTTACTAATAGAATAAATGCATACCGGCTAAAGTGGAGAGGAGCCTTTGTTGTTCTCTGTGACAAGAAAATTCTTTTAAAATTAAAGGAAAGTTTTACAAAGCAGCCGTGAGATCTGTTATGCTCTATGGATCTGAATGTTGGCCTGTGAACCATAGACATGTACAGAGAATGGTTGTAGAAGAAATGAAAATGCTAAGGTGGATGTGTGTACACACACATAAAGATCGAATTCGGAGTGACGCAATCAGAGAGAAACTTGGTGTAGCTCCGATCGAGGATAAGATGCGAGAAGCCGCTTAAGATGGTTTGGTCATTTACAAAGAAGATCAACTGATGCACCAGTTAGGAGATGCGAGTGTTGGGATGTTGAGCCGGCTAAGAGAGAGCGAGGACGACCCAAGAAGTTTTGGAAAGAAACTATACAAAGGGATCTTAGTTTTTTTGGATATAAGCGCAGGATTAACCCAAGATAAATCTGAATAGGGGCGAAGAATACATGTAGCTGACCCTACTTTATGGTAGGAAAAGGCTTTGTTGTTGTTCTTGTATGTACCATCAAATACACATTTGTTAATGTGCAAAGTGAGAAAGTGTTTCAAGTAGAAAGAGGGTCACAAAGAGGGACAAGAACCCATCACAATCTATTTGAATAACCTCCAATATTCATACAAACAAATCAAAATTGTAAACATTTAGAAAAAAATAGATATCGAATAAACGAGCATCTCCCACTTCATTAACAATTATGCACACATATAATTGGTCAATGAGTCATCGGTATATGTGATATTTGTATGTTTTCATATTCTTTAAAGCGCAATGTCTAATTGCAACAACAAATTATGTATGCAAAGTGCAATACCAATATCATTGTAATAGATATAGATGGCTACCTCAAATTCTATCTACAACTCACCGGTTCAAGCCTCGCCAACACTATTTTTTTACATGTTTGAGAAGTCAATCGATAAATTGGGATGTAAATAATTTATTCTCCCTACCATGAGGGATTGTCTTAAGTCCTATCTACACGAATAAACTAACCCGTTAGTATGTGACCGACCTTAATATCGATCTTGATATAAACCAATGAACTTTTAGACTATTACTCTAATGCCCTCGTAAATATGTTTTTTTTACCCATATGCCAATGTATTTTATATCACAATGACCCTTATTCGTCGATGCAAATATTCAAGATATAATGAGTTATTTTTTCGACTCTTCATAAAGCGTCGAGCTTTCAAAGTATATGAAATGATTGAACCATGCTCAAGGTTTCGATTTGAGATTTTTACATGAATGTTGATATAAATATTGAGTATCACACAAGTAATAAAATTCCTATAATCATACAAATGTTAATCTCAACTTATGTGATCAATTTTGAAATGATGCCATTATTTTAAGACACATGAATTGATTTTGATCTTTATTGGATACTAAGTACCCAGATTAGGTTGTCTTAATAACATGATTACCCTTGTGATTTTCAAATTATTGGTAAAATAAAGTGGATTCAATAAATCAATGTGCACACATTAAATGTCATAGCCTCAATTCATTTTTTTCTCATAGAAGTTGTTGATACGATTGCGTAAAATTGAAAAACATTACTTAATAAAGATGAGGGATCGCATATATGGCCTTAAAAAAGAGGTTGGTCTTTAACTAATTATTGCATCATATGTTATAAAGAATATTTGAAGATCCGCCTCCCCTTCGTCTCCCTTCTAATTAGGAACATAAGTCTCGATAACATTGATGCCTCTCACACCGGGCTCCAACACAAAGGATGTTCATGACTCTCATCCATTCTTTCCAGACTTCTATGACACATTTGGAAAAAGAGAAACAATGGTTTTCTTTACAAATGTACAAAGAACCCACTTTTCAATTACAACAAAATTATTATATGATTATTGGTAATCACAAAATCTTCATTCTTTAAATGACATCTTAACTACTTTTTTTACTGACCTCATTTTTTCCCATTTGGATTTTCATAAAAAGGAGGTCTGATGTTTTCGTATGAATTTTTCAACTCTTATAAAGATCAAAAGACTAAGACATAGTTCACTTAATTCCGAAAGCTAGCGAAGACCACTCACTTTATGTACAAATAAAATAGTGCAACTATATAAATGTTTACAACATAATTTTTTAGTTTTTTTGATTAAGGATCCTATCTCCCCCTACTTTATTCCTGGTCGATCAGGTCAAGTCTTAACCTTCTATCGAGGTTTGGGTCAGCTTGTATTTATTTCATATATACAGTCTTCTTTTTTCTTTTTTTCCTTTATTTTTCCTTCCTTCCTTTCATTATTTATTTTAGTCTATAATAGTAATAAATATATAATTTTTACTTTACCCATTGTTTTTTGCCCTTCTCTCTTTAATCCTCTTAATGTCCGAGTTTCTTAAAACATCTTACTTGCTATCTTTGCTTTTGTGAATGAAGTTTCTTTCTAGAGGGCTCTCCCTCATCTTTAAATTTTTGTTACATAACACAAAACGATCACAACTCATTATATGCTATACACAATTCTTTTTTTGTACGTAATACAAAATTATCACAACTCAATGAACTCATTTTGGGTCTGTTTGATTACCGAGTTACTCGAGATAATTCGATTTACCCCTTCCATTCATGGATTTGAATTCCATCGCATATCAATATAACATCACATCACGTTTCTTATTAAACTCCTCTCCAACACAAACTATCTTCTATTCACACGATACCCATAACATAGGATGAAGCAAAAACCCCTAAACTAGGGCACACTCCCGAAGGATAAATTCTGACAAATAGCGAAGTAGAGATCCATATCCTCTCTCTCTTCGCGACGTTCTTTCTCATCTCACCCCCCTGCACTTGCCCTCATCACCACCCAAACCCTCGATTTCGGGTGAAAAGACCCGACCTTTATCGCCGGCTCACGATCCCCGTCGTCCTGTTCGTAATCCCCCAAGGTAAAATCCCCCTGGATCTTCCCCGCCGGCGATTGATTACTACATCTACGATGCTGCTTCCGGGGGTTGGAGGTGATTTGCGTCGTGGGTTAGAGCAGTGGTGTTATCATTGTTTTACGCGTGTTTCTGATTCGCAGGTGTTGGATAGATAGAGGTGTGCTGTGTTTGTTTTGAATTAAAGAGGCCAAAGTTTCGATCTTTGTTGGTTCTGTGCCGCCGGGGAGCGACCGGGAGGATGTCGGAGCCGTCGAAAGTCATCCACGTACGCAATGTTGGGCTCGAGATAGCAGAGGTCGAAAATTTGCTTTTTGCTATCTATTCTGTTGCCATGCATTTATTGTTGAAGGGGGAATGATCTTTTTCGCTGCGTTGGTAGCAGAATGATCTCTTGCAATTGGTGCAGCCATTTGGTATAGTCACTAAGCTCGTAATGCTGCGGGCGAAGAACCAGGTCTAAAATCAGCATTTATTGTCTATTATTTCCTGTAAAGCTCATTAACTTATGCCGGTTAACTACGGAGTTGTTGCAGGCCCTTCTCCAAATGCAGGATTTGTCATCTGCCATGAATGTCTTACAATATTACTCTACCGTCCAGCCCAGTGTAAGGTAGGTATTTATGTGTTAAGATTAGGATAAGCATGCTGCTTTTATGGTATATCATGCCATGTTCCAAGATAATGGAGCTTTGTTTATCCTAAATACCCACATATATTTTGCATGAGTAGTCTCCATCCTTTTATTCTTTAAATTTTGCACCAGTAGTTTCCGTCCTCTTATTCTTTACCCTCTCCAACAGTCAAGCTGATTCACATGATTTGTTACAGGGAAATATTCACACCAATCAAAGCCATATAGGAACCATACATAAATCTATATAAACATCTTGGATGAAATATGGATTATTGCATTGATTTTATAACAATCATTTACATGTTTTATTTTTGAGGTAGGCACATATTCTCATCTTCAGATATCCAGTATTTGTTTCATATATGTGACCAGTCATATTTTTTGATTGGACGTTGATTGCTTTTCCCGTTTTATCAAAAGTTCAAGAAAATATAGAAGTCCTTAGGGATATATCGATTTTCTTTAAGCCAATCCCATGGAATATTTTGCCAAATAAAAAGCTCAAGATCTCCGTATTTACATATTCTTTTAATTGACAGCAAGGATGCAATATCCAGTAAACAAGTTTGAAAAGGGGTAGGAAGGGTAGATGCATGCATGCAGATCAGGTTGTTTACGAGCTAAAAAAATCAGGTTGTTTATCTGTTTACTTGTGAGTTGAACAAGTTGAAATCATGTTGGCATCACCTTATTGGTTACTGGTTATATGGATTCTCTCTCTGAGTCAGTCACATCAAAATGCACCTTTGATGGAATGGTGAATGAATCGAGGTGAAGATTGGTGACGATAACATACAGAAGAGAGATTCCTTTAGATATATGGGATTTATTCTGCAACATGATGGGGATATTGATGGAGATGTTACTAATAGAATAAATGCAGGCTGGCTAAAGCGGAGAAGAGCCTCTGTTGTTCTCTGTGATAAGAAAATTCCTTTAAAAATTAAAGAAAAGTTTTACAAAGCAACTATGAGACCTGCTATGCTTTATGGATCTGAGTGTTGGCATGTGAACCATAGACATGTGCAGAGAATGAATGTAGTAGAAATGAAAATGCTAAGGTAGACGTGTGGACGCACACATACTTACACGTAAAGATCAGATTCGGAATGATGCAATAAGAAAGAAAGTTGGTGTAGCTCCGATCGAGGATAAGATATGAGAGAATCGCTTAAGATGATTTGGACATTTCCAAAGAAGATCAGCTGATGCACCGGTTAGGAGATGCGAGTGTTGATATGTTGAGCCAGGTAAGAGAGGGCGAGGATGACCCAAGAAGTGTTGGAAAGAGATCATACGAAGGGATCTTAGTTTTGTGAAAATAAGCCCAGGATTGACCCAAGATAGATCTGAATGGATGCGAAGAATTCATGTAGCCGACCCTACTTAATTGTGGGAAAAGACTTTGTTGTTGTTGTTGAATTTGAAGATCTCCATACTTATTCCTTTTCTTGAAAACAAGGATAATATTTAATAAAAGGAGTTTGTGTAAAAGTACAGGAAAGACAGATGCAATTATGTATATTAGTTTGATCATCTAACTACAAATGAGGAAAATAAGCTGCAATCATGTTGGTATTGCTTTATTGGTTTGGCGGTAAAAGTGATCGGGTTCTCGTTATCAAGGGTTTAAATATCGATATCGGATATCGTATCAACACCATGTCAATACCAAATTTCGACGAAATTTCGCACATATCGGCCAATATTTGTGAAGGAACGACCTGAAAAGGCCCCCATATCGTCGTGTCGCTCGAAAATTTGGTCCCATGTCGTAACCAAAATTTTACCGAAATTTTGCCGAAATCCCGCAAGATCTAAAACCATGCTTGTTGCATCAAAACAAAAGATTTCATATCTGAAAAAATTGATAAATTTGACTAGATTCAATTATATAATAAGAGAAATATATCTTAAACAAGTCATTTGATTGAAAGGTATTCAGATGTAATTTTGTGGGTGAGTGGTTATGAGGTTGCTATTGCATGAGTAGATTGGGTCTTGTACTATTGCAGAGCAAACATGTCCAACAAAGACTTTGTGCACATCCATTGATTATCTAAAACCATGCTCCTTGTATTAAAACAAAAGATTTCATATCTGGAAAAAAATGATAAATTTGACTGGATTCAATTATATAACAAGAGAAATAAATTTTAACAAGTCATTTGATTGAAAGATTTTCAGATGTAATTTTGTGGGTGAGTGGTTATGAAGTTGCAATTGCATGAGTAGATTGGGTCTTGTACTATCGTAGAGGAAACATGTCCAACAAAGACTTTGTGTGCATCCATTGATTATCAAATAACCTTTTTGTAGATGATGACGGAAATACGAGTTCTTTGGATTTAGAGATGCCATTGCAATGTGCGGTGAATCTTTGGAAGGGGGTGGCCTTGGACACGGACAGTGGTTCTGCTGCTTTCTCGACAAAAGGATGTTGACAGAAGTGTCTTTTGGGACCGTTTGTTGATGGATTTGAAACACAACCCGCCAAAACTAAAAAGTCATACGATAAAGACGAAACAGCAAGCTTTAATTATAATTCAGAACCAATTTGCAGCCATGTCTGAATGCAATTAAACAAAGTTCTCACCAGGGAAAAAGTCCATGCCAACAGTGACCCCAAAATGAACCTCGTTGATTCACATACAGATCCCCTACATGTGCAACTGTCTCGTGACTTGTGTGAAAACCGTGAATTATAAAATTAAGTTAATTTTCTCTAAAAAACTCAGAGCCCTGTTCAACGTCCGCTTTTTTTTTGCATTGTTGTATTATAAAATGTCATTCACTGTCTGAATTTTTCGCAAGTACCCAATATAAGCTTAAACCACTGTCACCTTGTATTTTTTCAGAGGGAGGAATGTATACATGCAATTTTCCTCTCACCAAGAACTCACAACAGCAGATCAGGGCTCGCAATCTCGGAAAGACCAGGTCTCTATTTTGTTCTTCATTGTTGTCAGTTGTTTTTGTTTTTGCAGGTAGAGTGATTTACCATTTGATTTTGTTTGTAAAAATCTCCTTCCATATTTTAGTCTTCTTAGAAACAATGATGAGTGGGGTAACACTGTGGATATGGGAATTGATGCATTTTTTAATTGTTTACTTCAGTGATGGATAATGCAATTTTGCCCTTGTGTCATAATGTATTCCTTCTACTTGTAGAAACAGAAGCTTCTACATCGCTCTATTTCACTGCCTTGATATTTATGAGTAAATCACATAAAAAGTCCAAAATTTAGGGTACATATAAAAAGAATCATGGTAAAAGGAGTATTCACAGGTAAATAATAGACTTTGTAGGATATGTCCTAGCTGTATAAAGAAGAAATACCGATACAATTTTGGAGGATAGTGAAAAAAACCATAAATATAAATAATTATATTCTTTCCTACGACATTCTTGATATAGAATACCATTGGTGAAGAGTTCATGTCGGTTTGACATATAATGCCTTTGTCCAACTTCACGCAGTGATTACTTGGGGGTAGAAGGCGGTAGTGTGGTCATTCTCTGTCACTCAGCGGCAGGGCCCCAAGATGACACCGAAAGATTGTCATGAATTTCCTATATGAAAAATGTATGCACATTATTTATAGGCCAAATCACTTAAATACACGAATATGTGTAGGGGACGAGGAAATGAAACTTTTACCTTGAGAGTAAATAAGGAAGCTAGACATATAATTGCCATTACCACCTACGTGAAATATTCCTGAAGTGGAGTGTAGACCAACATTGTTCATGTATTATGTGATGGTGCTCCCTAATAACTCTTTGAAGGAGTTGATATGCTATCCACTCCAAGAATTGGTTATGTCCTCATTTTTGTTGCCTTGCTAGTTGCGGGTTTTGATAAGATGAACGTTTTTCTTTCCACTTGATGACTGAGTAAAAGTGTCTGGTTGGTCTTTGTTGTTCTCGATCAAGACAATCTTTTTCATAATTTCCCAATTTAAAGTAGACTTTTGCTCACACAATATACCTAAGGACTTTAATGATATTTGGGGGTGGGGTTGTTGCATTATAAGCAGACTTTTTGTTATCCATGTGGTTATCTACCTTTGACATATTAGTGGTCAATGTGTTGGCGAGATGAGTGGGCTATATCTAGATGTTGGTTCCAGAGAAGGTAAAGATGGAGTTGAAATTCATAGAATTGTAAGGTTTGAGTTGTGATTCTACCAGTGTGGGTTCCCATGTTATAGACGACTTGCCAATTACGATTTGCATTCTCTATTGCTATCTCTTTGGTTGATTAAATTATAATTTTCAATTGTTGGTTAGAATATTGTATATTTTACAATTCACCCTCTTATGCTGCGCTCACCATCTACATTGACCACTCTGCTTTGAATACTTGTTTGCTGAAAAGGATGTGCAATCTAGACATATTATGTGATTTTACTGCCTTAAGAATTTAACCTCGAAATCATAGATAAAACTGGAGCAGCGAACATTGTAGGCGATCACATGCCTAGGTTGCTTTGTTCTATTCTCACTGAGAAATCTTATCAGACACCACCCAAATGAATCCATTGACCATCTCGTAGCTACCTTGGTGTGATGACAACACATCACCTTGTCACACCGAGATTCGCCGACCATTGGTCCAAGCACAAAAGGGTCAAACTCATTGCATTGACTTGTCTCTACCATTGAGAGGATCCACTGCTCTTTAAATACAAGACTGATTTGATTTGGAGAAGGCATTTACGATTTTGAATTCTCTAGTGTCCTTTCTCATGACCACGCTTTTGGATGTGGAGAGGACATTACTCAGTTAAAAGAATCATACAAGGGTTCTTGAATGCGGTTTCTTTTGGCATACACTATTCAAAGATGCCATAATCTTGGATTCAGATGCCATGGCATGTCGATAGTACATGCTCTTCCTCCACCTATTTTGGCATAGATATGGTTGGAATGCCCCCATCTCCATATATCGATGGCATATCTTCCAACACGCCATTTACTTCAACGACAGCGGCAAAATTAGAGGGCATCTTCTAAGATATTTTGAATTATCGACCAATATGGATGATATGAGGGTGCATGCCATTCTTTCTGACATGACTAAGTCTTAAAATGTGGAGCTGCTGCAACTTTGTGAAAGATTGTTACTTTCCTCTTGTTTCTTTCTTGCTTTTTTACTTTGTCTTTAGTTTTAGTTGAATATTAAGTTTTTTTCTTACTTTTAGTATGTAACCTTCTACTTTATTACTGCACATTTCTTGTTGATAATGTAATAATTTAGTAGCATGTATTTTTAGTATATGAAAAAATATTGTGTCAATATACATATCAATTTCTCTTAAACTCCCAATTGTAAGATGAAAGTAGAATTACATATTATATATTTTGGAAATAACAGAAATTTATTAATGTGAAATCAATAGATTTAATCAGTTTTGAAGCAATTCCGAGATTTTGTCAATATGTCAGCGCCATCCCCTCGGCATGTCTTTTTTCAGACTTGGCGAAACATTTCTTGTTGATAATGTAATAATTTAGTAGCATGTATTTTTAGTATATGAAAAAATATTGTGTCAATATACATATCAATTTCTCTTAAACTCCCAATTGTAAGATGAAAGTAGAATTACATATTATATATTTTGGAAATAACAGAAATTTATTAATGTGAAATCAATAGATTTAATCAGTTTTGAAGCAATTCCGAGATTTTGTCAATATGTCAGCGCCATCCCCTCGGCATGTCTTTTTTCAGACTTGGCGAAACATCGGCATTTGTTTTAAAATTATGTTCATAACTTTGTCTACATACCCAAAATGCCAAACATTAGACACCATGACCCGAGGGGATATGATGTCACTTTCACCCATTCACGTGGTTGAAGTTTTAATTCATTAGACATCAATTTCATGGGACCTTTCACTAACTAACTCTTATGGATATTAGTACCTGCAAATTCTCTTGGTTTATCATGGACGTACCATTCTACTGCTCATCTATGTTCAATTTCAAACCACTGTCATGGGTGGGTAAACAAACAGATGTTAGCAGATAAAGATTCCCGTAGAAAAGGTCTAGAGAGCGGGGTTGTAGAGTTCCTCTGGTGAAGTGGTTCGAGGTTTTGTAGGGCATGATTAGATGATGGTTGCAGGGTTCACGATATTAAGACTGAACACGGTGCTCTTGTTAAAGTGGACACCAGGGATCATATGCATCGATTCAGATTATTCTGCAAGATGATGATTGCTTGCTATGGCTGAACACAGGTTTTGGATGAGGCTTCAGTGTTAGCCGTGGTCGTCGACCATTTTGGTACATGCCTTGAAGTTGATCGGTGAAATCTCCCTTAAGTTGATTGTACAGTTGGGGAACCACTTTTATTTTTGAGTTTGTTTCCATGTCTTGTCGGGGGTTGAGGCATTAGGTGACTAGTTCTTGAGGCTCCACAGCCTCCCCTTCTACTAGTGGGCAATGATTGCAGACTGTTGAAGTAGTGTGCCCATGCATAGGGAGGGGGAGATTCAGTTCCACATTTGAGTCCCGGATTTCAAAGAATTGGTTCGTGGAGCTGTTGAATATGTTGACATTAGTGGAAGAGGAAAATACACTGGCTGTAGGAGGTCACATACACTTGGGAGTGAGTAGATGGCAGCTTCTCAACAATGCGAGTCTAGAGGTTTCCCTGATGTTCGCTACTATGTGCAACCGTCTTAGTCCATGGCCGCAGAGTGAGAGCTTAGGATTTCACTTAAATGATATATTGGCGTAACTTTCAAATGACACAGTTTGGTGACTAAAGTTTAAGCAAATTTGAGCTATCATGTATGTGAGGCGGAACATGAATACATTTAAGATCTTCATTTCAGTTTCTCTTTGTCTGCGAAGATGTGGGATGATTCTTGGGAGCCACGGTCGGACCACTCTAGGTAGGTCATTTGGACATCTATGAAGGAGGTCTGGTTGATGAACAACTCTATAGTTTTTGAGTGAGTAGAGGAAAATGCAATGTATCTTTTTTGAAAGGAAACATGGAGTTTCACAGTGGATCCCAGCTTGGGACACCACCCTTTTTTTTCTTCAAAAAAGGAAACAGGCAGTTTACCCCAAAACTTCATTTATTCACAAAACTAACAGTATATTGCTAAAAGAAGTAGCTGAATAATGTTTAGAGAGGCATGGATCTTACATGAACCTAGCATTTCAACGACTTTCTCCGGGTAGATACTCTCCTGATGGAAGAACACTTCATTTCTAGCCAACCATAAAGTCAATACAAATACACCAATGCTAGAATCAGAGTTATTTCCCCATCGTGCTCCTTCATTTTGAGCCTACAAAAGTCCAAAAGATAGAAGCGCATCTGCAATAATCCCAGCCAGGGCATTCATTTCTCACATCTTTAGACTTTGCGAACCCCAAAAAATGTGTTCTACATCCTTTTTGAAACTGCAATGCATTTTGAGGCAGTTTGGGCAATCTGGCTTCTGGGGTGCAAGGCTGTACTTTGATAATGTCATGGCCAAGATCCTGTGTGCTTTGCTAAGGTGTCTTTTCGAATGGTTCAATAATAAAGTAGATGATTACTGATATTGAGTAATTATCCTTTGTTTCTTTAAGAAAAAAATTCAAGGATTTATAGGGATTTGCAGGGAGATGCAGTAAACACTTACTTTCAATACAATATCTTTCTTCCTTTCACATTCTAATTTAAGTTCGACAATACCAGGTTTGGCAATACATAAGTTGCTAACTGTTTTTTATTGTGAAAGTTGCCAATATATTGATTTTAAGCATTTGAGGATTAAGTCTTGAAAGATCAAGTGTCCTCGTGTTATTGCTACAATTTATTTCCAATATTTTTTAAAGGTAGTTATCTACGCAAGCCTAATGATTTCAGTGTTTTTTCCTTTTAGAAAAATGATTTCAGTGTTTCTTCCCTCTCTTATATCTTCTTTCTTTAACTACTTCTCTCTATTCATTCTTCTTCTCTCTTCTGTCTCTATGCTTTATGCTGTCGGGCAATCAGGATTCAGAACCCAACAGAATCCTCTTAGTTACAATCCATCACATGCTCTATCCTATAACCGTGGAAGTGCTGCATCAAGTTTTTTCTCCTCATGGGTTTGTGGAGAAGATCGTCACATTTCAGAAGTCAGCTGGTCAGCTCTTCAAGTCTCCATTATGTAGTTCTGTTTTTGTACTAAGCAATCACTTAAACCCATTGAAACTGCTTATTTTGATCATTCATTTAAATGATACATTTTCATTTTTGGAAATGTGCTATTTTCTGTTTATTATTGTTTGTTATGCTGTGGACATCTCGTTGATAGAATTATCAGTTATTGAGTAGCTTAAAGTTGGATGCTACTGAAAACCTCTCACCCATGAATTCATTTAACCTCCAATGTTCCTTTTTGGTGACATGCAGGTTTTCAAGCACTGATCCAGTATCAATCACGACAGTATGCTGTTCAAGCAAGAAATGGTTTGCAGGTTAGTAGTTTTTTTGTTGTCTCCACTCCGGGTAATTTCTGTTCAGCACTCTTTGGTATTTTTTGCAGGGCCGTAATATTTATGATGGTTGCTGTCAGCTCGACATACAATTTTCCAAGTACTTGCTTGTGACTTGCTCCTCTATACACTGTTACATTGTGAATTCTTTTACTGATTATTGCCACTGTCAAATTTTAGTCTCAACGAGCTGCAAGTGAACTACAACAATGACAGATCCAGGTATATGCTTTTCTCCCTTTCTCTTTTTATTAATCAGCAGGTGCAGACTTCCAGTCTAATGCTTTCATCAAAATATGTTTAGGGATTTTACAAATCATTCATTGCCAACCGAACAGAAAGGGAGATCTTCTCAGGTAATAGTGTTGTTAATGTCTTAGTTATTGTGATCCTTTTTCTAACATCATGTTGATGTTATTCTTTTAGCTTTTAGAAACTTAGATTTTTTTTGTTTTGCCATAATATTTTCGTGTGTAGAAAAGTGAATAGTTTCTTTTTAGATTTAATTTCATGAAAACATCATTCTAGTTCACTTAACCATATGATAAAGCTGGTTGCAACTACATCGAAGAAAATAATGACATACTGGACATCTGAAAAAAGGGTGATCATTCAGAACCATAAGCAAGAAAAACCCGTTTTTTTTACTAAGGTCTATGATCGAGAATTTTCTTATATTTTAAGAAAGCTTTTTCTTAACAATTTGAAATAAGGGACGATGCCTACATATTCACAGGACAATAGGAAATATTGACATTATACCTGGATTCAATTCCATCGTTCTTTTACTATAATGCTGCAGAACGGAAGCTGTA
The DNA here is from genome assembly GCA_037367405.1 of Ottelia alismoides. Classification (NCBI taxonomy): domain Eukaryota; kingdom Viridiplantae; phylum Streptophyta; class Magnoliopsida; order Alismatales; family Hydrocharitaceae; genus Ottelia; species Ottelia alismoides. The sequence goes on along the minus strand of JAZKJV010005965.1, from coordinate 90,918 downwards.
GATCAGATTTCTTGTCGGAAAGCTAAGCCTACAATGCGTCAGTAAAGGCTGAAGAGTCCCCTTTGGTGGTTGGTGGTGAACAGGGATTCCCATTTCTCAGAAGTCGGGAGCTGATGTTCTATTGGAGTCATGAAGTTGGTTGGGGGAAGGGGATATCTGCTCAAGAAGGAGCAGCTGAGAAATGACTCATACCTGTCTTCATTGTACTTTTCCCACATACTATAGCCACGAGATGCGGGGCATAACTTCATCTGAAGAAGGAAAGAAGTGCATCAAAGTTTTTTAAAGATTTGTTTACATGTATTATCTATTTAACTTTTTCATCTACCGAAGAATCACTGCAGAAGTTGTCTTGACTTGAGAACTGCCAAAAAAATGCAACTTCGTCACTTTCGATTAACTTATGAGAAGGGAACAGCTAGTTAAGATGCTAATTCAAGGAAGGTGGATTCCCACATGTTGCCAGTGCTTGTATTGTTTATGGATTGAAGGGGCTATCAGAGAAATTACATAGCTATTGAAAAGAAAATATGCACATCACCTTTGTAGTCATCATAAGACACAAAAAATGGGGACCTTTCAGGGAGGTGTGAAGTCTTCATTCTCACTGTTATTATTCTAATGATTATTGACAACTGGAAGCCATCCTTTCTGTTCAAAAGATGCAATGGCTAGTTAAGATGGATTTCCAAAACTTCTGCTGCATTAATTGTGTTCATAATATATATGTACTAAGCCTTCTCCCACTATAAGTAGGGTCAGCTACCTGGATTCTTACTCAAATCCATGTTGAAAGATTCGATTATTTTTTTATGCTGGCCGTCGACTACCTAACACAACCACTGTAATTGTGTTCATAATATATTATTGTAAAAATCACAATCTGTAAAAAAGCTAAGTTACTGAAATCATTGACCCTTTTTTGACTAATTTGCCTTTCCTTTGATTTCTGACTTCCCAAGCATGTTACCACATTCTCCAGAAGTACATAAGTTCATAATAACACAAAGCAAAAAGATTCTTGTGCAGAGAAATCCCTCCAGCGCTCAAGTAGGTGCTTTTAGTGGAAACGGGAAATTCTGCGCTTGAGTTCTTAGCTAATGACATGGCTACAATGATAATATAATCCTGACCTGAAGTGCCATGGCATGTGAAATAAATGTGATTTTCGGGTACTATCTTGTTCAGAACTTTGTTTTCATGCCTTAGAATTGATAGATGCGTCTTTGGTAATGGTTTCTTCCTTGTATTTGATTAGAAGAAATTTTGAAACTATGAACACCGGAAATATATTGACGATCTTTTGTAATATTCTAGGCCTCAATTGTGTGTATAGCATCAAAATTTCTGCCCCAAAGGGTTAAACCCTGCGACATTTCATAAAGTAATTAACCAGTTAGGATCAAGCCATGCTTCTGACCTCACATGAAGGCATCCCAGAACTTATTTCTTCTAAAGTATATCTTCTAAATTTCAGGATTGCAATAGTTAAGGGAATTACTTGATACAATAGTTCTTGTTGGTCACTGGTTGGCCCAGAAAAACAAGATCTGCCATAAATTCTGTGCCAGATTGTGATAATCTTGTTTTCTTTCTTCAACTCAAATTGGAAACCACGAATAAATAATCGGCCGCATCAGCAATAGTTAAACTCACCCAAAAAATACTAGAAATTGTTTGGCAAGGGTTAGAGTTGAGACAAATAAATTTCAAACTTGCAATAGTCAACAGAGCAGATGGTCATATAATGTTTGACGAATATTATTACCATTAGTTTATTATTTTACATAAGTTATATATAATTAAATAAAAAAGAAGTAATGCCTAATGTTATGACTGACATTCAATTACTTTGATTTTGATAAGTAGTGAATAAATATAAATAAATATACAACAGTATATGCATTTATAAATAAATTATATTGATAAATTCATTAAAAATTGGCAAAGCCTTCTCCCAGTTCAGTAAGGTTGGCTACATGAATTATTGCTCATATCCATGTTGATAAATCCAACTATTTTTTATGTTGCTGTCGCATGTTTACTGATGCAAATCGATTCGGCGCGTCGACGATAAATAAAATAAATTGGGCGGTGGAGTTTCGGTGGAGAAAATGAGAGGTTGAGAAGAAGAAATCTCGTCGGTAACGAGGGGTTAAAGAAGGAGAACCGTGAAGACCACGTGGGGAAGGAGAAGGAGAGGAGATAGAGAGGGAGATAAAATCTCAATTTTAATTATCACTGAACTGAATAAAAACACTGGACCCTCATCCCTTTATATAGGAGGGATGGCATTACAAAAATAGAAAACTAATTTAATTTGACCACTAATTTATCCTAATTGGACTCTAACTAATTAACCGACCAAATTTAAAATCAAATCTACGAATAAATGTTGGAGATCACATGCGATCTTAATTATTTAATTAGAGATACGATAATTTAAATAAACATAAATAAAATTGACCATTAAAATTTAACTAAAATTCGGCTCTATCCGTTAGGTCCACGCTGCATCAACTCTCCTCCACTTTAAAAATTTGTCTCCCGACGAATTGCTTGATGTCGGTGCGTCGTTGGAGAATTCATCCTTGAGTTGTGGCTTCAATTGCCTCCAATTCGATCCTTTTCAACGTTACGTTTGTAGTTCTTTCCAATTGGAGGGCATCTCTGCAATTTTCGTACTCCTTTACAAATTATTTTGTGAGAGGAGCCTTTGAACATTCCCTTTGAATAAATACTTTGGCCTGGGGGGGTTTTCGTGTAAATGTTCCAAAATATCCTTTCCCTCAATTGAGGGGATCCGATGGAGGGGATCTCTGCATCCCATGTTAGGGTTTCACACCCCTTCAAATCGCGTCCACGACAGCGCCGAGGTGGGAGGCTCGTGCATCGCAGGGGACGGTGACCAGTTAGGAGGAGGTGGCGGCGCGTGGAGAGGCGCACAGGGGAGAGGGGGCGCAAGCGGGAGGGGTGGGGTGCGGGCGGCTGGCGGAGGCGGGGTTCCAGCGAGGGAGGGGTGGTGCGGTGTGGCGGAGGGGGTGCCGGGGCGGGGAGGAGGCGGCGCGGGGGCAGGTCATGGGGTGGATGGCTGCGACGCAAGGGCGGGGCGGCGTGAGCTGGTGGGGGAGCCGGTGGGGAAAGGCGGCGAGAGGGAGATGGCGGAGAGGCGGGCGGCGGAGGCTGGCTGGGTCGCAGGGTGAGGAGGGGGGCTGCGGGAAGGGGTGGGTTGGTGCTGGGAGGCGTAGGCGCAGGCGAGAGGGAGAGAGGCGGCGGCCGGGATGACAGAGGGGCTGTTAGGGTGTAGATGACTGCCGTGAGGGCTGGGGTGGTTTGGGGGGTTACCTGGCCTGGTTGGGGTTGTGCCGGGATGGCCGGAGGGGGCAGCGGAATCGAATCCGGTGACGGAATCAGATCTGGGATCTCCTGGACAGCCACTGTTTCTTCGAATTTTTCTTCTAAAACGGCCTGGACAGCGGTCGTTTTTTCATTTTTTTCTTCTAAAACGTCTGGGACAGCGGCGGTTTCTTCGTTGACAGCGAGCTTTTCGTCGTGGACGGCGAAAGCTTCGTCGGTTTGCACGTCCAGCCATGCTTGAACCTTGATGCACGCTACAAGTCACTGCCGGAACTTCTTTGAACGTGAATGCGAGTGCGAAACATGAGATGGGCGGCTGAGACCGAACTTCAAACACCTGTATTCGACAGGATCGTCGAATCGTAGGAGCGATTCGGTATCCATGCTCTGATACCAAATGATGCAAATCGATTCGGCGCGTCGACGATAAATAAAATAAATTGGACGGTGGAGTTTCGGTGGAGAAAATGAGAGGTTGAGAAGAAGAAATCTCGTCGGTAACGAGGGGTTGAAGGAGAACCGTGAAGACCACGTGGGGAAGGAGGAGAGGAGATAGAGAGGGAGATAAAATCTCAATTTTAATTATCACGGAACTGAATAAAAACACTGGACCCTCATCCCTTTATATAGGAGGGATGGCATTACAAAAATAGAATACTAATTTAATTTGACCACTAATTTATCCTAATTGGACTCTAACTAATTAACCGACCAAATTTAAAATCAAATCTACGAATAAATGTTGGAGATCACATGCAATCTTAATTATTTAATTAGAGATACGATAATTTAAATAAACGTAAATAAAATTGACCATTAAACTTTAACTAAAATTCAGCCCTATCCGTTGGGTCCACGTTGCATCATTTACTACCCAACGCAACCTTCACAAAGGAGGATTTGAACAATGATCTTTTGGGTGGTAGACACATCGCACTACCACCATACCATTGAAATGGGTACATATTGGTAAATACATAATTGAATATTTTTTGATTAGTTGTTGATAGTTTACACTTGGTAAATTTTAATCAGCAATTTAACCAGTGATTCCACAATAACCCATGATTTGAACTGCACGATGATCCATTATATCACATTTATATGTGATGAATATTTGAGTGTTATTTAAAAAGTTAATTGAGTTATTATATGATTATTTTTTAAGAATGCACCATTTATTGTATGAAGTCACACAACTGACTTACCTAACCACATTTTCAACACGTTTCACCATTGAAGATGACCCTTACACTCTTTCTAAATCTCTCTCAAAATGGAAATAACCCTTGGTTTCTTTCCTAATCTCCTCACAGTGGAATCAGTAATCCTTGCCCTCTTTCCATATCTGCAATAAATAGGAAGCTTCCCTCGCTGTCTTGGCACAGACTCCTATCCAATTTTGCTTGAAACATCCCCACGAATTCGGGTCTGTAGTTGCATGGCTATCAAAGTCATCCAGTGTTGTGAAGCCTTCCTTCAGTATTTGACTGAAAAGTTTTTTTTATAATCATTTGACTGAAAAAATGATTAACATCCTTCTTATTACCACTATGTAATATGCACACCTCAATATATTTCCGGAGTTCACTTCTGTCAATATTTGTTACTGATCTTTGCCTCCTTAGCTCAACAAGAAAACTTTAAATAGATTCATAATGCTTATCAGATGTCAACTATCATATCACGAAGTCCCCCGAGGCCCTTCCCCCCCATGGGCCCCGATGTCTGAGGACCCTTGCAAGCTCCCCTTCTGATGTCCTCTCTAATTGACATCATACGAATCGCTAGCCCTACCCCGACATAGATCAAACTAGTTGGTTCATGAGACATGTGAAGTCAAGTGGAGGAACTACGTGGGAAAATCGAGAAGAAAATCACTCAGTTGGGCCAGCCTGTTTCTGGGGTTCCATATCTTAGGACTTGATGTTCATAACGACGTCATGCTCGCGTTCGGGAAAGAAATCGTCGATCGAACCCCTTTCTTTCGTTTGGTTTATCACAAACATAATTAAGTGTCAAAGATGGATGTAATAAATAGCTTTTTGTTCACCAGGGGTCAGAATTCGATCTGTTCCGGAAAGAATGAAATGCTTTTTTTTCGGCATGCTCCTCAGATTTACGGATTTGCAGGGGCACTATTGGGCGAGGGGCAACCCTGCTAACACCTAAGTGGCTTTTCTAGACTGCTTTGACATAGATCACATCCTTTTTGAGAATGCTAGTCTCTCACACATGCCTCCTGCTCTGCATGCTCTATGGTCCGCCTCCTGCTCCCCACCTATCTTGTGAATGAATGCGGAAGCCTCTCTCCTCTGCCTTTTTCCTTTCGGATCTTAGGCACCCCCGGAATGACTTGAAAGCCTCAGTCTCCCCCCCTGGGTCAAAGTGAAGGGAGGGATGTCAGAGTCCTACTTCCTTTGATCTACACAAGGTCTTGTAATAGGGATGCGGATCTCGACTCTGCTTCGTCCTCGCGAGAAGTCCGACGCCTTTTTTTTCGGGTCTGGAAAACCAGCTTCCTAGCAGTGGAACTCCGCATCCATACAATCTTTTTCAAGTACTCACTTAAGGTTGAAGAAATGGAATTAACTCTCCTGCATGGTTATTGTTGCATTTGGAATATCATGACACCAATCAAGATCAAGATCCTACTTTGATTGATGAAAAAGGAACTGATAGTAATAGAGATTTACAGAAAGAGGCAGGCACCCTCAACCGGCACCATCTATTTGTTGTTCCAGAATTGCAAGGGTAGGAGAGATGTGCCCACATGACTGGTGTAGACATCATGCTGCAGGGATATAGTTGATTTGGTTGGTAAGAGGCGATCTTCTGAAGTGGGTCCCGTCTGGAAGAGAGGAGGTGATGTGGACTTCTCCCCGAGGAGACAATTTGCTTCTTGTGGGGGCATCATTATAGCATGGGGGCTAGAGCGGCCCTGCTTTGAAGTGCCACATTTTCTATTGGCAGCTTGTTGGCATGAGATGCACATGGCAATGCTTGAAGTCCTGTGATGTGCTGCATTCTTGATTAGTGTAATCATTCCTTGCTGGCATCAACACAGTGATTGATACTGTCCACTGATTAAGACTCAAGATAAGAAATAAATGGAGGTGGAAGATGAGCGTGAGATGAACTCAAAACCGTAAATGGTAGTTGCCTGAAACTGCCAATGAAAAGTTGATTATTCTCATTGAAGCCTGTCCTAGGGACTCAGAAACCATCCAGAAATGCCCACGAATAATTAAAAGTAGCAAAAATTAATTACATTATCCTCTTGAAAAACGCACTTGTGCTATAACATAACTTTCATCAGAAGCACTTTTCTGATACCTAATCTATATGTTTTGCTCCAGGTTGGTTATGGTGATCCTGGCCTTTTTGGTCTCCAGCAAGGCGGTGCCAGAGGATTTCCTCAGGTGATAATTCTTCAAGTTGGTTACCTTTTTTTTATTATGGAACATCCTTGCTACTTCATATTATGTTCTTTGGAATATTGTTTAAACTACTGTAAGCTTGAAATCAATAAATGTATTTTTGCTTTGGGCACTTACACATATATTCCTTTTTGGGCTTTGTCAGATGGGCAATGCTGCTGCAGTTGCAGCTGCCTTTGGTGGTGGACTCCCTCCTGGAATTACTGGTACCAATGATAGGTGTACCATCCTGGCCTCCAATCTAAATTCTGATGTGAGCTATCTTATTTTTTAATTGATAGAGTATAGAAGAAATTATGGACCAACTTGACATTTTGCTTTCTGTGTTTCAGAGTATTGATGAGGATAAGCTTTTTAACTTGTTCTCTTTGTATGGCAACATCGTAAGGATTAAACTACTACACAACAAACCTGATCATGCTTTTATTCAGATGGAAGATGGTTTCCAGGCCGAGTTCGCAGTACATTATCTGAAGGTTAGATAGTGGCAAACAATGTTTTGTAGCTTAATTTTTTATTTGTGGGTAGCGGTTCTTGATGCCAGTATGCATCTGAACGATTAATATAGCTTTCCAATCATGTCCCCCTACCCCACTATTGACACACACAGCGAAAAAAGATGAGATTTCTAGTCATTCTTTCATGGTTACTGGTTCTAGTAGTACATCCCCATGTAAATAGTTTTTTTGTTATAGCTCTCCAGCCTCCCCCTACCCCACCCTTTGATGCTAAAGTCAGAAAGGTCAGCAGATTTGTGTTCCCCAAATTTGGGTGATTGTGCTTCTAAAATTGGGTGGGTGTGGGTGGGTGAATGATGGGGTGACATGCCACTCAGTATTTTTTTTTGATAAATAGTTAACCCTTTTTAAGCTAAGTTGGAGAATCTCCCAATGATAAATCAGGCATCGCATATTAAACTGAGCACAGCTGCACAGCACACATACCCAATGGTTTTTTCTTTACTAATGCTTCAAGCAATTTGAGGAACCATTGCATAATAATTTGCCAGTAAAACCTCTCGTTAATTAACTTTGTACAAGTTTTTTAAAAGCTTACTTGGTTAGATGTTCGTGGACATGTGTAGACTCATTTGTAAATGTACATCTAGCAACCATCCCTACAGAAAAAAAAAACATAACAGAAACTGCACTAATTTTACATCAACAACAATACTGTTTGGATGGAAAGTATCATTTTTTTTGTTTTCTCCATTGGTTCTAATATATGAATTCAAAGACATTGTCTCACTCCGCAAAGGATGTAGTCCTTGATACGTTCTCATCGTATAAATGGGATTGCCTGATTGACGGCTCTGTCTGACCGTCTAGATATTCTTTTAGTTAGACAGATTGATCATAGTTCAAATATTTAATGCTGGTATAGTTGGAGTTGTCATAATGTTTTTTGAGAATGGGTAATTTTAAGGTTCAAAACCCTGGTCCTTTGAGATGGGAGCTACCCTATGCTCCCTTGTGGCACAAAAAGCCGATTGCGCCCCATTTTGCCAATTTGGGGGAAATGAGTTTTCGATGACATGTAGAAATTTCGCCCAAATCGACCAACAATGGGGAGAGGGGGGATGCATATATCTGATTATTGTTTTTTTTAAATTTAGGTTTTCATTGTGTTTAAATCAGTAAAAAGATAAAAATACACATTTGTTTGCTAAAATATAGGTCGAGATACAAGTTATGTGTAGTATTGACATGTACACCACACATGCTGATAGTTTGATGGACTGATATCCATAACATTTAAGGCAAACAATTATGAAATTGGAATTTTAGAATTCTGTTCATAGAAGTTGAAATAACAATTTAAATACAGCTCCTAGCTCACAAGGTACTAAAAAACACAAGAATTCATATACCAATGGATCTGGAGAATCAAGACGAATGTCTTTGTGGATTATACATTTGTCCCAGTTGGTCTCTTCCTCAGTGAGTGACTGTATCTTCTTCTCATTTGCTCTTTATATTCCACGTAGTTATGCCATCTAGCTGTGTATGGGCCTGTACTAAGTGAGATATTGCGCAAATACGTGATCTTCCACACACGACAGAAACAATTACAATGATATTTTTTGGAGTTGGTAGAATTGCTAAGAGGTCAACACAAGGAAGATATGCCTTTCGAATCAAGGCCCTAAATGTTGGTTTCGGACACCATTTTGGTGACCGACCGAAACAGAATTACGGTCGAAATTTGACTGAAATTTCGGAATTTCGGTCGAATTTTGATTTCGACAGGATATTGATATTCGACAGAAATTCGACCGAATTTCACTGAAATTTGAGGCCATGTTTCGAACCATGCGATGCAGTTGGAGTGGAAGCTGGAGGTGAGGGTATTTGTGGACGTTGAGTTGGAAGCACCCGAGATTCAAATCTGGTAATAACCTATACATGCACCACTATGTGACAGTGTCTGACACGGTATCACCATAGCCACGATCCCACCATTATTGCAACCACAACAAGGTGGAGCAAAGAAACTGTACAAAACAGGGATGGACTTGTGCAAAAAATATGTACTGTTTTTTTCCTGGTGGAGAATTATCTGCTTTCGATTTGGTGTCCGGGTTGAGGCAAGCTGTTCATGCTTCAAGATGACGATTTTAGGATAGGGTTGTGTTTCCTTCCAAAATTTTTTAAGGGTAGTGTTGTGCTTTCATCTGCAAAGTACGCTGTGGAGGTCACAGTAGATGTGAACAAGTCTATTCTTTTTTATGGTGTGCATTGTCAATGCTCTAGTCTAATCCCTCACCAGTGTTCATCAAGGCTTCTGCATGAGTGAATCAAGTGCCTACGAAGGAGACCTCACCAACTTTTCACTTTGGTAGACTACTCACTATGTCCACCCGGACAAAGATCTTTCACCTAATTTATGAGATGCAAGACTGTGTGGGAGGCTTAGAGATGTCCCTTCTAAAGTGAACCAATGTGACGCATTCCAGCAGGTGGCTATAGAGTAGTTGTTGGCTAAAAGTGAGAGTCTCTATTTAGCTTGACTAGCTTCTACGATAATCCATTTTTCCCACGCCCAAAAGAGCTAGAAGTTCGAGTTGAGTGAAATCATTCCCCGGGCATATAGTTTTGGTGGATAAAAGGAATTCAGAACTCTCTCAATTAGAATGAGAGGTCCACGCGATGACCTTATAAACTAATCATTTTCTTAGACATTAATCCTTACCCCACAGCCATTCAAGGAGATAATCCTTTACCTGAATTGATAACTAGAAGGAGAAACTTGGGAATATGTCGAATCTGCACAGGAATATAGTAGGGACACCCTCTTTAAGGTGCATAGTAGCCATTGATAGGAGCTATTACTGGTACATTTCATTTGGTGGTGTCAGTTAATATACATACTTCTTTAATTAGTGGTTGGTTGATTTAGGGGCTTCTTTAAATAGTACTGAATGTCCTGCCCTATATAATATCTTGTTCGTCTTGCTGATCTTTTTAATGTTGAAGGATGATGGATCCCCTTCTATTTTCACAGTACAAGGAAAAAATTCAATTTCATTTGAATATTTAAGACCATTTTAACATGATCTCTTCTTTTCAAGATTAATTTACTATCCATTAGTTTGATTAGAAGTCTGGGGTCTTGTCGAACAATTTTTATGCCATTCTTTTTGTCTTGCAATAATTCGATCGAAGGTTACTGGCAGTGGTGTTAAGCACATTTGGAGGTTCATCAAAGAAGGCTATTCACAAAACATCCTGAGTTGTGCTCCAATCCGAGAGAAAAAGGCCCTCAATCTCGTCTTCGTTAGTTGTTTAGAGGCCTCTGATATGGGTTGAGCATTCAAGGGCTTCCCATGGAAGAAGCAAATATGAATGGGAGACAAGACCTGGTAGAATACGATGCCTTATTACCCCTTAATAACGACTCCTCTGATTTGCGGTGAATGATGATTCAATATTCTTTTGAGTGCAAGGCTGTAAGTTCGAGAATGTGTTACATGTTCCCTTCTATCAAAAAGCGAGAGTATACCTGTTATAATCTTGCTCATGGTGATTTGTGGGAACCTTGTTGCATCACTAGATGCCATGATTTGTCTTTTGTTAAGTTTTGATTTTTGTTGATGATTTATTCCCAGTCTACTTGAATATTTATGGTCAAGCTTGCTAGTCGGTCGATTAGTTGAGTGGGGGGGATAGGCGACTCAACTAGGCCTAGTTGGCCATTAGTCGGTCAACCTGACTAATCGGTTCGACTAATCGGCCGACTGTTACATCAAGCTATTTTCTTATTTTTTTAGTTTTTTGCTTTTTTTAAGCTAACTTATACTAATATGCTTAACATTATATTTAAAGTCAATTGTTTCTTTTGTACATTATGATAGTATAGGAAATGTACAAATCTATGTTAATATATAAGAATATATGTATAAAAATGATTTATATATTTAAAATAATTTAGCAAATTCTAAACCGAATAGTGGCCGGCTAAATCGGATTAGTCGCATGACTGCCTATTAATCCTAAGTCAGTGACCATGTCGACTGAGTACCGACTACCGGTTTCTGCATCCTTCTTTATGGTGAAGGAGAAATCTGAAAAACCTTAGTAATTTTTCCATTATTTAACTTTCAAGAAAATAGTATTTTAAAATTGAGGTTAATATTCAAAAGTTTGTTAAAAATGTCCTTTTTATTATGAAGTGAATATAATATACTACTTGAGACCTCCTGTGTTTACTGATCTCAAGGAATGGTGGTTGTTGTTAATTATTTATCGGATGTGTATTGCTGCGAGATGGTTCTTTCAAAAACACTGATTTTTACAGATTAAATTTCTTGGTTCTGTCCCATCAAGTTCGATTAAGGTTCGAAATCTTGATTTTGATTTCGTTTCGGTCCACTCGAAAATGGAAATTTCAGTAAAATTTCATGAAATTTCGACGATTTTGGTGGAAATCTCGGAATTGGCTCCAAAGCCATTTTTTACCATTTGTATTAAGAGCTAAATTGGCAGAAGGAATGTGACATAATTATTACGGGGAACCCGCATGGCCCAATGGCCTTTTATATATTTTTCCAGTAGTAATTCTAGGTACTATAGCATGTAACATAGGCTTAGCGGTTCTAGAACCGTCAATGATCGGTGAACCAGCAGATCCTTTTGCAACTCCTTTGGAAATATTACCCGAATGGTACTTCTTTATTTCCGGGCACTAGAAAGAAACCCGTTCTTACCACAAGCTTTTAATAATATGGCCGTGATCTGTCATTACGTGCGACTATCTCCATTATAGAAAAACGGAAAAAAGATCAAATAGACTAGTAAATACTAGAAAAAATGGGCTTTCTACATATACATCGTCCAAAGCAACAGTTTTTATAAGCTGTAGCAAGGAAAAGGACTTCATGGGAACAAAAAAATACGAAGAAATGGGTATGACCTGTATACTTATATTCTATGGATAAAGGATCAAATTGATAGAGGAAGCACCGTAAGGATCTATTAGCTTTGGATGGATACAATAAGAACTGCTTACTTATCTCATTATATGAAATAAAAGTTAGTAATCCACTTATATAATAGAGTCGATCCACTAAAGTATTGAGCAGCGGTGTAGCATCAAATCCCAAAGATAGTAAGCCTTCTTTCTTATGGAAGAAAGTCTTTTTAAAAAATTCTATATAAATTTCATATATGAAACCGAGATAGTTACCTTTCAAAAAATTCTACATTTTCGTACCATCAGTGCTAATATTGGCATCCTAGGGACCATGGAAGAAATAACTAATTAGCCCTTCTTCTACTTTAGTTTAGAGTTCGGGTATTATTTTTTTCCTCTGTTTCCGAAAAAGAATTAAGAGACACTAGTGGTAACCATTCGAGCTGACGAAACTAGTAATATTATTCGTGAACGTATTGAACAATATAATAGAGAAGTAAAGGTCGTGAATACTGGTACCGTACTTTAAGTGGGTGATGGCATTGCTCGTATTCATGGTCTTGATGAAGTATGGCGGGTGAATTAGTATAATTTGAAGAGGGTACGACGGGTATTGCTCTAAATTTGGAATCTGTTTTTTGGTGTCATGTCAAAACAAAATATGTAGTACAAAAATAGATAATCTATTCCCTTTTGCCGAAAAAAAGATCTTGGAGATTGTGTAATGCTTACTCTGAAACTCTTTGTTTACACAATAGTGATATTCTTTGTTTCTCTGTTCATTTTCGGATTCTTATCTAATGATCCATGACGTAATCCTGGACGTGAAGAATAAAAAAAGAGATATTTTTCGTTTTTCCTCGCTTTTTTTTTCTATTCCATATATACATTTATATATAACAAATAAAGAGAACTGCATTTTTTCGAATTAGAATAGAATAGAAAGTCTCAAGCAATCAAAGGGAACGAAGAGAGAGGGATTCGAGCCCTCGGTATGTTTTTTTTGCAATTTAAGATTGTCCAAGTTATTAGAACAATAAATAATACAAATAGCCACCTATACCACACATATAACTCATCTATACCCTCTATATCGCACATATTGAGCATATCGTTGTTAATATTGATTGCTGACTGATATTTTTGGAAATGGAGTCCATCCAAGTTCTTAAACAATAAATAACTTACAAATATACATTTATATCACACATATTGATTTAATGCTTAAAGTACCATGCCATGATGATATTGATTGTTTATATCATATCCATATCACAAATATGCACTTATATCACACGGATATTGGAAATAGAGTTCTGACACTTAATATGCATAAAATTTTGTATATTTAGTGTTAAAGTAGTATACAGATTCCCATGTTTTAATTTGTAAGTTAAAACATCTTAGATCTAGAAGTTGAGACGTACAATTTCGAGAAAAAACATGTAGGAGACACAAAACATGAAAATCTTAATAGATCTAAGGTTTATTTCTCAGAAATAATCAATTATTAAATCTTATGTAAAAAAAATTCTCAAAATATTGTTTTCTAAGTGTTAGACATGAAACTGAGTTTCTCCCTTGAAAAGCCATCTTGATTCCACAATAAAACACAAAATCCAAAATTTATCGTCCATATATTTCACAAAAATAATTCAAGTATACCCAAAAATCATCCACAATATGCAATACCAACACGCGAGGAACAAGAACCAAATTTCCCTCATACATCAACAAATTTGGCAAGATTTGGGGTAGCATACCTCGATTTCATGAAGGAAGAACCCCTAAGAAAGAAACAAAGCAGAGAAATAGGTCATTTCGCTGATATTTTGATCATTTTGCTGATATATCGGTCATTTCGCTGATATTTCGGTCATTTCGTTGATATTTTGGTCATTTCGCCGATATTTCGCTGATATTTCGGTCATTTCACCGATATTTCAATGATATTTCGTGGAAATCAAGGAAACACGAGATATGGGGTAGTTTCAGTAGCTCGATACCCTCGAAATCTAAATTTTGATGAAATTTAAGACCTAGGTTAGATTAAAATTTTGTTTTCAGATAAATAAAATCTTCGTCTATCCTTGTTTCTTGATTGCGTATCCAATTGTTCTAATCATATTTTTTTCCTACTGACAAACTCTCTCTTTGAGATTTATGAAGTGTATTTTTCTGGGACATTCTTGTAACTAGATGTGGGAATCGGTAGTATGGCCACGTCAACTATAAATTTCATGTTAGTATTGATATTTGATTTTTCACACATTGCACCAGGATAGGGTGATTGGAGTAAGTTGCTGCATCTATGGGATTTATAGTTAAGCACCTTTTAAACTGTATCATTACCAATTATCATATGTCATTGCTTTCTCCAACTTCCTCAATCAACTTGAAGAGAAATGTAACATTCTTGACGTCCCATACCTCATTAGATTTCAAGAATCATGCATTTGGGTTGTTTCCAAAAAGTTGCAGAGCGTGTCTTTGATGTCTTTCTAATCATTAGATATGATGCTGGTTTCTGTCTTTTTCCTGGGTGCCTTCATATCCATCATCTTTATGGTATAGCCGCTTCACTCTATTTAAAATTGAATTCGTGCCTAGTTGGAGGTTTCAAATCCTTCCTATACTCGGAGATGTCTTCTATCATTATCTATGAGCTCTTGTTGGCAAATGAGAGGACACTCAATAAAAAATACGCTGATTCCCCATCCCTCACACTATGATTTCCTTAATGCTTGAGCCCCTCAATCCTCCATTGTCTTCGATATCCATGACTCCTGTTGCAGTATCGACTTCAAATCGCCTCCCCGACTGTCCTCTATGCCACCTCTCTTTGTCCCTTTGTTAGGCAAACTGCCTTCACCGACTTAGTCATGGATTCCAGATGCTGTTGTGCGTCACCTCAAAGAAATCGCCTCCACCTCAAGCATGTTCCCTTTATCCCTACCTCCTGATCGAGGAGTCCCCTTCGAGTAGCTTTCGGGTTTCTGCTGGAGGCTTCCTCTTGCTAATGGGTTTTAGGACCCTAGCTACATCATCAGCTCTTTCGCAATACGACCAACTCTGACTCTATCTGAAGACTCTACACATGCTGTTTAGGCCTCACTATGATCATTCTCTCATCCAGTATAATGTTACCTTTTGTTGTTTCACCGTGAAGAATTTGTGAGAACTCTTATTTAGTATTACAAGAATGCTATTCTCAATAAAACATCTTGTATGGCTTGTACGGTAATATAAGAAATGAGAAGTTATGGCAATTGTATTTAAATGGTCAAGTAAAAGCTAGAGCTTCTTGGTCCGTATTCTCTTTGACAGCCCTTCCTGTACTCCTTAACTTACCACTGATAGTGGATTTTGTCTGTTGGATATGTATACCTCTCAAATATAAAGGCCATACCATTGAGTTGATCATTGATAGATTGTATGATAGAAAAGTCGATCTTTAATTTGCTAAATGAAGTTGGATGCTCTTTTTGTATATTCTCTTTCATGCCTTAGTTGGTTGGGATTGGAGTTTGTCTTTTCTACCGGAGTTTATCATATGCCATATTTGCATTATTACATATACCACTCTATTGGGATTCATGCATTGTAGTTTATTTGTTTGGGCGCCGTTCTAGTTTCTACTTTCTTGTACAAGAATTGTAATACAAATTTCTAACACCAGATTTAAGTATCATATTTTTTTAATGTATTTTATTTTTTTGATGAATTTATTTTAAACCCGCAGATTTTTTAATATATTTTATTAAAACATTACAAAAAGCATAATTCGCATTCCGCTTAATCGCTTCAGACTGATGGTTTGAATGAACACGGTATAGCACATTTCTTAACCTTGGTGTTACCAGGGTCAGACTTTCCCTTGGACTATTGATTTTATTACTTTGTTTAATATTTTTGATTAAATTTTTACAAACCACATATCCCTCATATGACTCTAACATACTCCATATATCCACTTTATGGCTTTAGACTATTTGGTTGAATACCATATACTGCCTTTCCGAACCTTGGGGTTGGTAGAGTCCGACTTTGCCTTGTATACATGTGGCGTGTTAGGAAGCATTTGGATACCAAGCTAGTTAGGAGCAGGTAGTACATGAGCTTGGATAACATATATTGTTTTGTGGGTTGGGGGAGGAGGATGTTGATATTTTTTTCTTTATTTGACCGCGAGTGATGTTATGGGCTGTGGTATAACTATCTTGGATTGTGGTGACATGAGCGGAAAGCTTTTGTACGAGGGGGAGGTTGGGTATGTAGAAGAGCTTTGACAGAAACTGGCTGATGGCAGTTTTGTGGTATGATATGGGATCCCATGCTATATGATCATTCTATGGCTTCGCATTAAACAAGGTCTTAGAAACCCGTAGAAGTTTCTGCTCTTCAAATTTTCCCTTTCCTTTGTCTCTTTGAGGTTGCTATATTTTTGATGCATGCCTTGTGCAAATTCAAGGCATATTTACTCTTGTGATGCTAAGAATTATCTGGTGTCCTCTAAACCTGGAAATTTTTTATAGAATTCGGAAGCAGCAAAGCAGGGCCTTAGAAACTCAGAAGTTTCTGCTCTTCAAATTTGCTTTATTTTTTGTTATCCTGGGAATCTTTGCTGGCTAGCCTGTTAATTCTTCTAATTTCTTTGAGGTTTTTTGAAAGGAAATTTCTTTGAGGTTGCTATATTTTTGATGTATGCCCTGCCTTCAATTCAAGGCATGACTTTGAAAGAATTGTCTGGCATCTCCAAAATGTGGAAATTGTTTATATAGTTCGAAATCAGCCAGGTGCTAACCGAGGAATTTATCAGCTGTTCCTGTCTTTATACTGTCTCCGTTAATGTATTTATGTTCTTCTCCATGGGTATATTATTGGGTAGTTTATCTAAAAAAATATATTAGCAGGGCATCTCAGAAAGAGGACAGTTTGTTTTCAGTTGCCCAATCATTCTTGACAAGTGTTTTCCTGCTAATACTTTGTGCTCGATATTGTTAGTACATTGCATGATAATTTAGGTACTCAGCTGAAAAGATGATACTCCAATCTTTGTTTGGGTAAAGAGAATTAATGTATCTTATTAACATTCTCCATCATTTTTGATGGCTGCATTTCTTCTACAGAAATGAATCACAACCATCCTGGCTTGGAGTAGCCATTTTAAAAGATGTTGAGACAAGTTTCAACAGTAGCGGATAGTAAGTTTGGTTTCATTTTTTGAAAGTCAAGTTTGGTTTCATGCCTTGTAGGTCAACAACAATTCAGTCCATACACCTTGGTTGCGTTTGATATGAAAGAACCTTCATATGATCTTTTTTGATTTGGAAATGGTTTATGATACGGTATTTAGTGAATCGTGTGGATGGTTTGAGGTAAAAGAGGGGCTTCTATTTTGTATATCAATGTGATGATATATATATGACCAAGTATCAGTTTGTCTGAGGACTCTAACTAAGTTGATGGATCATTTTAATATCAATATCAGTTTCACCATAGATTAGTACCGAATACTTATTTTTACCTTGGTCATGTGCTTTGCATATAGCATTGTTTTAGTAAACAAGATAAGAAACTTGGGCTTTAGATAAAGGCTTTGGAGTGTGGATTATTAAGCTAGTAGAACTAATGTTAAAGTATGGAATGTAAGTTCTGTGACAATGTACTTATTATTGCGATGGTTAAAGCTTGGAATGCATTTCATTATGGAAGGATACTTTTTGGTTTGAAGGATGATTGAATGGAAGGAGATGGCACTGATAGAATTAATGCATGGTGCGGGTAAGTGGAGAGTATGCTCTTAGTGATTGAATATAAATTCGAAGATCAACTATACCTGTAATGCTGTATGGTTTAGTCAACTATACACATGGGTAGCTAATATGAAAATATGTTACCATGCAATCAAGGACGAATTCACAATGAGAGGTATCAGACTTAAAGATGGCGTGGCACTAATAGAAATTAAAACTGAAATTCTGTTGAGCTTGTTTGGGCATGCGCAAAGAAAGCTTTTGGTGTGCTCCATTTGGAGGTTTTGATTAAGTTGGGAGAAATGTAAATTAAGACAGGTCATAAAGACCTAAGAAATGTTGAAAGGTGACCATTAATTAGGGTGTGTTTTTAAATCTTTTGCCTGTCACTGTGCGATCCAAATGTGATATGTTTGGCAGCATAGAATCCATGTTGCGGACATCACTTAATTTGATATGTTTGGACTTTGGAGTATGCGTGGCGATAGTTTATTGTAACGTTCCTCACCAATTCCTGTTTATCCCATTTCTTGAAATTTTACTAGCAATGTTTGATATCTTTATACTTGCATTTGTAGGGTTATTTCTCGGATTACTTGCAGCTCTTTTTTCCATACTAATCAGTAACCCTGAGAGTATTATAGCTTCTGGGCACTGTGCTAAATTGAATTTTCTTTGCAGTTTTTTTCTACTTCTATGCAGATATTCTCGACTATTCTTGCGTAATCGAATTGAGGCTATGCACTTGTTTGCATCTAGAAACTGATTTCTTTCCCTTATTCAGGGAGCACTGCTGTTTGGAAAGCGGCTGGAGGTGAACTACTCGAAGCATCCTAACATCACACCTGCACCAGATGCCCACGAATATGTCGGCTCCAGCCTTAATCGTTTCAACCGCAATGCAGCCAAAAATTTCCGCTACTGCTGCTCTCCTACCAAGATGATACATGTATCGACCCTTCCACAGGACATTACCGAGGACGAGATCATCTCCCACTTGGAGGAACATGGAACGATAGTGAACACGAAGCTCTTCGAAGCGAATGGTAAGAGACAGGCCCTTGTGCTCTTTGAGAACGAAGAGCAAGCCACCGAGGCCCTGGTGTGCAAGCATGCCACATCTCTCGACGGGTCCATCATCCGAATTTCCTTCTCTCAGTTGCAGAGTATTTAGGATCTCGACGAAAATTGGTACCCTTTTGTTATGCTCTATTTCTCTCTTTCTTTGCTCCTAGTGAGGCTTTTGCTACTGCCCATGATGTGTAATGATCTCCCACGGGACGGGAAGGGTCCAACATGAGGAGGCTCGGACCTATATTTGGGATTTCCACCTGTAGCATCTCTCTTCCTGTCTACCTTCTTTATGTAATTGCTAGAATTGTAATCTCAGCTTCCCATCTCTCTCTCTCTCTCTCTCCTTTTCTCCTTGTGCATCTGATGTAGAGGTTAATTTTGCCCGCTTCTACTTATGCATTTGATGATTATTTCACCATCTCCATTTTCTTATAACGTTGTTCCATGTATTCCACCCAGATTTTGATCGCTTCAATGATTTCAAATTTTGGTCGATGTGTTTCTGCAAGGTGGTAGAATCTTATGGTTCTGTAGCTGCTGGTGTCAGAGGGGGTCATATTCGATTCGTTTCGTGCTGTGCCCCTTTCCGATCTTTTGAAGTTTCTCAATCCCGATATTCAGTATCTCTTTTGATGCTTAGGATCTTCATGTTAATTTCATAGAATGTTAATATGATGACCAACTTGAGTACAACCAGATTAGTATCATAAAGTCAGGACGTGAATGTTATCGATTGGTTTGCATTGGGTTGATATGATGTAAAATGATGGAACAATATCACTATTTCTGCCAGTGGCCGTTCTAATCAACACTCTTTTACTAAATTGTTACTTTTTCACTAAAGGCATATTTGGTAACCGGGTTGGGTATCCCTGTCTGAACAGTAGATGTTTGGATGGTTTGAAGGATCATAGAGGGTGGGAATGATAAATGTGTTGTGATGTGAAATTGATTATGCGTATATTAACTTTTTAATGATATAATATATTTTCTATATCAATATTTTTATTTGAATGTGGTTAAAAAATATTAAAACAAAGGAATTGCACGGTTTATACAACTAATTCCAACCTAAGAATGCATGGAGGCAGCTTTGCTACCAAACATGCCCTAAGGCTTTGTTCAGCAGGGCAATAGGGATTGGAATAAGGGCTATGTTCCCCTTCCTTTGGGGGTACGATTGTTCCCCCTCGGTTGTCTCGCTCTTCCCATCATGCTATTCTCAACCTGGAATAAGGGTGATGCCTATTCCATATGCCCAACTTGTCCCACCATCGATCATCCCTTGCGTAAAGCTTCATCAATGAGCCCTTATCCCTGATGACATTCTTGTGTGTGCTCGACCTTTTCCCTTGTTCTCTGCAGGTTGTCCTTACCATCTGGCTTTCCCTCGCTTGTCTTGGAGCTTTTTACTATGGTTGCACTAGAGCCGTTGGAGGTACATCGAGGTCTTTACTCTTTGCCACAATCTTTAAGTAGATGTGTGGTGCTCTTGGGGTTGCTTGTGTTGTCTTCTCCAATGGAACTTGGTCACGTATCTAGGGTTTTGGGGGATCATTAAAGCTCTATAAAAAGGCCTCAACGGCTCCCTCCAACGGGAACTCCTAATCCCTCGTCGAGTTGTTCATCCCATGTTGTTGTATTAACATTTCTTCCTCTTATGGGTCTCTGGTGTATGAGATATGCTTCGTCCTTTGATCTTTCAGGTTTACGCTTGTTAATGTTTTCTTGGGATTGACCGTGCTTTGGGTCTCAGAGAATGCATAGTTGTAGAGGGACATCATTTGTTGGGCTTTTGAAGGGTTTGATTTCAGAAATGAGTAGGTTTTGAGGGGTTTCAATGCACTTGTGTTGTGCATCTTATTCAATTTTGCAACTTAACCATTTTTCAGTTATGTGGTTTGGTTCCTCATTGTAGTTATGTCTGATTTTTAGTCTATGCTTTTATGCTGTTATAAATAATGAAATTTTTGATCTCCTTTTCGTAGGTATCCCATCAGTTTTACATGTTTATTAGATCATTTATTATTAAGAAAAAGACTGATTTAGTTCTTCAGCATTGAATTTTTCCTCATATCAGGTAGTTATTGCAAATGTTGTTACTTAGCTATACTGCAATATGATTTTATTATTACAAAGTCAAGGATCATAATCGTTACGAGTTTATTATCATGTCCAAATTGCATAGTTGTTGCACATGTTACTTAGTTGTAATGCAATATGGTTTTATTTACAAACACAAGGATCACAATTGTTTCACATAGTTGTTACTTGTTAGATTCATTGCAATGTGCATATGATTTTATTATTATAAGCTCAAGGATCATCAACGTGCCCTAAGAATTGAATACAAGGATGCATTGTTGGGATGTCTAAAAAAGGTCCATGTATATGACATAATGCCGTAAGGGTCTGTTCCGTTGCTGGGTTGGATTGGAGTACCCCTGTGAATAGTAAACTGTGAGGAGGGTTGAGAGAGTTGGAAAGAGGGATACACCGATGTACCTCAACTCAACCCTGCAACCTAACGAAGCCTAAGAGTCATTAAATAGTTTTTGAGAAACTCTTGCATTCTGAAATGGATCATACAATCACTGCATCAGATCTACAAAGAATGTGCTGCAGCCGAACCTAAACGCCGCTGTAATCAGGACGAAGAAATCCGAATCCACTCTCCGCAGGATCTGCCGATGGAGCGAAGCACCAATTCCCATCGCTGGTAGAAGGTGCGTGGTGAGGGACATCCCTCGTCGGTGGGAGAGCGTTGGCGGCTCCGGCAACGTCGAGTTCTGCATCCTCAGGGAAGTTGAGCTTGGCCTTGCTCCCACGGAAGCGGAGGGCAGCCGCGTCGTAGGCCCGTGCGGCGGCTTCGGCGGAGTCGAAGCTTCCGAGCCACACTCGCGAGGCCTTGTTTGGGTCTCGGATCTCTGCCGCCCATCTACCCCAGGGACGCTGCCGGACGCCGCGGTATCGCCGAATCGGCTGCGGCACTGGGTGCTGGTGTTGAGGTGGCAACGGCGGCGGGAAAAGCTTTGCTGTCGTCGTGAGAGATTGACTACAAAAATCTGGTAATTCGAATTCGACAAAAACAAAAGCAAGTTTCAAAATCAACGTTACAGGAACTTCCACGTAACTACCGAAAACTATAGCTGCATGCATATAATATTTCTTCACAGAAAGGGCAAAAGAAACGTTTCTTTTATGAAAAGATCGGAACTTTAGCTTGCGAAACAATTCATTCTTTTGACCGTGGACGTGAGTGCCTAAAGTAAGGACAAGTACAATGCAGCCTATTACTAAAATAAATAGGTGGTAATAAAAGAAAAATATCTTTATGTAATTACATATGTTATAATCGTGAAAGTTGAATAATAGTCAGAGCTGTTAACAGTCACGGCAATCAGTTCATCTTCTAATGTCCATTCTGGTGAGCAGGAAAAGATGGTAAATCTCTTTTCACTCAGAAGTCACAACTGATTAATTTTGCATTGCCACTTTTCTATAAAAGCTAATCTTTTTGGGTGCATTTGGTACGCGAGTTAGGGTGGTTAAACTGGTAGATGTTAAGTTATTCTTGAGTTTTGGTGTATAAATAGTGTATTAAACAGGGGATGGATTTGTTGTGAGTTTGTTTTGATATTATTGTACTGAAGTTTGGAAAAGTAAGTAGTTATTGTGATGTGATTGTATTGAAGTTCGGAAAAGCGAGTAGAAATGGAGTAATTTATAATTTTTATATGATATGATGGTATAATATATTATTTTTTGATAGAATTGACGAAAGAGAATTGATTTATTTAATAGATTAAAAAGGAGAAAAAGTCAGGCCTTAATGAGAGAGAGAAATAATGGGATAAGGGAGGTAAACCCTCAACCCCCTACCTGAACATGCACTTCAGGTTATGCAATTTACACCTAAAAATATTTCTAAAAGGAATTTTTTTCTTCTAATTATGCCCTTCCGAGACCTTTCAAGTCCTTTTTGCAATTACACTTGTTTCTCAATATTTTTACAAAATTCACAGTAGTGCCGTTCCATTACCGTCTTGGGATTTGGTACCAGTGTCTAAACCTAGTGTAATGTACCAAGCTTACGTTCCTGGTTTATTAACGAAAAAAACTATGCTAACACATTATTGAGTTCGGGTCCAAGTGGATCTGTTCACAACCACTCAAAATGTTTATACTAAAAGTTGTCAAGTAGCAATCCCACCACTTATAATCCACACCCGTACTTTTGTAAGTTTTAATTGTGAGACTATGTTTGAAGGTTTAGGGTTGAATAATCAGCATTTGTCTCACATATTATCACTATATAGCTATGAATTTGACATTACCTCCCAAGCACGACGCTGCCCGAACGTCGCCCGGCTCGACGGCCCTCTGCTCCTCGTCCCGCAGCCTCTTCTGCCGAAAGGCTCCCTCGCTATCTTGTAGTGATGTCCCGCACATGACCTCCACAAGTGCCGATACCATCACCGACGTCTCCGTCACGCTGCTGCAGCTTGTGAACATCTCCGGCATGCCTCCTCCGGTGCCGCGACGCTGCTGCTGATCCCCAGCCATTCAGCACGTGCCCTCCCGCCAAAAACCGTTAGGAAATATATGCATGGGAGTTCCTCAGGGGTCCGGTGTGACTCTTATATAGGTTTTGATGCGTGGTGAAAGGAGGCAAAGGGAAAGTTGAGATCTGTGATGGCGATGGTCCATCGTTACTGGAATGTTATGGGTAACGGTTTATATGGACTGTAAGGGAAGGTTCGGAGGTTTTTTTTTCAATATATATTATATTGGCCTCCTCGACGTCATTGCGGTCGTAATTGTAGTCTGCTTTATTCTATTATTATTAGAGTTTAATGGGTCCCGTGCCGTTTTCGAGGCTTTTTTTATTTTTTTGAAAAATATCATCATGTATATTCATCCCTATATCCCTTCTATATGCCAATCAAATTTCATCAGAAACAGAGACTCCTACGGCCTCTATCCAGACAGTCATTTTTTAACGGTAACAAGATTTTTTAAATTGACACCATCTCGATGGAGGCCGTAGGAGTTTCTGTCTCTTACGAAATTCGAATGGTATATAGGAGAGATATATAGATGAATAAACTCTTATTATTATTATGTTGGTATTTTATATGGTTTTTGAGCGAAGTACCTGCGGCTCCCCGCTTTTGCAAAGAGGGCGTGAATGACTGAATGCGGATACCATTCGAAAGTTTGTTACATAAACGATATTAAAATCGAGGGAAAAATGATGTCAGTATTACCGTCGATGTTGAGCTATCTCGACGTTTAAAAATGTCGAGGCCTTGTAAGAAGGAGCCTACTTGGGAATCGACTTGTCTTGGTGCAACGTTGAATGCCATAATATATAAGAAGCCATATGCGCCATTAGTGTTGCAGATAAAATCTTCTGCTGCTATTACAACACCTACTTTAACGCAGGTGATTTGTTGGATGGGGATCAGATGACTCTGGGACTCGTGCCGACCATCCCCGCCCCCTTATGAGGGTCGTCCGATCCTTCATCCAACAAATTCCTTGCGTTACAACAGGAGCTGTTACCATCGTGGATCTGTTTCCTTATTATTGAACATGGGATAAGTTATCAACACGTTCAGTTGTCGATGTGTAAAATACATGGATGAGTAGATTTGCTGATCAGTTGTTGAAACATATATTTATATCAATGTGTAATTGTCGAGAGAGGTATTGTGGAAAAAAATCGTATTCATAATTTGCCACCGTGGAAGCTCACGAAGAAGAAAACACAAAATATGTTGGTCACATCTCATGCAACCACTAGAATAGGAAAGTAATTCAATAAGAAGAAAAATGAATACAACCCTACGCGCTCCATCACTCTATTCCATTCTTATTCTTTTTCTCTCTTTCTTTCTCTCTCTCACACACATTTTGCCTTCTCTTATAGTGCAATGTGGAGGAATCCTCCACTTCCTCTATACATAGCACAAGTACAAAACACATCATCCTATTATTAATTGAACTCTATACATACAATACGACTCAATTCAAAAGGATCAGAAATCCAATTCCTTTAGGATTTGAAAAATGATAATTTACTCACAATTCTAATAGTCTTCCCTTTGAGTGGTGGAACTCCAACATGATCTTCACTTCATCTTGAATATTTTTTGGTTTATCATTGTGATCTGCAAGTCTCCATTGTGGTATCACATAACCTCTCGATGTCCATTGTGGTATCACATAACCTCTCGATGTCAGACACTCTCCTTTTCTTGCTGCCTACTTCTAAAATATACGATAAAAACATCCCAGCAAGCATGTGTACAACTTGTTAGACATCCTCTATAAGATCTGCATGTTAATGGTTAGGAGGATTGCTCTCAATTTTTTCAGATCTAGCAAACTAGTTCATATTTCACGTTCTTCGAGGTGATAAGTGAAGATCCAATCTAATTGAGGTATTGGGTAACCTGTGGTAGAGGAAAACCACAATACACCATGCAAAGGATGCCCAATAAGATGCCCCAATAAGATTTACTTGCTCATGATGTGACTGGTGACAAAGCTTGAACATTTACTTAGACAAGCATTATAAGTATAGACAACAAGATCACACCTCTACTGCAGATCGTGCGATCATGAGATGCAAATGTGGTTCACTTTTCTATAGGGGATGTCACACTCTTTGATCATGAGTGATCGTGTTATGCTCTGTCAGATAATACAACATTTAATTGTGCTAGCATGTCCAAGTACACTAAAAGCTTATTTGGTAACTGGGTTGGGTTGGGTTGGGTTGGAGTAAGCTCCTGTGAATAGCAGTTGTTTGGATGGTTAGGAGGGTTGGAATGAGGAATGTGATATGATGTCACACGGTTTGTGATGGAATTCCAACCTAGTGATGCATGAGGATAAACCGGATTACTCGAGGATAACCTGGTAACCAAACGAGCCCTAAGGACACCCAATGACAAACATGATGCCCATAGGCATTGATGACCTATAAGGGAGACTTGTAGATGGCAAAACTAAACCAATATAGAATTAAGACAAGTGAGGATCAATGCGCTAGAACTCTAATCAAGAAGGATGTTATTAGGATTATAACTGGGAACACTATAATTCTGTTATTATAGAGTTAGATTCAATGTAATCCTTCAAGGATATTTGATCAAATCTCATCAAATACTTGATTGATTGAGATTATTGGGATCTTGATTAATTAATTGAGATTGATCTATATCTTTGATGATTATTACAATCAAA
Organism: Ottelia alismoides; assembly: GCA_037367405.1. Lineage (NCBI taxonomy): Eukaryota > Viridiplantae > Streptophyta > Magnoliopsida > Alismatales > Hydrocharitaceae > Ottelia > Ottelia alismoides. Next base: position 64,622 of record JAZKJV010005965.1, on the reverse strand, counting down.
CTAAGCTTGCATTTGTGCCTATAAAAAGAAAGAATGTGGGGGTTCATTCCATGACCACCGTAAGAGAAAACAACAAGAGAGAGAGAGAGAGAGGAGAGAAGATAAAGCTGTACTCTTTTAATTTTTAGTGATTTTTCTTCTTTATTAGTTGTGAGAGGTTGCATAGTGCCGCCATATCAGATGGTTTTCTTCTTCACATACTTCCGTGGTAGTTTATTACATATGTGATACATGTCCCAACAAGAAGTGCATTGCTACGAAGGTTAACTATCAAAATACAGTTATATCTCAATGTACAACATTAAAACTGTTACTCTTAATGATGATTGAAACGCCAACATAGGTGGTAAACTATGGTGTTCATTAGATAAAGTAACTTTGCAGAGAAAAACCTCACTCCACCCATTTAGAGGTAGACAAATGGAGCTAATAAGAAGTAGAGATTATAGTGGCTGCTTGCAAGCAACTCTCCTTCCCCAAGTGGTTTCTCTGATAAAGGATGATTGATGATCTTTGCTCTCCCATATGGGGGTAAAGGTATTGAGTCATGAACTAACCACGATGAAGCATAATGCATGTGTAACTTTGTTGGGATGTTTGATGTAATTTGATGGTCAATATCAAGTTATATTAATGCATCTCAATTCTTAGAGTTCAATGTTTCAACCTTGTGGGGTGTTGTTCAGTCTCATGTTGTGGAATACCAAAAGTGGCACTTGGCTTTTATACAGGAAGTCCTGAGACTAGTCTGAAAATAAAATAGAGAGGACTTTTGACCGCAACACACATGCATGCGCTCGCCTTGTCACGTCGGGCTGAGCGCAGGCGGGAATGCAGGTGCAACATGAAATAAAGACCATATCAATTTTGTGTAACCATGGATTGGTTTGAATTCCAAGGAAAGCACTCCTTAATCCTCTCATGTTACGTAACTACCTCGACGGCTTTAATTATCACTTTAAAAGCCATGAACTAGTGTTACGAACATTTATGGCTCTCATTCCCACAACCTCTCTTCTCCCTTTCGTGATCTTGGGCTTCGTTTATGGAGGTGACTTCCAAGGATACTCAGGCACAGTGTGCACCGTTGATGATCGTGGAACCGTCATCCCCTGTGAGCGGCACATCAAGGCCATATGCATCGGTAAAGTGGGGCGTGTTGTCTCTCTAAGGGGAGTTTTACAATAGGATGCTTCGGTTGTGATCTCTAACCCCATTTCTTTGTCGCATTGTTTGCCATGATGTTTGTTTTTGTATTTTCCCTTACTCTAATATGCATATTTTTAATATGGGTATTTTCCTTGTCAATAATGATCTGATGCATACAAATACGTTGATTTAAACTAGAAATATGTTGTAAATCTGAAATATGTTTGTATATGCATGTCGTATTTTTATACAATCTTGGAGAGGCAAATCTATAACGTGATAATAAAAATGCCTGATTTGAGGTTTTGGTCTCGAGTAGATTTCACTGGTATGCCATAGAAATTCGGGGGCTAGAATTTCTAGCGTTGGCAACAACACATGAAAATCTGATTGACTACGATTGGCCTGATTTCCATTCTGGAAGTCGAGTACCCTAAGGTTTCTGGACAGAATTCAGATCCAGATGTGATCAAGGTGGTATATGCATGAAAAGAATATGGCCGCACGTGTCAGGGGTGCATCCTTATTTCACTATCAAACATTCTGTTCAATGTCTATGGCACATCCACCAATATCGCTAAGAATCTGTGAGAGGAACTGAAAAGAAGTACAACATGGAGGATTTGGGTATTGAAAAATACTCAGAATCTAAGTTCCTGAAATTTCAGATGATTGAGGGGAAATTGATATGAACATGCTCACGAGTTCTTATTGTTTCTCCACGGGTTAGCTGAGGTACAAATTAAACTTCTTGATAAGTTTCAAGTTATATCAATCATTGAGAAATTTCCCAAGTCATGGGAATATTTTAGGAAGCCTCTAAAGTACAGGAAAGGGAACATTTCTCTAGATGATTTAATGATCTCAATAGCTATTGAAGATGAGTATAGGAAACAAAAATATGTGATACCTGTTAACGTGAATCCTAAGGTCAATATGATAACCTCAAAGGAAAATACTGCTAAAAAGAAAAAAGAAAATGAAAGTCAAGGAAAAAATCCAGAAAAAATCAAAGAGCAAACCTTGCTAGTAGTGTAGAAAAGTTGGACACTGGAAGAAGGATTGCCCTTCTCTAAAGACCCAACATAAATCCACGTATGTCACTCCTCAAGCTCTCGTGCTGACTGAGGGATGTAGACCTGGCGATGGGTATGTTTCAGTGAATCTTGAACTCTATATAGTAAACGAGCCTAACGAGTGGCTTGTTGATACTGGTGCAAATGTACACATTTGTACTAACAAAAGCTTATCTGTGTTTTATCAAGCTTCACCGGGTGGAACAGTGATGATGGGGAACATATCTGCAACCAAGGTGCTTGAGTCTGGATGAGTCGAGCTGAGATTCTCAACTGGGCGAGTTTGGACTTTACGCAGGGTGCTAAATGTTCATTATATTAAGAAGAACGTTTTGTCTGGATCTTTATTAGTCAGAGAGGATTTCCAATTAGACTTTAAATGTAATAAAGTAGTTTTTCTGATACATGGTATTTTCCTTGACAAAGGATATTTGACTGATCATGATCTTTTATTTAGAATCAGATGTGACATTGATAGTTCAGTTAATAATATCTCTAGTTTTGATTCATCTACTTATGTCGTTTCAAATATTGAATTTACTGATTTATGACATGCTAGGCTATGGCACATGAATGCCAATTCTATGAAAATAATGATGAAACTTGACCTGATTCTTGATCATACTACAAATAAACTCACTAAATGTGAAATATGTACTCAAGCTAAGTTGCCTAGAAAGCCTTTTCACTCCGTGAATAGGGAAACTTAAATTCTAGACTTAGTACATTCTAATATTTGCGAGTTTGGTGGCGTGATGACTAGAGATAACAACACATATTTTATCATCTTTATAGTTGATAACAATAGATGCTGTTATATTTATGTGCTTAAAATTAAGGATGAAGACATATAAAGGTTTCTTATTTTTAATAATGAAGCATAAATACGAGTTGGTAAAATAATTAAACGTCTAAGGTCAGAGATGGTGAATACACATCCAATATAGTCGATGAATAATGTAAATTATTTGGCATAGTTCATGAGGTCAATACACTTTATTCACCACAATCCAATGGAATAGCAGAACAAAAAAATAGGACCATAATTGATATTATCAATGCATTTTTATAATGTTTCGGAATACCATCTTACATGTGGGGGGAAGCTTTGAATACAACTTGCTATATCCTGAATAGAATACCCTTAAGGCATAAAGATAAAAGTCCATTTGAACTTTGAAGAATTAGGAAGATAAACCTAAAATATCTCAAGGTGTGGGGATGCTTGGCTAAGGTCTTAGTCATAAAACACAAGAAAAAGGAGCTCGAATCTAAAATAGTTGATGTGGTCTTCTTGGGGTATATGGAAAATAGATATGTCTATGATTCTTAGTAATTCAGTCTGAGATCACTGACACAAATACTTATACTATTGTTGAACTTCGTGGTGCTACATTTTTTGAGGATATTTTTCCAATGAAAAAAGAATTCATGAAAATCTGACCAGTGATGTAGCATCCACATCTGTTTCTATTCCACAATAAATAGAAAAGATGCCAAATGTGAGGTCTACCTCTTCTGAACCCAATGAACTTTTGGAGGATGTTGAACCTAGACGAAGTAAGAGGTCTAGGATTGCCAAGTATTTAGGTAGCGACTTTGTATCTCATCAAATCGAGGGTGGTCCTCTCACGTACAAGGATGCCATAGCTTTTACTGAAGCAAGACAATAGGGGGATGCCGTTAAATCTGAAATGGTTTTGATCATTTCAAGTGGCACGCGGGAACTGCTCAATCTACCTCATGGATGTTCCATCTAGGAAGCAAATGGGTATTCAGAAGGAAACTTAGACCGGACTAATCCATAGAAAAATATAAGACAAAACTTGTAGCCAAAGGTTTCAAGCAGAAGGAAGTACTGATTATTTTGATACATTTTCTTCAATTAATAGGATGACTACAATTCAGATGCTCATTGCGTTGGCCTCCATACATGATCTTACAATTGATCAAATGGATGTGAAGACTGCCTTTTTATATGACGATCTTGAGGAGGAGATCTTTTTGGATCAGCCCGAGGGATTCGTAGCATATGTTAATGAAAGAAAGGTCTACAATCTTGTAAAGTCCCCTTATGGACTAAAACAAGCTCTGAAATAGTGGCATGAAAAGTTTGATAAGACTATCCAGTCTTATGACTTCATTGTTCATGAATCCAATAAATGTGTGTATTTTACAATTAAAGGTGATATGTTTATTGTCTTGTGCCTATATATCGATGATTTTTTGATATTCAGATCAAACATAAGGATAGTGTAAGAAATCAAGAGGTTCTTGAGTAGTAAGTTTGAGATGAATGACTTAGGAGTTGCAGATGTGATTTTGGAGCTCAAACTGATTAGATCTACTAATGGAATAGATGTGTCGCAATCACACTATACTGAGAAAGTTCTCAAAAAATTTGGCTATCAGAGCTATAAATATGTATGCACTCTTATGATTAATCTAAACCCCTTGCGAGAACAAGAGTGGAGTACCTATAGCACAACTACGATATTCCTAGATTATAGAAAGCTTGATGTACCTTGTGAACTGTACTCGACCTGCTATTTCATTTACATTCACGAAGTTGAGTAGGTATACGAGCTGTCCTGACCATACTCACTGGGAGGCCGTGGACTGAATGTTGAAGTACCATAAGGGTACTGCACCTCTTGAACTACATTATGGTAAATATCCTCCTGTCTTATACGGATATAATGATGTAAGTTGGATTGGTCAAATGGAGGACTCCGAGAGTAATGGTGTGACTGAGTATGTATTTACCCTTAAAGGTGGTACAATCTCATGAATGTATGTGAAAAATACCACCTTGGCTTAGTCTACTTTTGAGGCAGAACTTTGTGCTTTAGACACAACAGGTATATAGGTTGAATGGCTTAAGGAGCTTCTCTCTAAGATGCCCATGGTGGGTAAGCCAATGACGACGATTTCTTTAGATTGTGATAGCATGACTAATATTGCAAAGGTAAAGAGTTCAAATTGCAATAAAAAAACTAGAAGAACATATCTATAAGTCTATTAGGGATTTGGTATCTTCTGAAATGATTACTGTAGAATTTGTTGGTACCAAAGATAACACGACAGATCCACTTACAAAGAGACTTGATAGATCTTTAGTCCAAAAATCCAGACTTGGGATCAGGCTGAAACCAACTGAGAGTTTATCCGCAGGAGAAACCCAACCTAAATGAGTGGAGATCCCATAAACTAGGTTCAATAGGAAAACAAACTAGATGGGGAACTGCTTGGCCCTCATTATGCAATACTTTGCATGCGAGTTCAATCCCTGAAAAGTCAAGTGCCTGAAAGCTGCAGGAAAAGGTTGAGCATCATGTTCTTAATGGATCCAGGCTTTTTATAAGCAGGATGTGAGCAGTGCATCCTTGGAGAATGCCACCTATATGAGTATTTTTATGGTCGCAAATAAAGGATGAGGGTTTATTCTTAATATACTCATGAAACATGGAATGATGCATGGTTATTAATAGCACCAAAACTAGAAGATTGTCACCATAGACTTCACTCTGTTGTTACCACTCAAAACCATTATATTAAAGAATTAAAGTTCAAGACTTACTTCACTTTATTCATGTGATGGTGAAAAGGGGTAACTCAGGTAAAGGTTCAAATCATAAGTTACCTTAATTGAACGCAGAGTGTGGAAACTCGAGATTTTTGGCTCTTCATGTTTCAACAGTGAATTAATGGGGAATTGTTGGAATTAACTTTTTTGGGATATTTGATGCAATTTTATGATCAATATCAAATTATATTAATGTATCTCAATTCCTGGAATTCAATGTTTCAACCCTATGGGGGTGCGTTCAGTCCTACATCACGGAGTGTCAAAACTGGTACTTGTTTTTTATATGAGAAGTCCTGAGATCAGTCTAGAAATAGATTAGAGAGGACTTTGGATCACCACACACGTGCATGCCCGCCCGCTATGCTGACTCGAACTGGTTCGGGTGCGGCTGTGGCCGCAGCTGCATCTGTGACATGAAACAAAGACCGTGTCAGTTTTGTATAACCACAGATTAGTTTGAATTCCAAGGAACATGTTCCTTAATCCTTTCACGTTACGTAACTGTTCGACGACTTTAAGTATCACTCTAAAAGCCGTGGACTAGTGTTATGAACACTTACGACTCTCAATCCCACCGACTCTCTTCTCCCTCTCACGATCTTGGACCTCGTCTATGGAGGTGACTTTCGAGGACGTTCAGGTATGATGCCCACCGTCGACGACTATGGAACCATCGTACCCTAGGAGCAACACGTCAAGGCCCTGTGTGCTGGTAAAGTAGGGGGCGTTGTCTCTCTAAGAGGAGTCTTACAACATGACACTTCGATTGTGATCTCTAGCCCTCTATTTCTATCGCATTATTTTCCATGATGTTTGTTTCCGGATTTTCCCATTGCTATAATATGCATATGTTTTAAATACAGATATTTTCCTTATCAATAGTCATTTGGATGCATACTTACGTTGATTTAAACTAGAAACATGTTGTAAATATGATTTCTGTATGTATATGCATGCCGTGTTTTTCTACAGTGCATGCCCAACTAATTAAAATGGCCACAAAGCCCGTAAAGCATTGAGCAATCTAACCCGAACAATAGATCCAAACCCTGAGTAATGGGTGACCATCACAAAATCAAGCAGATGCTTTTGGCATCAGGAAAGCCAACTGAGAACCTTGATAATGCTAGATAAATATGCTTTAATCTACCAACAATCTCGCAACCACAATGATAATCTTGAAAGTTGAGAACCGTAAATTAGTCTTTATAAACTAAGTCATTGACTATCAATAGATGTTGACAGAAGACCAACCATGCACGACATTCTTGTGCATTGGAGAGTCCAAACCCTCTCCCTAGGACATACATTTTCAACATCTTAACCTTATAACCTTATCATGTTAATCATTTGTTCGCGCTTTCCCTTACAGTCTCTTCTTAGTGATTGGCAAAGACATCACTGAGCTTTTGAGTTGTTCGTACCCTTATATTTGAGACTGTAAATAATAAGATGTATTTCATTGCTCCAAGATGGTAGTCAGGAATGCAAAGGAAGAAAGGGGAAGGAAAAAAACTTTAGCTTAAAGGATGGATACATCGAAACCAACTCCGACCAAGTAAAAACTCATCGAGCTCCCATCACACATCCTAAAAATTTACTAACTTAATGAAAATGCACTAGGGGGAGGTCAACAATGTCTCTGAAGAAGTAGTCCTATTTAAATATATAATCCTGAAATCATCAGAAACAACAATAAAAAACAATCAATACTGCACAAAGATTCATATAGGTTCGCCCTAAACAAGGGCCAAAGTCTTCTGCCAGAGCTTGAACTCCCAAGGGTTTTCAAAAACCCACTAATACATAATAATTCTAATGTAATCCAAACCATTTACAAAGCACCCAACTTATGCCAATTTATCTTCTAGACATGAAGGCGAGCTCCTAACGAGAAGGTCCTAGGGTACAAGACCATACCAAGCATTTATCTTCCGTCGGGGAACAAAAACCATAACGAGAATGCCTCTTAACCAAGAATAAATATAAATATAATATTTTAAATAAAAACTTCTAAAACCTAAAATGAATATGAAATGTAAATTGAGAAATTATATCAAAGTCTTTTGAAGCAAAGATTCAAGTAGCCTAAACATATAAAGAACAAACGACAACTTTGTTAAGCTTTTCTTAGTGCACAAATGAACCATTATAGAATAGAATTTGTTGTGAGCGAGTAGAGAACTTTTGTGCTATTGGTGTGCCTTGAAATGAGTATGAAAGGGATCTTTTTATAGACTTAGAGGAGGTCTAACAAAAAATGACGTGAAATGACAGAAAAATATCCTTCATCTGTTGGTGTACTTTGCATCTTTAGGTGTACCAATGCAACAATAGTAAAATACGCTTCTATATATCAAATGTCAAGGTGTATTGGTGCAAAAGATGGTGTACAATGTACAACATTTATCAAAAATGAAATACTCAAAACAACTAAGTTCGAGAACGACAAGTAAAAAGTGAGTAATGAAGCCTAGGCTGCATTGGTGCAACAATAGAAAAAGCTGATGATCAAAAGAGTTGAAGGGCGTGTACCAATGAGACGGTGTATCGTTGTGGGAGTAATGGTCGTATACTAGTGCGACAAGTGCACCGATGCAACATAATGATTTTCCCTTGGACAATGAGCACTTCAGAGTGTATCGACGCTCAGAGTATTGTAATGATGCAATAGTTCGTAGATGCACCAATGGATGAAGTTTATTCATACAAGGGTTTGTAAATTATAAATTTAATCTATGCTATTTTAAAATATCTCAATCTAAGAAATAATTATAAGTTTCTTTAGGTCTTATTAGGCTTAAAGATCCATAAGCTCCAAGTGTAGTGCTTGATATCCATGTGAATCACTTAATATATTCTCATATCAAACCCACTTAACATTTTTGATATATGTAATAAGCACTAATCATAAATAAAACCATTTTCTATTTTTTATTGATAATTATTTGTTGTTATCAACCAAGGTATGCTTCAACAAAATCCTGGTTATTACAAAGACAAAATTTTAAGCCACATCTCCCCCAAAACTTATCATTAATTCATGAAAGAGTTTATTAATAAGGTGACAAGAGATACTCATGTTTCTATCCCAAAATAGAGGATGCATGGTCTATTTCAAAAGGAGAGAGGTTGAGGCTATGTATTGTAGACTTTCCCTAGTTTATTAAGAGGCATGAAATAAAATAGGTCTTAAGTGTGGATTTTAATATCTAAGAGCCTTCTCATCATATTTCATAAAGATTATTATATCCCTCAATGAAAAGGATATATATATATCTGTTAAAATGTGCTATATTTTGGAGATTTGAAATCCTTAAATAATATTTGACTTTGCTATATTTCTAAGTATACTGCCCAAGGTGTTAATAGTATTACAAAGAGAAGAGGGAGAGTGGGGCACCTTGTCTGATGCAATGAGATGGTTTGAAAAAGCCAACAGAGATGTTATAATTATTTTTAGAGATATTGATTGCTCTCCCTAAGAAAGTTTAAATTTATTGGATGGATATTTTCGAGTAACAAAGTTCAAGAGCAACTACAATGGATCTCCACTGAAGGGATGGCCTTTCTAAGGTCATTTTTTAGGATAACAGATTTAGTCTTGCTATGTCTCCACTTGGGCATAATTTCAAAGGTGATTGTTAAGGTATCGGGTTAATCTTGTGTGTTTGTGTGTGAATGAGAGGGATGTTCTATTAAAGTTTTGAGACCCAATGATTTTCAAAGATTTTTGAGATGATCCTCAAAGGGACATTAATTAAGCTAATGTGTTGATAATTACTAATGCCATGGGGGTAACCATTTTTAAGGATGAGGATTACAAAGGAGTTGTTTATGAACAGGATTCCACGTAGATCAAAGTTCTTGTAGAAAATATGATGTCCCGTAGACATAAATTCAACTTTGATTATACTCCCAAACATTTTCTGGAAATTTTAGGGATGTAACGTCAGGACCATGTGACTTCAAGAACTTTAGTTGCTAGACCATTTTAGCTACCTCATCCTTTTAATTGGAGCGGTTAAGTCTTCAAGGTTTTCTAGATGTCTAACTAGCGAGGGGCATAGGGTAAGGGTATTTGTTAGTTTTGGAGGCCAGAGTTTAGTGACTTTGGAGATACTTACAACTCATTGTGGGTGAATCCAAAATATATACTATATAATATAATAAAAATATAGAATAGAAAACTATTTTTTTGGATTTTTATAGAATTTTGTATTGATTTTATAGTATTTTTAGGCTTTTATGATTTTCAGTATTTTCTTTTTATATTTTGTTGTATTTTTGGTCTGAAGTTGGTATATATAGTAATATATAATCTTTTTTTGGAATTTTAAAGTTATTTTTATATTTTTTTAAATATTTTTATATGTAAATAGGGAATAAAATGTTCCTATATAGTTTTTAATAAAAGGGAAAATACCATAAAATGACAACACAAAATATAAGCATGAGCAATCATGCTAATAGTCATCTACAATAATTTTCTAAGAATTTTAGAGCATTGAGGCTATTTAACAAAGATTAATATGCAAAGAAATAAATACGAGCATGGAATGGGTATTTTTGTAATAAAAATAAATAACAGAGCTCAACATATAAATTTCTCCAAAATATAACACTATGTTTATAATTTTAGGACGTAATATAAATAACAAAAGTCAACAAGGATTTTGTGCAAAAAGCCTGGACGCATCACGTCGGTGACCATGTGAGGAGACCTAGCAAAGGAACTATATGCAAATGTTACAAAGTTGGAGGTCCTACTTGCAAATATTACAATAGTTAAACAACTGCAGTTGAACGACTAAATATTAAACAAAAAAATACAAAAAGTGTATGGGAGTCTGTGTGTGTGGGGTGATTATATATGCAATTACCCACAACATGGCACTGATCAATGGCCGAGATCTCTTCACTTAAGTGTATTCGATGATCCACGTTGCACCATATCTGTTTGCTGATCAAAGGCCAAGATTAAATCTTAAATCTCATCTGACGGTTGAATCCAGCCTTGATCTGATGGTGGTCTTTAAAACTGGAGCGACCCTAAGATCCAATGACTGGGAAGGTGGTTGGATGAACTTAAAAGAACATCAGGGAGCTGCTGCTCCGATCGTCGAAATCTTGAGCCTCTTATCGTCTTCTTTTCTGCTGAAATACTCAGTGGCTTCATGCAGGCGATTCACAGCTAGTGATGGCGTCAGAGATGTCCATGACTTATCGATGTTGTCTTGGAAGCTCGATGAAGTTTAGGCTCTAGGGAGTGTTGTTCTTGGATGCAATACCCCACAGATGGGGTCTTCCAGCATCGATTCATGCATAAAAATATTTATGAGGCTCTGGAGGAGCTAGCTGGGCTTTTATTTGATGGAATGGGGTCAAGATGAGGTGGAGTGGCTACTCTCCAGCAAAAGGCGGAGGAGGGAGAGCAACATACTCAACCCAAGGTAGATTGAGGTGATCTGGGAAGCTATGAAGGTGGAGAAAATGTAGGGGAAGACGGTGAAGGTTGAAATAGAGTTGGAACAAGGCATAACATGTGAAGACAAAGGTCGAAGCTTTAAAGCTTGGACGAACTTAAACTAACTATTTATGCAGTAATTGATAATAAAATGAAAAAAATACGAGAAATGAAAGGCGATAGAGAAATCTACCCAGGAAAGCAGTAAAAAAAGATCAAACATGCTCAAGAACATGGAGCAGAGGCCATTGCCGAAGCAGGCTCTAGCTTTGGGGATCAACTCCAATGACACTCACACACGCTGCAAATCTCATGAGGACATTGATGTCACCAAACTCAACTCGATCATGCAATGACCTAGGGTTCCAATGTGCAAAGAAGGATGAAAAATCAAAAAGTCGATGAGGTCCTATTATTTATAGACATGGATTTGGCAAAAAGGGCGAAGAAGATTGCGTGAGGATGAGAGGTGGTAGGTGAGGGCTATGGGGCTGATGTGGAGCGAGGATGACTGATATGGTAATTGGGAAGAGATCGAGGAGGAAGATAATATGGAGGAAGGAGGATAAATTGGTGAAAATCAACAAAAGGCGAGCTATGGTTGGTCCACATGGACCACTAGAAAAAGGGAAGTCAAAAATCCCTTATTAATTCGATTAAAATTAATAAGTACTTTTATTAATTTTAGATTAAAACAAAAAAATATTTCTTATTTTATATACTATTTTATAGATATTTTTATTTATTTTTAAAATACTTTTTATTAGGTGCCATCATTTACATGTATATACATATGTATAAATACATGTATTTAGTGTGTATTTTTTACTTTGAATTTTATATTTTATTATTATATGCATGTATAAATACATATTTAAATGTTTTTATTGTATTTTTAATTTAATTTATTTATTTAAATAAATATGTATACATATTACATAGGTATAGTTTACATATACTTTATAATACTTTATTTATTTAAATATAAGTTTGATGTTTTTATTTTATGTTTATTATTTTATTTTATTTCAAATAATATTAACAAGCATATAAAAATATAAGAAAGCTAAAAAAATATAAAGAATAGATATATTGAATATAATATAGATGTATACACTACAATTGGAACCCGAAAGCTAACTTTTGCATCTTAACTCTATTTTTAATGAAACCATCTTCTTTAAATAGAAAATTAAATTTTATGAACAATAAAGGTGAGTTTGGTCAATTTTGAATATTTATGGAGGAGATCCATGTCTGTGAACTTTTGTTTGCGTCCTTTTGTTCTGAGTGTTCAAGGTGCATTTTATATTATTTTTTATGCCAAATTAATTTTGTATTCTTTATATTTTTATGTACAACTTTTATGTTGAAGGTTTTATTTTTTGATGTGTATAAAATGAAAAATAAAATAGGACCCAAATGACTATTTGTTAATGAATCAAATTGGGGTTTTATGGGTATTTTCTATACAATTGAGTGACCTATCTCCCCATACTTTATTCCTTGTCAATTGCGTCAATATTGGCCTAGTCTCAGGGTCTAGGGTCATTCGGTGTCTTTGGCACTTCATTTATTTTTATTTTCTTTCCTTTATTCTTTTATTTTTGAAATATATGCTTTAATACAATATTTATCAATCAATTTATGAGTGTTATTTTGCAAAAATTAATGATATTTACACGCATTTAGATAGTGATTTAAGGTCAAAGAATAAATGTGATGAAATGAAGACTCATCAGTATCTCAAAAAGCCATTTTTAGACAGCCAATCCTTGGTGACTAATCGATTTTGGTAGTTGATTTGTCGAAAGAAACCAATATATTTAGTTGCGTTTCCCTCGATAGTTAGAAAACCTTCGATGTGATGTTCATCGCGATATTATTAATAAATGGTCATCATCATCAATGGCAACAAAATAATCATGGGAATATAATTCAAAAAACATTTTTATTGAATACAAGTGCTAGAGGAGTACCTGGAGTGGTCGGGGACTTATCATTTCCTTTTACTTGATTATACAAGTGCTAAAAGAGTACATGGAGTGGTAGATAAGCTGGGGCGTGGATGAGAATGGCATGGTGGCAAGGGTTACAGAGCTTGGAATTTCCACCAAGGGTTTGATGGTTGCAACATACTTGCAATCTTCAGACATGGAAGGCACCTCAAAGTCTAGAGGTACCAATGGTGTAATGGGAAGACCTAAAACCTACTTCCAATAGGGGTCCGCTTCTTAAGTGTGCTTTGCATCAAAAGCATACGACTATAAGTAAAATGTTGTTAACATGATGAACAATGCATATATTAAAATGTAATTCCACGGATTCAAATGAATTAACAGGAAAGCATCACAGATTAAAATCATTTTAATCATGCATTTCCATTTGGTTATCCGACTACAACATGCAAGTAGGAACCGATTAATAAAATCGAAACAAAGATTAGGGCGTGATCCAGAGAAAGTAAGGAAATAAACAAATTGCGGTAAACATAGTAAAAGAAGAATAAGGTTAGAGATCACCGAAGCGTCCATGAAATGGACTGTCCTTGGAGAGGATATTGCCCCCACAATACCGGTGCATAGGGTACTGGCGATCCGCTCCCAGGATATGATGGCACACGATTTTCATCTACGCACACCGACGAGATTGTCCTCGAATGTACCTCAGAGAACTGCAGCCGAGAGAAAGAGATGCATGTTCATCCACGAGAGGAAGAACGGGAACAGAGGCATGGCAACGTGAGAGGATTTTTCTTGTGAGTGAAGAAAAACAGCGTGGGGAAAGGGGTATACAAAAGAAGAGCTCGTGTGCCCTAGCGCGATGTACCTTTTGATTTCCGAAAATGCCTCTCAACGAGCGTGCCCTTTCGGATTCCAAAAATGCGACTAGAACGAGCGGATTGGATCAAGTCAGATTCCAAATGAAACTCGCAGCAAAAGTATTGAGATCCGAATTGACTCTTCCAAGCCCGAGCCCGAGCCGGTGCCAGTGCCGGTGCCGGAGCCAGAGACAGCGGAGCGCGCGCACGTGTGGTCCTCCATCCCTCCTCTCTACTATTGCTACAAAAGCTTAGGGTGTGAAGTCATATATTAGCTCACCAAAAGTTTAGAGATACTAGGTATGGTACTAAACTTTCATTCATGCTTTTTCATGTTTCAAATTTGGGAATTCCCAACTTTCCCTCCAAGCCATTTGGTTTCCCAATTGAAACCAAATTGACTCTTATAGTAATTACATAGGTTTTCAAATTCAAACTTAAATTACTTATTTTAAATACAACAATCCCCTACGAATTCACCAATTTGAAAAAGAGATTCAAAGAGAGTTAAAACACATCTTTCGGCTGTCACACTTTGCTTTTAGTAAAGGTACCTTCCGGTTTGAACCTTTACCTGAGTTTACTACTTTCACTTTAACAGGAACGAAGTGAACTACATCTTGAACTTTAGACCTTGGTGTTAAAGTATACGGTAGAAACAACAAAGTGGTGTTCTTGGTCCAATCTTCAAGGTTGGTGCTCTTAAAGGTCATGCAACCTTATCCTGTTTCATGAGTATGTTCAGAAAAGATCCTCTTCCTTTAACTGCGGCCCACAATAACACTCACATAGGTGGCGTTCTCCAAGGATGCACTGCTCACATCCTGCCCAAAGGCTTGAACCCATTCAGAGCCTATGCTCTTCTTAAACTTGCAGCTTAAATGGCACTCAGGCTTCTAGGGATAAGACACTAATGCATAAGCATTAAACTAAGAGTGCCAACCAATTCTCCAAATAGCTTGTTATTACCACATTGAATCTATTGTGGGATCTCCACTCAGATAGGTTGGGTTGCTACTGTAGAAGAACTCCCAATGGGTCTCAGTCCCATCCCAACCCTAGACTTTAGGACTAAAGATCTATCAAGTCCATTAGTCAACGGATTTGCCGTGTTGTCCTTGGATCCAACAAAATCCACAGCCAACACCCCTCGAGACACCAAATACCTCAACGTCTTAAGTTTGATTTGTACGTGTATTCTTGTTTTCTGATTGAACTTTGAACTCTTGATCTTGGCAATTGTGGTCATATTATCACAATGTACTGAGATCGCAAGAACTGGCTGACTCACCATGAGAATTTCAGACAGAAGTTCCCTTAGCCATTCAGCCTCAATTCCAGTGGTGTCCAAAGCACACAACTCAGCCTCAAAGATGGATCGAGCTAGAATGGTCTACTTCACAGACCTCCAGGAGACTGCATCGCCTCCAAGGGTAAAAACATACCTAGTGACACCATTACTCTCAGACTCCTCTATTTTCCCTACCTAGCTTGCATCACTATATCCTTCTAGTACAGATAGATGTCTACCATAATGCAAACTAAGGGAAATGGTTTCCTTCAAGTACTTCAGTACTCTATCTATAGCGTCCTAGTAAGTACGATCAGGACAGTTAGTTTATCTACTCAGCTTTGCAACCGGGAATGAAATATCAGGTCTCATGCAATTTGCAAGATACATTAAACTTCCTATCACTTGTGAATACCCTAGCTGAGCTACAGGTACTCCACTTTTATTCTTAAACAACATTTTGGATGAATCAAAAGGAGTGCTTACAGCTTTGCAATCTTGATATCCTAATTTCTCAAGTACCTTCTCAACATAGTGAGATTGAGAAACTACAATCCCATCAACTGCCCTTCTCAGTTTAAGACCCAAGTCACATCAGCAACATCCATGTCCTTCAACTCAAACTTGCTACTTAAGAATGTCTTATTCTCATTAATAATCCTTATATGTGATCCAAATAACAATATGTCATTAACATACAAGCACAAGACAATACACTCATCACCTTTCACCTTGGAATAGACACACTTATCAGATTCATGAACCTTAAAGCCACATGACAAAATAGTTTTGTCAAATTTTTCTTTCCACTGCTTTGTTACTTGTTTCAATCCGTAAATGGATTTAACAAGCTTGCAAACCTTTCCCTCATTCCTAGGAGTTACAAGCCCATCAGGTTGATCCATATAGATCTCCTCCTCAAGATCGTCATGCAAGAAGGCGGTCTTTACATCCATCTGGTGGATAGAAAGATCATATATAGATGCCAATGCTATGAGCATCCAGATTGTGGTCAACCCAGTCACAGGGGAATAAGTATCAAAATAATTGATACCTTCCTTTTGCCTAAAGCCCTTGGCAACAAATCTGGCTTTATACTTTTCAATTGATCCATCAGACTTAAGCTTTCTCTTAAACACCCACTTGCATCTAATGGTAGAGCACCCTTCGGGTAAATCAATCAACTCCCAAGTTCCATTAACCATAATGGAATCCATCTCAGATTTGACGGCTTCCTTCCATTGTTTTGCTTCAGATGAAACCATGGCTTCCTTGTAACTTGGTGGACCACCCTCAATCTGGTAGACAACAAGTCACCACCCAGATCCTTGGTTATCCGAGGTCTTTTACTCCTCCTTGGCTCAATCTCTTCTGAAAGGTCATTGGGTTCAGGTTGAGTTTGAACCCCCACATTCATTATCCTTTCCACTTGATCTGGAATAGATCCTGATGTGGAGGTACTCTCAATGGTTAAAATTACGAGGAATCCCAATCTTCATAGGGAAGACATCCTCAAAGAAGGTAGCATCACAGAGTTCAACAATGATGTTAACATCTATGCCTAGTATCTCAGACTGAATTACCAAGAACCTATATACATAGCTATTTTCCAAGTAACCTAAGAAGACCGCATCAAACGTTTTAGGATCAAGCTTCTTTCTCTTGTGTTCTAAAACTAAAACCTTAGCGTGACGTCCCCACACTTTGAGATATCTTAAGCTCGATTTCTTATTTCTCCAAAATTCAAAAGAACACTTTTCCATATGCCTTGAAGGAACCCTGTTCAGAATATGACAAGCCATAATCAAGGCTTCTCCCCACATATTGTTTGGAAGTCCGGTACTCTGTAGGAGAGCATTGATCATGTCAGTTAAAGTTCTATTTTTCTGTTCTGCTATCCCATTTGATTGTGATGAATATGAAGCAGTAACTTAATGAACTATGCCAAATGATTTGCATTATTCATCAAACAAGTTAGAGGTATATCCACCTCCTCTACCTGACCTAAGGCGTTTAAGCACTTTCTCAGTTTGTGTCTCATCCCCATTTTTAAATATAAGAATTTTTTAAGGCTTTATCCTTGGTTTTCATTATATAGACGTATCTGTTGCCATCATCTATAAAGGTGATAAAGTATTTATTATTGTCTCAGATCAACACACCATTAAACTCACAGATATCTGCGTGCACTAGATCCAAGATCTCACTATCTCTAGAGACAGACTAAAAAGACTTCGTAGGTGTCTTAGTGATGAAGCTACGTTTCATCATCTTTATTCTATCATTTTGGCCTTAAAAACCCTAGTAAATGCGTGTAAATAGCATTAATTCATGCATTTTAGCATTCATGCATGGGTGTGTAAATACTGTATAAAATACGGTTTTTAATGCTAAAATTATAGAATAAAGAAAAGAAAAGAAAAAGAATAAAATATTGTAAATATTTTATGACCCGAAACCCCGAGACCTAGGCATCTTGATGAATAGGTCGACAAGGAATAAAGTAGGGGGAGATAAGGGCTAAAACACAGGTAAAATACCTATACATTTTATTCGTTCTTTATTCATTTTGGGACCTATTTTTGGTTCCACTTTTTATACATCAAATACAGAAACTTTGTACATTATAGTTGTAGATAATTTTATAAAGAAAAATACAAAATTGATTTCACAGAAAAATAATGTACAGATAAAAAGTTATGGTCTGAATAAAAATCCAGAATCCCAACTTCCCAGACCCGTATCTCACAAATAAAAACTCCAAATGCAGCGTACTCACCTTTAATTGTATATAGCAGAAAATAAGCTAATTAATGGCGGTGGTTTCACATTTGGCGGAGTTACGGTTTGAAAGTTGACTTTTGGACCCCTATTGTACCTTGTACATATTAAAATATTCAATTTATTATTTGTTTATTATTTATATAATTTTATATTTTTATAATGTTGTAAATAATACTTATAATAATTATGTACATTAAAATCAGAATAAAAACATAAATAAAATACAAATAAAAATACTTGTATATATTATAATACATAGGTATAATACATGTAGCTATACCTATACAAATAACACTTTCATCTTATTAAGTGTATAAAATATATCAGAAAATGAAAATAAAAATATATTTGTGTATATAAAAGTATGTTATAATTTTAGAAAATAAAAACCAAAATAAAATAAGTTAAAAATACCTAAATAAAAATAAAATACGTAAATATATAGATATAGATACCTATAGGGGTATAAATGTAAACTTGTAAAAATATGTATCATAAAAATAATTAAAAATCATATTAAATTAATTCATAAAATAATAAACATTTTTCATTTTATAATTAAAAATCAATAAAATCATCTTCTATTTTTAACAGAATTTATAAGTATTTTTTCCTGCGGATTTTCCTGGTTGGTCCACGTGGACCAACCAGGTGGCTGGAAAGTTGACCCGCTGGTCAACTTCCTGGCCTCCTCCTGCAGCGGGTCAGAATGCTTTTTCTTGATTTTCGCAGCTTTTTGGAGGGCGATCCTTTCACCATTTGAGGTCGGCCTCTTCACGAGATTCGTAGACCTTCATGTGGTCTATCACGCCCAAGCGTTTTTTCGAGGATTGGACCGCGGATACGCTCGGTCCACCTCGTTGAAAGTGCCTCGACCACCATCTTTCAAAAGGGACCCAAAAAGTCCCATTTCATTTTGACCACTCTTCCACCTCCCAATCCCTCAACTGGACCCCTAGCGTGGCTCTTGGTGACAGCAGGAGCACGGAGGGCGCTTCAACGGGACGATTCGGTGTCGAATCGAGGCCGGTCCCCTCGCCGGAGTTCTCGCCGGAGAACGAAGTGCGCGCGCACGGGTGAGGTATTTTCTTCCTTTTCTTCTCTTCTTTCCTCTAAGGTTTGAATGCTAAAAACCCCCAGTAACTTTTCTCTGATCAAGACCCTTGTCGGTTATCCTAATCTTTTCTCGATCCAACCGCGGCCGGCATCGCAGTTCGCCGGCCAACTTCACCATTCACGGCTCAATATTCCCCCTAGCAAATCTCCACGAAGTCAGGGCATTTTGCCCCTGACTTCTTAATCAATTTTTTTGCAGGTGCTCCGCGCTGAAGATCACCATCTGGAGGGAGACCTCGCGCCGCCGGAGAGGAGGGCGCCGCCGCCCGCGCGCCGCCCACGCTCCTGGACAGATCCCGCGCCCCCTGCGCTGGAACAGAACGAGGGGGAGGGGGGGCTACAGCCACCGTCGATCCTCCCCCTCCCCTTTTGATCTCAGCCGCTCAAAGGCCCAAGAAGCCCACCGTCGATCTCATCTCAATTTGGCCATCCGCGCGTCCACGTGGATTAGTGGGGGATTTTGCACCCTCATCCCACTAATTTTGTGTAATTCTCAGAACTCTTTAAGCCTTCGTTTGCCATTTCATTATGTTGTAAATTTATGATAGGGACCCCTGCAGTTTTGCGATTTTGCCCACTTACCCCGGCCAGGTCACGCGCGCAGTGCGTGTGACCTGGGCGTTTTGCACAAGGGCCCCTTGCGGTTTGTTTATTGCCAAAGACTGCTTTAAATTTCTAGTTCAGTTCAAAGCATTAGTGAAAATTGCACAGTTGCCCCTTGGTTTTTGACTATTACGCAACTATCCCTGCCAGGTCCACGTGCTCTGCGCGTGGTCCTTGGCATTTTTGCGGGGATAACCTCGTCTTTCGGGTATTACTTCTTGGTCCCAAAAAGTTTGTTCGCGGAGTATAATTTTTGTGAGAATATTGCGCTCAGGCCCCTCGATTTTTTGAATATTACGAAAATGCCCCTGCCAGGCCTTTCACTTGTTGTTTGCTTGTAGCATTTATTCGAGGCATCATTCTAACTCCAAATTTCCTCAAATTTTGAACTTAAGCTCCTGTTGCATCATATTTCCACGCTATATCTTTATTTTCCATTTTTGTTGCATTTTAGTATTTATAAAAAAACAAAAACTTCCATTTTCAGCACTGTTTGCACTAGAAAATCACTAAAAAATATAAAAACACTCCAAAAAAATTCCAAAAAAATATATTTTGTGTCTTTTAGTTTGTTTTAACTCCCAGCCAAAAATCATCAAAAATCTCAAAAGAAAAACACTAAAAATTTAAAAACACTCAAAAACTTCAAAAAAATATAAAAAATAGTAGAAAAATCCAAAAATAGCAAACTCAGTTCCTGTTTGTTCTTTATTTTGTCCTTTTTATTGGAAAAATAGTGTGAAAAATTTTGGTTGCTGTTTGTTAATTTTAACTTGCATTTTTGTCACAGCCAGCCCTATTTCCACTGTTTAGCCCTATTTCAGTAATTAAAAATATCAAAGACACCTAGAAAAATCCCCAAAAATCACAAAAACAGTAGAAAACCCTAAAAATACCAAAAACATTTTATTTCTGAATTTTTGAGTCTTTTTGTGCATTTTTATAAATGTTTTAGTTTGTCTTTTATTACTTTGCCTTTACTTTCCAATATTGAAAAAGGATAAAAAAAAATATAAAATATAAAATATAAAAATCAGAAAATTAAAAATCAAATACAAAATTAAAAAAAAAGAAATAAAAAAAATATAAAAATCAAAAACCCACAAAATTTTAGATTGGCTAAGTAGCTTGTTAGACCTAGGTTTGGATTTTTATCCGTGCTTTACACCTTTGCTCCTTGTGTTCGACCCCTACTCGCTTGCCATTGTACATTGTTAGTAGGGTATAATAAATTTTAATCCTTGCTATTCATTCTCTGAGTGATTGTGTGGGTTAATTGTTGAAGACCGAGGAAGTTTGAGCAGTCGCACCAGCGACAGTGAGTCTGACTTGTCAGACCGCTATTTAGCGGCTCTCGCGTTCTCGCTTTTCAAATGGCGCCGTTGCCGGGGAGCATCGGCTTGTAGAGTACCTTTGGGTCTTTCTAGTCACTTAGCCATTTTGCTTACTTGTATTTTGTGTATTATTTATTCTGAATTGTCTGACATCTCTTTGTTTTCTTGCGAGGGACCGCCAACCGAGGAGGATCGCCTAGGGGATCCTGAGCAGCCTTGGGAGGAGGAGCCGGCTATTCTACCCTAGCCGGCAGGAGAGAGCAGGAGAACTAGAGAGAGAAAGAGAGTTGTTTTTATTTTTGTGAGAGAGAGAGTATTTGATAATTTGTAATAATACAGGACTTGAACTCTTGGACACTTCGGGCCTAACTTCCGGGTGTTTGTTCACCCGGGGGCTCACCGCAGTTTTGACGAAGTTTTTATCGCTGTCATTTTCCGGTTTTGTTTTCATTTTTTACTTTCTTTTGTGGATTGAGCTCTTAGTTCTAGGTCCTGCTTGATTCGATTAGAATAGGTCCAAACACCTAATTATCTTTGCATGCTCCTATAGATTCGTATTTGGACTTAGACTAATTAAATAGTTAGCTAGTAGCTTCCGATCCACGCGCCGCGAGCTCACACCCGAACAAGCGCTTTCTCCTACTCCAAATGTGTTGGGCAGAGGAGGGGTGAGCCAAGACCGGACACTCGGATTGGGAATTAGTAGCTAGCTTGTGGTTCTTCACGCTAGCAGTTGCCTGTTCTAGGACGATTTCCGCATTGCATAACCGGCATATAGATTAGGTTTATAAATTTCTGCCTTGCATCCCGCATGGAGAGAGCTGGGATTCACTGTAAGTCTTCTCACTTTGCATTCATCATATAGGCACAAAGGTGAGATTTCCATCTTGGTGCCGACTTGCATTGGCTTTTCCCGACTCTTTTCTCCCTCTGATTTTGGATACATTAGGATAAAGAAAAAACAAAATCGTTAGGCGCTTGTTTGAAACTACTCAAAAGAAGCGATAACACAAAAAAATTAAAAAAGGGACTGCTAAGAAAACTTTGACCTAAATAAAAATTGGTAATTGGACTCATTGATTGGGGAGAGTAACACCCTCATTTGTTTTCAGGTTGCATGGGAAGGTCTCCTTCCAAGTGAGTTGAGCGTTCGTAAGGATTAGAGCCCAAAACCCAACTTGTGGCTGCCTTGTGTATCGCCTGGATTTCCGAAGTATTGGCGCTACTATCGTACGTAGTCGAGTAGGGCTTGGTCGCCAGTGGTGACTCACTATTGTGTGAGCACCAACCTTGTCCGAAGTACCGAGCATAGGCCACGCCTTCACGGGGGTGTCTGTCTCACCGGCTGCGTCCGAGTAGGATCTTGCACGCTCACGGGTGATTCCGTTGCGAGCGAGATCCGAAGTATCGGTTTCGCCTATCGGCTTCCCCCCTCTATTTCTTTGGCTGAGTAGGGATCCAGGAAGGGTTACAAGGACCTTAAAAAGCGCAAGTTACAGGTTACACAGGAGGAGGACAAGTACGGGAATACTTTTCCGGCAGTACTCTCGCTCCTATAGGCGTAGCGCTCTAAGGACTCGTTGAAAGATAAATTCCTGAAAACAAGATAAAAATTACAAAGATAAAAGCCGAACCTTCACGGCTTCACGTGTTGAGTTGGTGAACTCCCTTGTATTGTGTTTGATTGCTAATCATATTTAGGTCAAGATCAAAAACCCCGCGCCGTTGCGCAATTTTGTTTTCCCTCCAGTTGACCCTCGCTCATTGTGAGCCTTCTACTGTTTTACATTCCTTTTTGTTCCTTGTTGACCCCCGTATCTTTCATCCACATCGATCTTCCTCTTGATCTTCGAGATGGCGACGAATGGACAGTTTAGTCGAGGCTCTGTCGACACCCACATCGGCTCCATTCGTTCACCCTCTCCAATAATTCAGGGCGATTCCCGAGGCACCGGTTCAAACCCTATGAACCGACCTCCAGACTCCCTGCCTTCTTCAATAAACCGGGACCACTCTCGTCCCGAACTTTGTCCGTTTTGGATGGCCATTGATTTTACTCCTTACACATCGCCATCCTTAACAAAGTTCTGTGTCGACCTTGACACAGACCGCATCTCTCTATCTGGTGCTGCAATTCAGACTGATCGGGGCATTCTACCATGTGCAGACTCAGAGCTCGATCCAGTCAACCAAGCAGAGACAGAAATGGCAGGAGGAAGGGGAAAGGGACCACAGCCTCAGCAGGAGCCCGAAGACCATGCCGCAGAAGGACAATACACTACGCAAGGCGAGGTCAACAGTCAACTGCTGGCTTCCATTCAAGCCATTCAGCAGCAGCTGACTAATCAAGCCCTGGCCCAGACCGCCTTCCAGGACATGCTGAATGATCTGAGAAGAAGGGCCGATGCGAGAGACGGCCGACGGGAGGACGATCCCAATTTCGAGGAAGTCAATGATGAGTTCTCAGTGGGACCTGACTTTGAAGCAGCAGAAGAAGATCCACCGCAGCCCAAGCCCACACTCAAGCAGACATACAATCCAGGAGCGGGGCGCATCACTGAGTGGATTCAAATTCCACGAATGCATGCTCACTTCGAGCTTAAGCCACAGTTTCTATCATTGCTTCCTACCTTTCATGGGAACACCACTGAGGAGCCATATATTTTCCTCAAGAAGTTCAACCGCATCTGCTCCACTGCTCACTACCCCGGAGTTCCCCTGGATGTAATCAAGATGACCGCATTCTCTTTCAGCCTTCAAGACAAGGCCCTTTACTGGGTCGATCATCTCGGGAAGGTCGTCACCACCTGGGAGGAATTGAAATCTGCTTTCCTTCATAAATTTTATCCTCTGGGGAGATTAAACCAGATGCGTGCCCGGATCTCCAGTTTCTGCCAACAGCCGCACGAGACAATCCATGAAGCGTGGGAGAGATTCAAGGATCTCCAGGAGAAATGTCCCCACCATGAAATACCCAAGACCAGTCTCGTGCAACACTTCTTTGGGGGACTGTCATTCGAGAGCCAAAAGCTAGTCGATGCAGCTTGCGGCGGATCGCATTTCAACAAAGACGAGGATGTTGTATGGAATGTCTTTGAAGAAATGGCTGAGGGAGAAGCAGCCCAATCCTCGTCCCGGGTCTACATGAAGACACCAACCGCCATCAGCAAGCCAGTTAACATGGCTTCTCACACTGAGGGCAAAGATGAAAGCTCCAACCTGAGTATCATCGGGAGCCACTTGTCCAAAGTGGACATCATTGAGAAGAGGTCGCAGGACCTCGAAAAACTGGCAGTTATAGAGAAGAGGACCCAAGGTCTGGAGAAGCTCGACCAGATTTCCCAGCAGCTGGAGCAGCTCGTCCGTGCACTGAATGCAAACATGTGCAACGCTGTGTCTACCTCTGCCGAGCCGAACGCTGAGAAGAAGGAGCCTACAATGCAGCAAAATCCTCAGCCGACTCCACCGCAGCCCCAGCCAGTCCAGCACGTATACTACGTGCAGGTCCCGGAGCAGCCACCGTAGCCTCAGACACAGATGGTTGTATATCAGCCAGAGCACCAGCCCGCTTACTCCGAGCAGTTCTCTCCACCCCCGCCGCTGATCCAGGAGATCAATGGCGTCTGGAACAACGAAGTGCAGCTGACCCGTCCTCAGGGACACTCTCAGGGTCAGAACATGGGCAACAGGCCCTTCCAGCAGCAACACCAGGGTGGAAGACCATTCCAGCAGCCCTACCAGTACCAGCCTCCCTCACATGGAAACACGTGGAGGCAGAATTACCAACATGGGCCTCAGCAGTCCGGATATCGTGGACAAGGGTATCACCAGCAACCGGCTGCACAGTACAACCAACACCAGTCCCAATACTCCTCCAATCCCCCTCCTCAACAATTCGCACAAGGATACCAGTCACAATCTCAACCGCCATATCAGCAGTCTAGACCCCAGCAGGGGGAATCTTCTGAGATTGTACCGGTCAATCCGGCCCTGGCCTGTTTGGAGCAGTTGATGAAGAACATGGCTGAGATGAACCAGAAGATCGACGACCTGACGGCAGCCAAAACCGTCATACCAGCCCAGGTCGAAGCTAATCCTAACAATTTCCGACGCAAGGAGCAGGTAGCTGGCAGCGTCCGACCCGAATCAGGTGAATTTAATTGTTTTTTATCTAACGCTGTTACTCTCAGGAGCGGTAGGACACTCCAGCCATCGGCGACGGTGAAAGGAAAGCAGATTGCATCTGACGGGGAATCGTCAGTCCAGCCAACACCAGGGCCAGCAAGCATTTTGGGAGCAGCACCAGGATCCAGAAAATCACAAAAAAATGAAGAAAACAGAAAAATACAAAGAGATAGCAGTAACCTCGGTGGAGACCGGCCAGCATTGGAGACGCCTGCACCCGCATCACAGTCAACTTCTGACAGGAGGAACACCGCACCTGCAGCGAGTCCAACGCCAGCACCCGAAGCCGAGCCTGTTGTTTTTGGTCCACAAATTGTAGATGAATCCATTCCTTTTTGTCATCTACCTGTAAACAACAACACGGACACTATTTTGAATGAAATTGGAGAAGAGTTTGTAAATATTCCTTTTCCTGAAGCAATGAAAAAACACAAAAAAATGAAAAATTTGAAAAGTGCTTTGTCTGATCCTGCTATCATAGAAATCATTCAGAATTTGGTGTTAAATATGCCATTAATGAAAGCTCTTGAGTACATGCCAGCTGTGAAGAAAGGACTTAAAGAAGCATGTACGACCAAGCGCAGGCCAACCCCCCATAACTCCCGAAGCAAAGGTGGTAAATCTGAAAAGCACATCCTCACTATGGCCACCGTCAATGCCATCAGCAACCTCCCGGACAAAAAGCCAGATATGGGAGCACCTCTTGTACGTTGTCAGATGTTCGATCAAGAGTTCGAACGAACACTCCTCGACAGCGGGTCTTCTGTCAATTTGATGCCAGCGTCACTACTCACAGAGTTCAAGCTAGGACCGCTCAAGCCCACGAAGATGATTCTGCAGTTCGCAGACAAGTCAGTAAAGCGGCCTAGGGGCCTGCTGGAGGACGTAATTGTCACGGTTCAGGGAAAGTCATTCCCGGCCGATTTTGTGGTGTTAGACATGGACGTCCCTTCTCCATTACTCCTCACCCCGATCATACTGGGAAGACCATTTCTGCGTACATCAAACGCAGTAGTGAATTATGGGACAGGAGAAATCACGTTCGGCGCTGGAAATGAAACTATCAGAGTAGAGACCCTGTCTGAGGGAATGCCAGTGGAACCGACATCTGCGTCATGTGCAAGGGTGATCGAAAATGATGAAGATTGCGATTTTCTAGCAGAGATTCAAGATACCAACTTATTCCTGGATGATAATGAGATCCACGGACTCCTCCGATCCGAGGAGGAAGTGGAGACCGCAGTCGAATTCCCTTGTGTCAATCAAGATGAGGAACTTGCTGATACACTACAAAATATTACCGTGGGGTCGTTATGCCTTCAGAACCAGGAGCCGAGTTTGGAAGCATCTTCGGAAGAAGATGAAATCATCGAGGAATTTTGTCAGGATCTGAGAGAAGAGACAGAGCAGATTATGGTGGACATCGCACAGTTGAAAGAATCACCACCTGCATTAATAGCTGAGGTCACCACCGAAGCAGCTCAGACACCGCCAGAGCTGAAACCCTTGCCCTCCAATATGAAGTATGCCTTCCTTGCAGGAGAACCGAATATGTACCCGGTCATCATCAATGCACATCTGACCGAAGATCAAGAATCTCGTCTGATGGAGGTTCTTGAACGTAACCGCAAGGCGATAGGCTGGCGAACCTCGGATCTCCACGGGATCAATCCGTCACTCTGTTCACATCGCATCTTTCTGGAGGAAGACAGCAAACCCTCTCGTGAACTGCAAAGAAGATTAAACCCGAACCTGCGAGAGGTAGTTATGAAAGAAATCCAGAAATGGTGTGATGCGGGATTCATTTATCCCATCTCCGACAGCAAATGGGTGAGCCCTCTGCATGTTGTGCCCAAGAAATCAGGGATCACCATTGTGAAAAATGACAAAGGAGAGGAGATCGCCACCAGAGTACCGACTTCTTGGCGAGTGTGCGTAGACTACAGAAGACTTAACCTCGCCACCAAGAAGGATCATTTTCCGCTACCCTTCATCGACCAGATCTTGGAGAGATTGGCCGCGAAGGAATATTTCTGCTTCTTGGATGGTTACTCTGGGTATAATCAAGTTGCTATTGCTCCTGAAGACCAAGAGAAGACCACGTTCACCTGTCCTTTTGGCACATATGCCTTCAGACGGATGCCGTTCGGGCTTTGCAATGCCCCAGCTACATTTCAGAGGTGTATGCTTGCAGTTTTTGCCGATATGGTGGGTAGCTTTCTCGAAGTCTTTATGGACGATTTTTCGGTCTATGGGGATTCATTTGATCAATGTTTGGAGTATCTAGACCGAGTCTTACGGAGGTGTTGCGAAGTGAATCTTGTGCTCTCCTGGGAGAAGAGCAACTTCATGGTGACCGAAGGAATCGTGCTGGGTCACGTTGTTTCTAAACGTGGCATGGAGGTTGACCCAGCCAAGGTGGATGTAATCTCTAAGCTAGAACCACCTACAAATATCAAGCAAGTCCGATCATTCTTGGGCCATGTCGGTTTTTACCGACAATTTATTAAAGACTTCAGCAAATTGGCCAGACCGCTGACTGAGTTGCTCGGCAAGGATAATGAGTTCATTGTAGACGATCGTGTGCTCCTTGCTTTTAATCAGTTGAAAGAGCTCATCACACAGGCCCCTGTCCTACAGCCACCGATTTGGACTCAGCCTTTCGAGATTATGACCGATGCGTCGGATTATGCCATCGGAGCTGTACTGGGACAGAGAAAAGACAATGTACCGTTTGCAATTCACTACGCTAGCCGTACGCTCGATGAAGCTCAGCGAAACTATACTGTCACTGAAAAGGAGCTGCTAGCGGTAGTCTTTGCTTTGGAGAAGTTCAGATCTTACCTTCTTGGGTCCAAAGTTATCATCTACACTGATCATTCGGCCATTAGGTATTTACAGCAGAAGAAGGATGCCAAACCACGTCTTATCCGGTGGATCCTTCTCCTCCAGGAGTTTGACATGGAGATCAGAGATAAACCTGGGGTAAAGAATGTAGTGGCCGATCATCTGTCAAGACTTCCTGAACCGGAGTCTCCTGAGCTGAACTTGCAGCCTATCACAGAGACCTTTCCAGATGAATCGATTCTGTCTGTCGCCTCACTTCCTTGGTATGCGGACATTGTGAATTATCTAGTTGCCAAGAAAATCCCACAGGACTGGCCTAAGTTGAAAATAGACAGATTTTTGTCTAAAATCCATTTCTACCAGTGGGAAGACCCATATCTGTTTCGTGAGGGAGCCGATTGCATCTGGAGAAGGTGTATACCTCAGGAGGAGGTTCCAAGTGTCCTCGCTTTATGTCATGATCAAGATTCTGGAGGACATCATTCAGGAAAACGGACGGCAGCAAAAGTTCTTCAAAGTGGCCTCTGGTGGCCTTCATTGTTCAAAGATGCAGATGAATACGTCAAAGGTTGCACTGACTGTCAGAAGATGGGTGGAACCATAGGAATGAGAGATACGATGCCTCTGAAGTACATTCAGATCTCAGATGTCTTTGACGCATGGGGGATCGACTTTATGGGCCCGTTTCCTAACAGTCAGGGTTATGAGTATATTCTGCTTGCTGTCGATTATGTCAGTCGTTGGGTGGAGGCTATCCCCGCCCGAGCCGCCGACAGTCGGACTGTCTGTCGATTCTTACGAGATCACATCATAGCACGGTTCGGGATTCCCAAGATCCTCATATCTGACGGGGGCAGCCATTTCATAAACAGAGAGGTGAAGAAGCTGACCCAAGAATTCTGCATCGAGCATCGTGTTGCTTCACCCTATCACCCGCAGTCCAATGGCTTAGCTGAGTGTTCAAACAGGGAGATCAAGACAATTTTACAGAAACTTGTGCGTCCGGATCGCAAGAACTGGTCTCAGCTGCTTGATTCCGTTCTTTGGGCTTACCGAACAGCGTACAAGTCACCCTTGGGAATGTCTCCCTACCGCCTGGTGTATGGCAAGCCATGCCACTTGCCCGTGGAACTTATTCATAAATCTTTATGGGCTATTAACATCTGTAATTTGGACTCCAAGCAAGCAGGACAGAACCGGAAATTGGATCTGAACAGATTACTGGAATTCAGAGATTATGCATATGACAACAGCCTGATGTACAAGGAAAAGGTCAAAACATGGCATGACAAGCACATCCGCCACAAGTCCTTTGATTCAGGTCAGAAGGTATGGTTGTTCGATGCAAAATTAAAAATCTTTCCAGGCAAATTGAAGAGCAAATGGACTGGGCCGTTTGTAGTTAGGAAGGTGCGTGACAACGGAAGTGTATTGATATCCAATCTGTCAGCTGACGCACAGCCTTTTGTAGTCAATGGACAGCTTCTGAAGCCATACCTCGAACATGACACATTCATGGCCGTCGTTGACTCGATTCAAGTAATCTATGAGGATGAGCTGAATATCTCGAAGGAGACAGAGGAAGGCAAAGCATATCAAAACATTTTTGAATGATTTTTCCTTTCCGTCTTTTCTTCTTTTCTTCTTTTCTTCTTCTTTTATCTTATTCTACCGAATTGATGCCATCCCTTTCATCACTGCTACACTTAGGATGTACTCTATCCTAAGTATAGGGGGGATGTGCATCCCGCGTTGTTCATACCCAATCTCATCTCTTTTCTTCTTTTCTTCTTTTCTTTTTTTCCTCTTCTATCTTCTTCATCTATCAGAAAAGTGCTACCCCTTGTAGACAGCCTTCTATACTTAGGACGTACTTTGTCCTAAGTATAGGGGGGTGTGCACCCCGAGTTTCTTCTATTCCTCTTGATCCTCTCCATTGTCTCCTCTTCTTGTCTATACTTAGGGATATCTTACCCTAAGTATAGGGGGAGACAATCTGAGCACGATCTGTTCATTCCCACCCTTGACCCTCCCTGCTTTGTGTACAGTCTGCTATACTTAGGATTATTTAATCCTAAGTATAGGGGGGACGGTCAACTTCTCATTCATTGATTCATTACTTCATTCCTTTATATTTTTTAGATTTTCCTATACTTAGTACGAGTTATGTCTTCTCTTTTCTCTCCGATCTATGAGGACATAGCTCAAGCTAAGTATAGGGGGGTCGTATATACTACGTATATACTTTAGCCATAACTCGTACTTTCGTATTTTCCTAATAATATGGCTAAAAAATTCTTTAAAATTCATTAAAAATCCTTAATAAAAAGATGTGGTTATTCCTCAAATTCTTTTTGTATTTACTGATTAATAAATCAGGTGAAAATGCTTTTTGCAAAATGTTTGAAAAATGGTTCGAAAATCTTTGTGAACATCTATTGAAAACTATTTTGAAAATATTTTGTTTCATATTTTCAACCTGTGTGAAAATGTGTGTTTTGTAAAACTTCTTTTCTTTGTGTGAAATAAAAATGTTTGAAAAATGATTTGCAAATGGTTTGAAAAATGGTTGCAAAAATGATTTGAAAAATCTATATATACTGTTTTGAAAGCCTTTGCAAAATGATTTTCAAATGTGTGTAAAATGTTTGTAAAAACTATTTTGGACTATAGTTTTCAAAAAATTGTGTGAAAATTGTTTTCAAATAAGTTTGAGGAATATTCACATCACACCAGAATCCATCTTATGTATATATGAATAAAATTGATCACTTACCCTTGTAAATTCTTAAAATCTACTTCTTGTATATATAAGAAGCACTCCTGTGTACATAGTTTTCACCAAGTTTTCAGCCAAAACTTTTTGTTTTCAAAAATCCCAAAAACATTTGCAAAACTAAAATCCAAAAAACATTTGAAATATCTTCTTGAAAAATACAAAAAAAAATGCATCTGCATACGCATACATCATCTTTTCAGAAATCCATAAAAAGTTCAAAATCTTTGAAAATTGCATCACAAAAATATTTTCTGCATAAGCATTGCATGGCATGAGCATTTTTCTGATTGAGTTTGATAGTTGAACAAGTCTAAGTAAAATCCGGAGATTGGAGCTTGATTGGACCTTAAAATATACCTAATAACAGGAACCTTATAGGAACTGGGTTTGAGGTACTTCAGGTCTAGTTGACTTAATTCTTTGAGGATCACGGGACTTGGTTCAATGGATTCTTGACTGCCTAAGTAGAGTATTTCGGAGCACACGCACGACTCTTGTTGATAATGACCTAACTTGGACACCTGCACCTTTCACAGAGCTCTCCACGGATGAGGTGGTGAGGAGGCAGTTTCCTTTGGCTTGGGGTAGCATATGAGGGTAGTACTTCTAGGCGGAACCTCTCTTCTTCTTCTAGTGAAGGAAGTGCACCTCAACTTGGTCTAGTGGTGATGAAGGCTAAAGACAGGAGCCGCGGGTTGCAATAAAGCTTCAAAAGAGGGATAGTCTACTGGCTCAAGAGGAAAATTTCTTGTATATATGCTGCACCATGTAGATATGTTGTACAGATGCAATTGAAAAAAAAAAAGAAAAAAAAAGGAACTCCAAAAAAGTGGTGGGTCGGATTGAAAATTTAATAACCCCACCGGAGTGTATATAGTCCAATAAAGCAAAAGCTTATGGTATCCATGTCACATCTCATGAAGCTTGCAGCGGGAGACTTAGCTACACTGGTTGAGCTCCCAAAAGTCTATACTTCTTCCCCCTCTTCTTGAGCCGGTTGCACTTGAACTTAGAAGGGAATACCCCGCTTCTCGAGGAAAGAGTTGCTAGACCGAGGCATTAGAGTTACCAGGTTGGGGGAGGTTGTTTCTTTATTACTTCTGAGGTGGGGAGCTACATATCACTTACACTGTACGAGTTAGACTCATAGTCGTAGGAGTTTGCGTATGAGTTGAAGTATGTCTGACCTGGCTATTGAGGAGACTTGAGCAGAGTTTTGGGATTCTCAAGGACTGTTGAATTTCAAACTTGGTTCTCATTAAGGTCCCGACCGCACTAAAATTCCAAAGGACCGACTTAAGCTCCAAACTTTGATGTTGTGAAGACAAGTTTGATAATTAAACTTCATCCAATTTTCTTCTTTTTCTTTTCTTTGTTTTTCTTTTTCTGCACTTATTGCATAAGTGTTTGCTAGGGACTAGCAAAGGTAAAGTATAGGGGGATGATGAAGCTACGTTTCATCATCTTTATTCTATCATTTTGGCCTTAAAAACCCTAGTAAATGCGTGTAAATAGCATTAATTCATGCATTTTAGCATTCATGCATGGGTGTGTAAATACTGTATAAAATACGGTTTTTAATGCTAAAATTATAGAATAAAGAAAAGAAAAGAAAAAGAATAAAATATTGTAAATATTTTATGACCCGAAACCCCGAGACCTAGGCATCTTGATGAATAGGTCGACAAGGAATAAAGTAGGAGGAGATAAGGGCTAAAACACAGGTAAAATACCTATACATTTTATTCGTTCTTTATTCATTTTGGGACCTATTTTTGGTTCCACTTTTTATACATCAAATACAGAAACTTTGTACATTATAGTTGTAGATAATTTTATAAAGAAAAATACAAAATTGATTTCACAGAAAAATAATGTACAGATAAAAAGTTATGGTCTGAATAAAAATCCAGAATCCCAACTTCCCAGACCCGTATCTCACAAATAAAAACTCCAAATGCAGCGTACTCACCTTTAATTGTATATAGCAGAAAATAAGCTAATTAATGGCGGTGGTTTCACATTTGGCGGAGTTACGGTTTGAAAGTTGACTTTTGGACCCCTATTGTACCTTGTACATATTAAAATATTCAATTTATTATTTGTTTATTATTTATATAATTTTATATTTTTATAATGTTGTAAATAATACTTATAATAATTATGTACATTAAAATCAGAATAAAAACATAAATAAAATACAAATAAAAATACTTGTATATATTATAATACATAGGTATAATACATGTAGCTATACCTATACAAATAACACTTTCATCTTATTAAGTGTATAAAATATATCAGAAAATGAAAATAAAAATATATTTGTGTATATAAAAGTATGTTATAATTTTAGAAAATAAAAACCAAAATAAAATAAGTTAAAAATACCTAAATAAAAATAAAATACGTAAATATATAGATATAGATACCTATAGGGGTATAAATGTAAACTTGTAAAAATATGTATCATAAAAATAATTAAAAATCATATTAAATTAATTCATAAAATAATAAACATTTTTCATTTTATAATTAAAAATCAATAAAATCATCTTCTATTTTTAACAGAATTTATAAGTATTTTTTCCTGCGGATTTTCCTGGTTGGTCCACGTGGACCAACCAGGTGGCTGGAAAGTTGACCCGCTGGTCAACTTCCTGGCCTCCTCCTGCAGCGGGTCAGAATGCTTTTTCTTGATTTTCGCGGCTTTTTGGAGGGCGATCCTTTCACCATTTGAGGTCGGCCTCTTCACGAGATTCGTAGACCTTCATGTGGTCTATCACGCCCAAGCGTTTTTTCGAGGATTGGACCGCGGATACGCTCGGTCCACCTCGTTGAAAGTGCCTCGACCACCATCTTTCAAAAGGGACCCAAAAAGTCCCATTTCATTTTGACCACTCTTCCACCTCCCAATCCCTCAACTGGACCCCTAGCGTGGCTCTTGGTGACAGCAGGAGCACGGAGGGCGCTTCAACGGGACGATTCGGTGTCGAATCGAGGCCGGTCCCCTCGCCGGAGTTCTCGCCGGAGAACGAAGTGCGCGCGCACGGGTGAGGTATTTTCTTCCTTTTCTTCTCTTCTTTCCTCTAAGGTTTGAATGCTAAAAACCCCCAGTAACTTTTCTCTGATCAAGACCCTTGTCGGTTATCCTAATCTTTTCTCGATCCAACCGCGGCCGGCATCGCAGTTCGCCGGCCAACTTCACCATTCACGGCTCAATATTCCCCCTAGCAAATCTCCACGAAGTCAGGGCATTTTGCCCCTGACTTCTTAATCAATTTTTTTGCAGGTGCTCCGCGCTGAAGATCACCATCTGGAGGGAGACCTCGCGCCGCCGGAGAGGAGGGCGCCGCCGCCCGCGCGCCGCCCACGCTCCTGGACAGATCCCGCGCCCCCTGCGCTGGAACAGAACGAGGGGGAGGGGGGGCTACAGCCACCGTCGATCCTCCCCCTCCCCTTTTGATCTCAGCCGCTCAAAGGCCCAAGAAGCCCACCGTCGATCTCATCTCAATTTGGCCATCCGCGCGTCCACGTGGATTAGTGGGGGATTTTGCACCCTCATCCCACTAATTTTGTGTAATTCTCAGAACTCTTTAAGCCTTCGTTTGCCATTTCATTATGTTGTAAATTTATGATAGGGACCCCTGCAGTTTTGCGATTTTGCCCACTTGCCCCGGCCAGGTCACGCGCGCAGTGCGTGTGACCTGGGCGTTTTGCACAAGGGCCCCTTGCGGTTTGTTTATTGCCAAAGACTGCTTTAAATTTCTAGTTCAGTTCAAAGCATTAGTGAAAATTGCACAGTTGCCCCTTGGTTTTTGACTATTACGCAACTATCCCTGCCAGGTCCACGTGCTCTGCGCGTGGTCCTTGGCATTTTTGCAGGGATAACCTCGTCTTTCGGGTATTACTTCTTGGTCCCAAAAAGTTTGTTCGCGGAGTATAATTTTTGTGAGAATATTGCGCTCAGGCCCCTCGATTTTTTGAATATTACGAAAACGCCCCTGCCAGGCCTTTCACTTGTTGTTTGCTTGTAGCATTTATTCGAGGCATCATTCTAACTCCAAATTTCCTCAAATTTTGAACTTAAGCTCCTGTTGCATCATATTTCCACGCTATATCTTTATTTTCCATTTTTGTTGCATTTTAGTATTTATAAAAAAACAAAAACTTCCATTTTCAGCACTGTTTGCACTAGAAAATCACTAAAAAATATAAAAACACTCCAGAAAAATTCCAAAAAAATATATTTTGTGTCTTTTAGTTTGTTTTAACTCCCAGCCAAAAATCATCAAAAATCTCAAAAGAAAAACACTAAAAATTTAAAAACACTCAAAAACTTCAAAAAAATATAAAAAATAGTAGAAAAATCCAAAAATAGCAAACTCAGTTCCTGTTTGTTCTTTATTTTGTCCTTTTTATTGGAAAAATAGTGTGAAAAATTTTGGTTGCTGTTTGTTAATTTTAACTTGCATTTTTGTCACAGCCAGCCCTATTTCCACTGTTTAGCCCTATTTCAGTAATTAAAAATATCAAAGACACCTAGAAAAATCCCCAAAAATCACAAAAACAGTAGAAAACCCTAAAAATACCAAAAATATTTTATTTCTGAATTTTTGAGTCTTTTTGTGCATTTTTATAAATGTTTTAGTTTGTCTTTTATTACTTTGCCTTTACTTTCCAATATTGAAAAAGGATAAAAAAAAATATAAAATATAAAATATAAAAATCAGAAAATTAAAAATCAAATACAAAATTAAAAAAAAAGAAATAAAAAAAATATAAAAATCAAAAACCCACAAAATTTTAGATTGGCTAAGTAGCTTGTTAGACCTAGGTTTGGATTTTTATCCGTGCTTTACACCTTTGCTCCTTGTGTTCGACCCCTACTCGCTTGCCATTGTACATTGTTAGTAGGGTATAATAAATTTTAATCCTTGCTATTCATTCTCTGAGTGATTGTGTGGGTTAATTGTTGAAGACCGAGGAAGTTTGAGCAGTCGCACCAGCGACAGTGAGTCTGACTTGTCAGACCGCTATTTAGCGGCTCTCGCGTTCTCGCTTTTCACTTAGCTTGCACATAAATTTCACATTTCTGAGTTATATCAATAGTGTATTTTGGGATCAAATCTAAATTCATTATCCTTTTAGTTGAATTTAAGTTTACATGTCTCAATCTACCATGCCACAAATCACAAGATTGTAGATTATTCACAACATGAGACACAGAATTAGAACATTCAGAACTTAGAACATTCATCTCATCAATGTTTACTGAATCACATCTAATTTTAAACAATAAATCAAAATCAATCAGATAGCCTTTTTCATAAAAAAATGCCATATCTCAAAATGACAACTTTATTACATTGAAAGTTCAAAACCATTGCTAACTAAGATAGAGCCAGATAAAACATTCTTCTTAATGTCAGGAACATGCAGCACCCTGTGGAAAATCCGGACAATCCTTCTTCCAATGGCCAACCTGATTACAGTGCCAGGAAGGTTTATTCTTTACATTTTTTTGGATCTTGCCCTTTGACTTTATTTTATTGTTGTTACTATCCTTTCCCTTATTATACTTGCCCTTCGAGATCATGAAATTGACCTTAGCCTAAATATCAACAAGAAGCATATGTTTTTTTCCTGTGTTCCTCCTCTATGGTAATTGCCACCATCAAGTCATTCATAGAAAAGTTTTCCTTCCTGTGTTTAAGGGTCATACAAAAGTCTTCCCAAGATTTGGAAAATTTTTCTATAATACACATGGCCTAAAACTTTTCTGGAAGTTTCATTTCAACATCTTCTAAACCATGGAGCAGAAGCAAAAACTCATTTTCCTATTCAGAAACCGACTTCCCTTCGGTAATGGAAAAATTCAAAAATTTGGCCACAGAGTATTTCTTAATAGCGAGGTCTTCGGTATTATACTTCCGATCCAAATCTTCCCATATCCCCTTCGCATTCTGCATGGACGAACAATATATATCAAACAATGTGTTGAACAGAGCCAACATAATGCAATCATGACATATACGGTGACGTTCCTTTCATGCAGATTGCGCCTTTTGACTATCGGGTGAGGGGTTTTCCTTTTCCACCGTAGGGAAATCAGTTTTAAGAATAGATATTAGTCCTATGGTGGTTAATCAGATCTTCAAGCATTGTTGCCGATGCTTAAAGTTCTGACCACCGAATTTCTCAAGCATACCCGTCATATCTACCATCGATTTAAACATTATTTCCGACATAATTTTAAAATCGGTTCCGAATATCCTCTCTAAGATTGCTGTTAACAGGATGAACAATGCATATATTAAAACGTAATTCTACGGATTCAAATGAATTAACAGAAAAGCATCACAAATAAATATCATTTTAATCATATATTTCCATTTGGTTATCCGATTACAACATGCAAATAGAAATCGATTAATAAAATCAAAACAAAGGTTAGGGTGTGATCCAGAGAAAGTAAAGGAACACAACGACAAACATAGTAAAAAGGAACAAGGTTAGATATCACTGAAGCGTCCATGAAATTGACTGTCCTTAGAGAGGATATCACCCCCACAATACCAGTATATAGGGTACTGGAGATTCGCTCTCAGGATACGACGGCACACGATCTTCGTCTGCGCACACAGACGAGATCGTCCTCGAATATACCTCAGAGAACTGCAGCCGAGATAAAGAGAAGCATGTTCGTCTGCGAGAGGAAGAACATGAACAGAGGCAAGGTAGCGGAGAGGGTTTTTCTTGTGAGTGAAGAAAAATGACGTGGGGAAAGGGGTATAAAAAGAAGAGCTCGCGTGCCCTAGCGTGCTGTACCTTTTGATTTCCGAAAACATTCTTCAACGGGCGTGTCCCTTCAGATTTCAAAAATACGGCTAGAACGAGTCGATTGGATCGAGTAAGATTTCAAATGGATCCCGCAACAAAAGTATCGAGATCCGAATTGACTCTTCTGAGCCCGAGCCGGTGCCGGAGCTGGAGACGAAGCGGAACGCGCGCACATGTGTAGTCCTCCATTCCTCCTCTCTACTTTTGCTACAAGAGCTTAGGGTGTGAACTCATATATAAGCCCACCAAAAGTTTAAAGATACTATGTATGGTACTAAACTTTCATCCACGCTTTTTGATATTTCAAATTTGGGAATTCCCAACTTTTCCTCAAAGCCATTTGATTTCCCAATTGAAACTAAATTGACTCTTATAGTAATTACATAGGTTTTCTAATTAAAACTTAAATCACTTATTTTAAATACAACAATCCCTCACGAATTCACCAATTTGAAAAAGAGATTCAAAGAGAGTTAAAACACATCTTTCGACTGCTACACTTTGCTTTTAGTAAAGGTACCTTCCCGTTTTAACCTTTACCTGAGTTTACTACTTTTACTTTAACAGGAACGAAGTGAACTATGTCTTGAACTTCAGACCTTGGTGTTAAAGTATACGGTAGAAATAACAAAGTATTATTATCGGTACAATATTTAGGGTTGGTGCTCTTAACGGCCATGCACCCTTATCCTGTTTCATGAGTGTGTTTAGAAAAAGACCCTCTTCCTTTAACTGCGTCCCGCAGTAACACTCACATAGGTGATGTTCTCCAAGGATGCACTGCTCACATCCTGCCCAGTGGCTTTAACCCATTCAGAGTCTATGCTCTTCCTAAACTTGCAGCTTAAATGACACTTAGACTTCCAGGGATAAGACACTAATGCATAAGCATTAAACTAAGAGTGCCAATCAATTCTCCAAACGGCTTGTTACTACCACATTCAACCTACTTTGTGAGATCTCTACTCAGATAGGTTGTGTTGCTACTGTAGAAGAAATCCCAATGGGTCTCAGTCTCATACCAAGCCTAGACTTTAGGACTAAAGATCTATCAAGTTCCTTATTCAATGGATCTACCGTGTTGTCCTTGGATCCAACAAAATCTACAGCCAACACCCCTTGAGACAATAAATCTCTTAACGTCTTTTCTGATTTGCGTGTGTCTTCTTGTTTTTTGATTGAACTTTGAACTCTTGATCGTGACAATTGTGATCATATTATCACAATGTACCGAGATCGCAGGACCTGGCTGACCTACCATGGGAATTTCAGACAGAAGTCCCCTTAGCCATCCAAACTCAATTTCAGTGGTGTCCAAAGCACACAGCTCGGCTTCAAAGGTGGATCGAGCTAGAATGATCTACTTCACAAACCTCCATGAGACTGCATCACCTCCAAGGGTAAAAACATACTCAGTGACACCATTACTCCCAGACTCCTCTATTTTCCCTATTCAACTTGCATCATTATATCCTTCTAGTATATATGATGTCTAAAATAATGCATACTAATGGAAATAGTTCCCTTCAAGTACTTCAGTACTCGATCCAGAGCCTCCCAGTGAGTACGGTCAGAACAACTAGTGTATTCTACTCAGCTTTGCAACCGAGAATGAAATATCAGGTCTCGTGCAATTTGTAAGATACATTAAACTTCCTATCACTTGTGAATACCGCAGCCGAGCTACATGTACTCCACTTTTATTCTTAAACAATATTTTGGATGAATCAAAAGGAGTGCTTACATCTTTGCAATCTTGATATCCAAATTTCTCAAGTACCTTCTCAACATAGTGAGATTGAGAAACTACAATTCCATCAACTGACCTTGTCAGTTTGAGACCCAAGATCACATCAGCAACACGCATGTCCTTCATCTCAAACTT
The DNA here is from genome assembly GCA_037367405.1 of Ottelia alismoides. NCBI lineage: Eukaryota > Viridiplantae > Streptophyta > Magnoliopsida > Alismatales > Hydrocharitaceae > Ottelia > Ottelia alismoides. The sequence continues at coordinate 24,853 of JAZKJV010005965.1, read as the reverse complement.
GCTACTTAAGAATGCCTTAGTCTAATTAACAATCCTTATATGTGATCCAAACAACATTATGTCATCAACATACAAGCACAAGATAATAAACTCATTACCTTTCACCTTGGAATAGACACACTTATCGGATTCATGAACCTTAAAGCCACATGACAAAATAGTTTTGTCAAATTTTTCATACCACTTCTTTGGTACTTGTTTCAATCCGTAAAAGGATTTAACAAGCTTGCAAACCTTTCTCTCAATCTTAGGAGTCACAAGCCCATTAGATTGATCCACATAGATCTCCTCCTCAAGATCGCCATGCAAAGAAGGCGGTCTTTACATCCATCTGGTGGATAGAGAGATCATATACAGATGCCAATGCTATGAGCATCCTAGTTGTGGTCATCATAGTCACAAGGGAATAAGTATCAAAATAATCGTTCCTTCCTTTTGCCAAAAGTCTTTGGCAACTAATCTGGCTTTATACTTTTCAATTGATCCGTCAGACCTAATTTTCTCTTAAAAACCCACTTGCATCTAATGGTAGAGCACCCTTCGGGTAAATCAACCAACTCCCAAGTTCCATTAGTCATAATAGAATCCATCTCAGATTTGACGGCTTATTTCCATTGTTTTGCTTCAGATGAAGCCATTGCTTCCTTGTAACTTGGTGGATTACCCTCGATCGGGTAGATAACAAAGTCGCCACCCAGATCCTTGTCTATCCGAGGTATTTTACTCATCCTTGGCTCAATCTCTTCTGAAAGGTCATTGGGTTCAGGTGAGTTTCAAACCCACACATTCGTTATCCTTTCCACTTGATCTGGAATAGATCCTGATGTGGACGCACTCTCAATGGTCAGAATCTAAGGAGTCCCAGTCTTCATAGGGAAGATATCCTCAAAGAAGGTAGCATCACGGAGTTCAACATTGGTGTTAACAGCTATGCCCGGTATCTCGGACTGAATTACCAAGAATTTATATGTATAGCTATTTTCCAAGTAACCTAAGAAGCCCGAGCCGGTGCCGGAGCCCGAGACGGAACGGAGTGCGTGTGCATGCGTGTGTGGTCCTCCATTCCTCCCCTCTACTATTACTATAAGAGCTTAGGATGTGAACTTATATATAAGCTCACCAAAAGTTTAGAGGTATTAGTAGGGTACTAAACTTTCATCCAACCTTTTCCATGTTTTAAATTTAAGAATGCCCAACTTTTCCTCCAATCCATTTGGTTTCCCAATTGAAATTAAATTGACTCTTATAGTAATTACATAGGTTTTCCAATTAAAACTTAAATTACTTATTTTAAATACAACATAAAATCGGATTGAGAGATCATCGACTATATCATTTGTGTTGTTCAAAATACTCGACAAATATTACTCATTGTAAAATGATTTTTTCGTACTAGTCATTAGCAACACATATATAGAAGATGCCATATCATAAGCAGCTGTTCATATATAGCAAATGTCTATGGTGCTTTCGCTCCTCCTTGCGCCGTAGGTAGGTGGTAATAGTTCGACTTTTCCGTCCCTGTTTTCTTGACGTAGAGCTGACTTTTTTTCGGCCGTTCGGACCCGCATTACTCCCCATCTTTCATTTCCCGAACCCTTTTTGATAGCATTCCAAAGTTGTCGTGCTGCAGCCTAATTTGCTTGCGTAACAAGCAGGCCATTAGTGGAAAAGATTGGATACGTTGGTTATGCAAATTAAGAAGCCCGAATCACATGCATTTGACTGCATCATATATAGTCACTGATCAATTTGCTGGAAGTTGGATGAGCAACTTCATCAACGGTGGGAAAGCTTAATATAATCTAACATCTAAATCCCTTGTTAATGTGAACAGGATCACCTTAGCAGCAACGGGATGAGGTTGTGAATCAGTGGAAAACACTAGTGTTCATACTTGGACTTGAATTCAACGCTAACTCTGGTTGGTTGTTGGTTGGGTGGTGGGCCAGAGGTGAGACGAGGGGTAGTGATATCTTCTTCCCGCGACTATATCTAAATATAAATGCCGAGAAAACGGGCAAGGAAGGAAAGAAGCCGTGTGGATGACGTGCTGAAAACATGCAAATGGTTGAGCGGGGATCTGCAATGGTCAATGGCCTCGGAAGATGCGGAGACCTCTCTAATGGTCCACGAGAGGCATCTGCATCTGCATGCGTAGCAGCCTCCGTCATCTTGACGTGGACTCCATCCCTCCCTTTCTTAAGGGAAGGGAAAAGACGAGGACTCGATGTACTTGAAAAGGACTCTGGTTGGCGGGTTAAACTGGTAGAGGGTAACTTATTTTTAGATTTTGGTGTTTGGATAGAGGGTAAACTGAGGATACCCGCAGGTAACCCGTCATCCAAACGGTACCTTAGGATGAAAGCGGAGTGGATACGGATCGGATTCATATCCATATTCACTTCATCTCTATCGAATACGAATATCGATATGAATATAATTCGGATATACACTAAAGAAACTATATCTTTAAAATACGGATACAGATACAGATACGAATCGAATATTTTTCGAATCGAATATGGATCGAATAAAGAGCAGATTCGAATACAAATTGAATAAAGAGTTAATCCAAATATGAATCAAATAAAGAGTAAATCCAAATATGGATCTAATAGACGTGAAACTCGAATACAGATCTATTAAAGATCACATACGATACAAATTGATATTTAACCAAAGTTTATAATGATTTTAAAAAAAGACAATGAAATATAAATAAGTTGCATCATGACAAATGGATCGTCTAGGTAACATATGTCTTAACTAGAAGCAAAAAGAAGAAATGGTTTTATAACCTTTGTTCGTGCCCCATCCTAAATAATCAAAATTTATTAATATCATTGATATATTGTATTATATATATATTACTTACATAATAACATGAGATCGTGTCTTAAATATTAACTAATATATATAAAATAATATTAAATATTGTATTCGGATATCCAAATCCGAATCCGGATATTCAAGCAATTACCAATCCGTATCCATATCCGAAAAATTTTTACAACCCATATCTATATCCGATCTGTATTTGATTAATATTCGAATACGGATATCCGTATCCGGTATTTTTTCAAATACGATAAACGGGATATTCTGATATATCCATATCCGTTTTCATCCCTACCACTATAGTAATAGTGAACTCTTGCTAAAGACAAATGGATAATGGAGTAGGATGATGGGATGTTTTCCGAAAGATGATAGAAAAAAATGTTCACACTGGATAGGTTTGAAAATACTTCTTAGAATGATCATATATCGGCAAACAGCTTATCGTGGTACGGTAATCATTTGACGTATCATATGGACAAACGAACAGTGTTCGAGAACTCAGATTTTCAACGCAAATGCATATTTTTGCAGTCCATGTGCATATCAAATGAATTGCCGTGCGTGACAAATCGTTTACCTGACGACACACCAAGCGACAAACGATTTGCCGCATCCATTCTAAGTAATATTTGCAAAAGTTGTATCGCACCGGAGAATAACTTTACGATCACAACCAGGGACGAAGCCAGAAATTTCTACTTGGGGGGCCAAAATTATTGAGACTATATATAAGTTATCTTTGTTACTATTTCTCATTGTAATTATTAAAAGGGTTTTTATCACTTGTGCCCCTCTGAGATATCGTAATTTCAGTTATGCCCCCATCTTTTTGCTAATAGCAGTTGTGCCCCTCACTTCTTTCTCTGTTATCACTTGTGCCCTTCCGTCAGATTGACCGTCAATGAGTTGACTTAACCATGTTTTTTTCAAACTTTGGTGCAGTTAAGAGGGTATTATTGTCCAGACTTCTTCATCTTCTTCCTCCTCCATTTTTTCTTCTTCCTTTCTCTTCATAATTTCTCTCTCTTAGTGACACCTTCATGCATCCATCGAATCTCTAAAATTTTTGCATTTTCACGGATATATCACTCATTACGAATCAAACAGTGAATTTTATTGAACTTTTGATGATTTTTTATGAATCAATTAGTTAAAAATTTATCTTAATTTAACAAAAATTGAAAGCTCTCCAGTAGGCGGAGGAGGAGGGCGGAAGGGGGAGGCACGGGGAGGGGAGGCGTAGGGGCGGGGGCGACCGACACCAAGATCCCGAACAGGTTCACCGACTAGAAGGTCAGATTTAGCAGTGCCAACCCCCACCGATTGTGCAACCTCCTCGCGCTGTCGTACTCCTCCTTCTCCGCCTTCACCACCTCGCTCCGCACCCACTCCGAGATCACGATCAACCTCTTCGCGTTGTAGAACATCGGCACGAAAGGCCCTCACGGGCGCTGAGGATCCTCGGCCTCCGCTGCCCGCTCGCGAACATCTGTCCTGCCAGCAGGAATGCATGCGGGGTCGCCGCTTTGATCCCCCTTGTCCCCCTCCAGGAATCCCGTGGAAGATGTACACGATCGGGAGGAGCAGGCCGACGATGATGCCTGTGAAGGCATACGCAGTGAGGGCGCGGGAATCGGTGAGGTCGGGGTCGGATCCGGAGGGCGGTGGGGGGAAGACAACGCGGGAGAGGAAGAGGGTGCAGGCGAGGGAGAAGAGAAAGAAGGAGATGTCCTCGAGGACGACCATGCCGCTGGCGGAGAGGACGATGATGACTACGAGGAGTTGTGCTGGCAGAGGAAAAGGGGCGGAGATGGCAGGGGCAGTTTTGTTTTCACTGAATATTTCTCTTTTGTCAAAGTTTTATTTTTTCTTGTGATATTGTAAATGTTGAAGTGGATTTTATATCTTATATATAATTTTCAAGATATGGTAATAAATTATTCATATTCGTTGATATCAACATCGACATCCATAATTATGTAGATATATATGGAAATACTTATACGTTTTTCCATATCTGACCATTTATATCTCATGTTGGTATCTTTTGTAGAATGATATAAGTCTTTATATTCTTTATGATTATCTTAATGATATCGTCATGTTGGATAGCTAACTGGCTGCTTCCACCCTATTTTTCGATGAAAGTTGGTTTTTTTGAAAAATACCATCATGTATTTTCATCATTATATCCTTCTAATATATCATTCAAATTTCGTCAAAAATAGAGACTCTTATGCCTTCATCTAGAACATATAATTTTAACGGTATTATAATTACTGTAATCGACCAGTTTTAGATGGAGGACATAGGAGTTTTTGTTCTGACGAAATTTGATGACATATTAGAGGGATATAGTGATGAAAATACGTGATGGTATTTTTCAAAAAAATCAAATGTCGAAAATGATGCAGTGGCAACCAATTGGCTACCTTGATGGAGCAGCCTCATTAAACCCTTATATGGATATATCGATTTAGATATAAATTTTTGTTGATATGAATGTAATATCGATATTTGTATCCATTTGAAAACTGATGCGGATACGGATGTCAGAATTTGTATGATTTGATACTATGTCGTATAAGATACAAATGTATTTATATCTATACTACTCGTAAATGGGAGATGGGGGGATCATTATATACAACTTATTATTTTCTATAATTAATTATTTCACATATAAATTATATTATATTATAATAATATATTATATACAAAAGATTTAATTGAGAGACTGGGGGGCAAGCCCCCTCCCGCCCCCCCTTGTCTCCGTCCCTGATCACAACATTTGCATATGCTCTAATAGAAGTTTTCGTTGATAGAACTACTAAATCCAGCATGGTACATTGTGGCAGCATCACATTTTTTTAAATATTTGTACAATCCTTCTTAAATTCTGATATGATTTTACATGTTGACCATGGTATTAAGAGCTATTTTCTTTGTGAATATATAAATCTCCCACATAAGATAGGTTCACATTTTATATAGCTATTGTACAAGTTATGCCATCCGTAATCTTCCACATTGTATATAAAAGAATCACTTAGTATACCATTTTATTTTGATGGTCCAATTATAACTTAGTATTCTATCATTCTTTTGATTTAATGTACAAGTATGTCTAAATGCTTATTTAAATCTCGCATGAGAAGTCAGTAATACAAACAAACTATTAGATGTAGTTCCCATTTACGGGACTTTTTTTAAATAAATATTAAAATAATCTGAATTAATTAAATAGACATGATGATTTGATATTTAAAAAAACCACCATTTATCGGCATCTGAAGTGCCGATTTGGGGAGAGAGTTGTTGCCAACGACTCTCCCAATCTCCCATATAAATACACCCCAATACCCCACTTCTTCCTCACTCATTCCCCTTCATCCTCTCCATTCTCCTCCATTTTTTTCTCCCCATCGTCTTAATTTCCTAACGTTCTTAATAATTTCTCTCAGATAATCGATCTTGCGCTGCTCTTAGTCAAGTAAGAGCGAATCGATCACTTTCTTTTTTTTCGTAATGTTTTTTTGCAGGTCTTTGCTATATAGAGGAAATATTTTTTGATGGTTTTCTGATTATTATCTTTTTTGGATCTATTCGTTTAATTTGAACACATTCTTCATTCAAGGTAACCTTTATTTTATACATATAAAAATTGAATTCTAGTTATCTACGAGATGCATCATTTTAGTTAAATAATCTTCGCTGACATTTGAATATTTATTAAATTTTGTATCTTTAAATATTCAGATCGTTTAAAAATTACTCTCTTCTACACAGTAATTTAGATAATCATATCATAATATCCGCATTAATATATTCCAAGTAATTAGTCAAATTTATAAATTTAATTAATGATAGAAAAATTAAAATAGTTATGTATTATAAGGAAATATTAATTTCAAAATTAAAATAAAATGTAATTGATTGTTCATCGTTGTGAACGAATGCATTGCAAATATTTTAAAATTATAATACTATTATTTATCTTTAAAATAAAATTATTTAATTAAATTATTTAGTTTACTAAATTTATGATTTGAAAAATAAAAAATAGGGATTTCATAAATTAAATTAAAATTTAATTAATTGTGCATCTTTGTCAATGAATATATTGCCAATTTTATAAAACTATAATATAGTTATTTATCTTTAAAATAAAATGTAATTTTATTAATTAAATTACACAGTTTACTAAATTTATGATTTGAAAAATAAAAAAATAGAAATTTATAAATTAAACTAAAATTTAATTAATTGTTCATCTTCTGAATGAATATATTGCGAATATTTGAAAATTAAAATATTGTTTTTATCTTTAAAATAAAAGAAAATTTTGTTAATTAAATTGTCTAGTTTACTAAATTTATGTTTTGACAAAATAAAAATATTTACCTATCTTAGAATTAATTTTAACTTCATAATTAAATTGCATAATAGATTAAATTGATAAATTAGAAAAATAAAATAATTACATACTTTTGAAAATTAAAATAAATTTCATAAATTAAATCACATAATAAATTAAATTTATAATTGAAATATTTATAATAATTAGTTATTTTAAGAATAATTTATTTTTATAATATAAATTACAACTTAAATTAATTATTCATCTATATGTGAATTTTTTGACACACAATTGAAAATTTATGTACTTTTTAAAATTAAATTAGTTTTTCTTAAATAAATTTTATATTAGAATAAATTAATAATTGGAAAATTAAAATACTTATGTATTATAAGATTAATCTATATTAATAAACTAAATTATATATTAAATTAATTATTCTTCTACATGTATTAATAATGTTCTTTTATTCACGAACCATATCTAATCACCAATCTTTAAGATATATCTATAGATATGGCATCCAACAATGTTCCTATTTTATTATGTTGGGGGTGGAGAGATGAATGTGACCGACGAGCACATAGATTATATCGGAGGAAAAAAATATATGGTTATATTCCCACGTCAGATAATCTATTTTGATATGCTGGTCGAAATCTTTTAGATTTACCTTAGGATACAGATCTCAACAACAACAATCAACATTTGAGACTTCAGAATGATTGATTTTATTTTTTTTTCAATTTAAAGTATCAAATATAATCAAAATTTTAGATATGCATTATATGAAATTCACCGGACAAGGATCTCAACAACAATAACCAATGTTTGAGACTTATGATATGCATTACATTTTATTATTAAATTGATTCAGTTTAGTTTTTACAAATCTTATAAGTTTACATTATGAGGGATTTATCAGACAAGGGTTGTCACAAGAGCAACCTCCTTTTGAAACTTCAGGTTGCATTAAATTAAATATTTCATTATCTCAGTTAGTCAATTTAGAATTCAATTTTTAATCTTTTTATTAATATAATGCAATTATTTCATTCTTATAGGTATATTGTATCTTCGAGCCAATCACAGTTTGCGGGACCATTATATCGATATGAATATAATTCGGATATACATTAAGGAAACTATATCTTTAAAATATGGATACATATGAGAATCGAATATTTTTCGAATCGAATATGAATCGAATAAAGAGCGGATTCGAGTACGGATTGAATAAAGAGCCAATCCAAATATGAATCAAATAAGGAGTGAATCCAAATATGAATCCAATAGGCATGAAACTCGACTACGGATCTATTAAAGATCACACATGAATACAAATTTATATTTCATAAAAGTTCACAATGATTTTAAAAAATGACAATGAAATATAAATAAGTTGCATCATGACAAAAGGGATCGTCTAGGTAACATGCGTTCTTAATCGGAAGCAAAAAGAAGGACATGGTTTTGTAACCTTTGTTTGTGCCCATCCCTAAATAATCAAAACTTTATTAATATCATTGATATATTGTATTATATAATATATTACTTATATAATAGGGATCTTTACACCCATAACCCTGAGTAATTCGTAACAACATTCATAACCCTGTATAATCACGAATTACATGAGAAACCTGAGTAATACTTAACTCTTACATGATATAACCCTGTGTTATGTTCCGTTTGAAATGTCTATTATATTTGACGATTTCGTTTGAAAAAGACTCAATTACCCCTAATACTCATTCTTATTTGCGAATCGTACCATCTCCTTCTCTCTTCATCACTTTGGAAGGTTGGCTGCAAGCTCTCCACCGGATCCTGGCAACCGCCTCTCCCCCGTCGACCTGTGCAAGCAATCCTCACATAGCCGTCGACCTTGCAAGACCCACACCCCACCTCCGTGGACCTGTGCTAGCAATCATCACGTGCTGTTGACCTCTGCAAGACCCCACTGATGAATACCCATTCATCACTCTTTATTCTTTTATTTTAGCTACAAAACCCATGCAAAACACATTTATATTCCTATAAATAACAATAATTGTCAAAAAGCATCCATTATGTGAATATGTATTTTTAGCATGTTTTTGTGCATAAATAAAGAATAAAGAAATAAAATAAAAAGAGGGAGATATTTAGAATAAATATTAAGCGACCTAATCCCAAGGGAGGGCTCAGCATGGGCCTGACCGCATAAAAACCCAAGTAGAGAGAGATAAGGAGGCTCACATTGTGTACATATACCTATAAATAAATAAAAATATTTTCCTCTAAACAAAAATAAAAATGGGTGTATTTATTTGTATATATTTGTAAATATTAAATTAAAACAAAAATGAGAAAATGAAAAAGAACTTAAAAACCCCTTCACCAGTGTACATAAGCCATGTATATGGAAACCCTTTATCTATTTATTTCCCCCTATAAATAAATAAATAAAAATCAAATAAAAATATGTACATACTCCACAATACCTAGTGTAAATAAATAAAATAAAAATTATAAAAATAAAAATAAAACAAAAAGAAATAAAATAAAAACCAAGGGCCACCTTGTATATATACCATACATGGATATAAATAAAACTATTAATTTCACCCATGTACATAATTAATAAAAATAAAATAAAAATACCATATTATTCCAAATTTTATCCTATAAATAAATAAAATATAAAATTAGAATAATTTATATAAAAATAAATAATTAAAAATCAAAAATAAAAATGTATATTGTATATACCTATATATAATAATCACATTTTGTAAATGCATTATTTATATTTCAAAAAAATAAATAAAAAGCACGAAAAATAGTTTAAAACAAAGAAACATTTTTCTCATGTTTTAACTTTTTCCAAATTCGGCCATTTACTATTTATTATTTAATTTCCAATATTTAATACGTGGCCGCCATCACATTGGTCCACGGGGATTGACCACGGGGATTGTTGACCCCCGTCAACTCCCCCCCCCCCCCCCCCCCGCGGACCTTCTTCCCCCGCGGATCTAGTGCCGGACCCGATTTCTCCATATTCTCCTCGCTCGATCTGACCACTAAAACCCTAAACCCCCGGGTCCTATTCCTTCCTTGCAGATCCGAGATCCACGCCCGGAGGTTTGCATCGGGGTCCGTGCTCCGAATTCCTCGCCCGACCCTCATCTAGCCGGACCCCTAGCCGTATTTAACCCCAGCTCCGTCGCACCATTCCTCTCATCTTTGGCGTTGCCCCTTATTCCCGTGACCTCCACCCTGATCGTGAGAGTGACAGCTTCCGATTGGAGGTGTCGAAGAGAGGAGAGGACCACCCGCGTCACTGATCCCGTAGCTTCTCGTCGCCGTACGCCGCCCAGAGCTGCGCCCAAGCCTCGGGCCCTCAACGACCCTCGAGGCGAAGAACAGAGCTCCAGGAGCTCATCCACAGTCGAATCCACACGCCCGGTGAGCCTAGTTCTTTTTCCATATTTCGCGAATTTCCGATTACCCCCAATTCACCCGTTCGCCGTCGTTCATCGATTTGTTCCGCTCCGTGCACCCATTTCATTGATCGACCCGACCATCATCTTCGCCGTACCCCTCCGCACGTTCTCCACCCATCCATCCAACCCAGTTCGCCCCGGAACTGGGAATCGATCTCCCTCGCCATCGCATCGCCGAAGATCAACCGCCCCGATGCACCATTCACCCATTTCACCCCCTACTGGGTCAAGGCACTTTGCCCTCGACCCAGGAGTTGCTTTGCACATTTTGCAGGTCACGAGAGGCCCATCTGAGGCCTGAACGTTCAGGCAAAGCAGCTCCAAGTCCCTGCCGTCGCCGTACCACTCCGGTGGTCGCCGGCCTCGTCGGAGACATCTATTAGCAGCGGATCATCGAGGCGAAGCCATCCACCATCTCAGCAGCTCCAGAGGAGGCCCAACGTGCCCGTGGTGCGCCGACGAAGTTCTCCGGTGTTTTGTTCTTCTTGGACCTTCCTCAGACATCCATCGAGCCCCCCTCGCCCAGTTTTTATCACGACCGTCCATTAGCGAGGGGATAGCAGCCGTCAGATCAGAGTTCGGATCTCATCTGGAGCGTCCGTCGCAGAGGAGAGACGAGCCCATTCCATAGCCGTCCGATCGTCCACGTGGCTCCCTCTCAGCCGTCAGATCAGAGCCAGGGCTTCTTCGTTGAGGCGCCGCTACTTCCAGCCGTCAGATCTTCCACGTGGAGCGCCTCCAGCCTTCGGATCATAATAAGTTGTAATTTATACTTAGGCCCCTTCTTGTTTTGCATTTACATTCTAGTCCTGTAAATATTTAGTCCAGTTGTTTTTATTCTGGAACATTTGCACTTAGGACCTGGTGTTTAGTTTATTTGCATTTATACCCCTGTCTACGTGGAACACGTGCATCGACACGTGATTTTCTGGGATATTTGCATTGTATGGGCTTATGTTTTAAGGTGTTATGGAATTAAATTTAGTTTTCATTATTTGCATCCATGCCCCTGTACGTGCTTTTACTGGACATGTGCTGAATTTCTTGGACATTTTGCAATTTCCTCCTCGGACTTTTAGTACCTGTTGCTAATAAGTCCTGGGAAGTATTTTTTATTGCACATAGGTCCCTCCGTGCCCAGGACACGTGCTTTACGCGTGAGAACTTGGAAAATTTGCACGAGGGACCCCCAGTTCCTTGTATTTGTTACATTTCAGCCCCTGGAAACATGTTTTCTTGCATCTAGGTCCCTGTGCACTATGCCTTGTTGTTTGATTTTAATAAAATATTAAATCCAAGTCCAAATTTCGTGAAAATTGGATATGTGGCTCCTACCACTGTGTAAAATTTTCTCTAATTTTTGGGTACATTTTTGAGTCGTTTTATTATTTTTAAAATCCAAAAACCCTTGTTTTTCTGTCTTCAGATTATAAAATCCTAAAAAAATATTAAAACTCATTCAAAAATTCTAAAAAAATTAGGAGTTGTTAATTTTTGTGTGTTTGAATTTCTTTGCATTTTTGGTCATTTTTAGATTTATAAAAAGCTTAAAAATTGAAAAACCTTGAAAAACTTTTAAAAATTCTAAAAATCAAAGAAAACCTAAAAATTAATAAACTCTTCTCCTGAATTTTGTTTATTCTTTCTATTTCCTGGAAAATACCTCCAGAACTTGAAAAGACCATTTGATATTTTTAGGTGGTCTTTGAAGCCTGATTGGACAATTTCCTCTTATTTTTATCTTCTTTCATTTTTAGAAAATCCCATAAAAATCATAAAATTATCAAAAATTCAACAGAAATAGTAAAAAATATAAAAATCATAAAAATATTTTTGTTAGAATTTTTGGACCAATTTTGTGTGTTTAAATAATTGGTCAAAGTTGCTTGTTTTATTGTTTATTTGTTTTCCTTCATATATAAAAATCCAAAAAATATTAAAATATTAAAAATCTACCAAAAAAAGAAAAAAAAATTATTTTTTGCCTTTTATTGATTGTTGACTACTTCGTAGGCTGCAAGCCAACTCGTGCTCCCTGAGTCCGACCCTGGATGCTATACTAGGCTAATCTAATAGCCAGGGCCACTATTTGATTTTCATTGATTTTCTATCTCTGTTTGGTGGTCTATTCCTCATTTTTCTTTTGAACTGAGATCTTTATCGATCCGAGTCGCAACGACCCACGGATGATTATTTCTATCTAATCCGGATTGATCGATTTTTGGCTCATCAGAATGGCGCCATTGCCGGGGAGCACGGCTTAGTAGTCGTATTTGATTTTTCCGTAGCTTTCTTTTCGCGGTTTTTTATATAGATTTTGTATATATTTTTCTGACCTGTTTATACATTTATCTGATCTGATCACTCTCTGTTTGTTTTCTTGCGAGGGCCCGAGGACCAATGCGGCTTTCTTCGGAAGCCGAAGCAACCGCGACAGTCGGAGGTAGCTCTCTTCTCTACAGAGCCGCAAGAGGACGCGAGGAGCGAGCAGGAGTGCGGGAGCCATGGAATAGCCGCGAATTAGATTAGCCGTAGATTAGATTAGATTTATTTCCAGTTGGATTAGTTGAACTGTTTTAATAATATAGGGACAAGACTTGGACTCTTAGACTCTCGGGGTCTGTTTCGCCGAGCACCGGTGTACTCGGGGGACCCCTCGGCTTTTTCACAGTTTTCGCGGTTTTTCACGTTTTCTTTACCGTTTATTTCCTACCTTTCTGATTCTCGCAGATTTCAGCCCCTAGCCTTAGGATTTTTGCTTGACGTGACGTAAATAAGTAGGTCCACACACATTAGTAACTTTGCCTATACCTATAGATCGATTAATTGGACCAATAATAAAAATATAAAAAATAATTGATCCACTACCTTCGAGCTTACGTGCCGCGAGCCCACCCTGTCAAGCGCTGCTCCTGAACTCGATTTGTCGAGAAGAGGAGGGGTGAGCCTAGACCGGACTCTTGGATTGAAGGTTGGTGGTCGACTAACTGTTCTTTCGAGTAGAACTGCTTGCTTAGGGCTTGGATTTCTGCCTGCATCATTTAGGTAGTTTTATTTCAGTCTTTAAATTCTGCACGGATCATTTTGCATGTAGACTGCTGGAGTCAGGTATGCATTTCTTACTCTGCATGCATCATTGATTTTCGCACATCAGCTTTTTCATCTTCTCCCCCCTGTTTTGGATTAAAATAACCAGGAGAACCGAAAAATTCGTTAGGCGGTTTGTTTGATTATTTGAAAAAAATACCTAAAAATTTGAATCATAAAATTGGGACTGGTTAACTCTATTGACCCTAAAAGACACTCACCATAAAAATCTGTCTTGGGGAGAGGAACCCCCTCAATGTCTGGTTTGCTTGAGCGAGAGAGTGACCCGCACACTAGGATAGAGCCATATCCGAACCCCGATCAGACTACCGGCCTTTTATACGGGACAGTCGGTTCGGCGGATTGGATTCCCAACAGGTCACGTAACCGCTCTGCTATCTTGACTTGATCACCTAATAAAAACAGACAAGATAATTGACCGAACTCTTACGGTCTTCAGCTTGTGTTGAGTAGGTGAATCCGGGGTTTGCTTGCTGATCATATTTGTTACCAGATCCCATCCGCCCGACTCGCCAGATCACGATGATGGGTAGGAGGTCTCTTAGGCAGCTTCTGGCTACACCGCTTTTCAACACTCCAGCCCATTCATCTAGGTCAGTTCGTGAGAGCTCAGACCCGCTCTCCGAACCCGAGTTTGACTCCACCATGTTCCCCCTCGACCACCCTTCTACCATTCCTGAGTTATCTGAGCCAGATGAGAGACAACAACCTGATTTATCGGCACCTGAGTTTGGGTCTTTTGCCTTTTCAGAGACCATGGCCGGCAACAACGATGACCGCATCGGAGGTCCCCAAGGAGAGCAGACTTTTGTCCTGGACCAGGGTACGATCAACTCCACCCTGATCGCTTCCCTTGACTCAGTTCAGCAGCAGTTGAGGGATCAGGGAGCATTTATGATTGAGATGAGGAGAGAGATGGAGCAGTTGAGAGTCGATCGCGAGCAGCGCGAGGACAGACCCGATGAGGCGGCAGCAGCCGCAACAGTCGCAGCAGGGCCTCCAAGACCGATGTGGGAGTTGCACAACCCCCGGATCAACTTTGACGCACCGTTGGGTGGTACTTCCAGCTATCGTGGGGGACTTCAAGTTCCCCCGAACACCTTGCAGCTTCTTCCCCAGTTCCATGGGTTGGCTACTGAGGAGCCCCATCTCCACCTTCAGGAGTTTCTGATGATCTGCAGCACTGTCCACGACAGACAGGTGGACGAGGACACCATCCGCATGATTTCCTTCCCCTTCTCACTGACCGATAGAGCAGCCACCTAGCTGAAGCACTTGGGGAAGTGCGTATATACTTGGGAGCAGCTCCGCACCGAGTACTTGAACAAGTACTATCCACTCGGGCGGACAATGCAGCGAGGGCCCTGATCAGCAACTTCTCCATGCTCCCCAACGAGCAGTTTCATGAGGCATGGGAGAGGTTTAGAGAGCTCACCGGCAGATGCTCGCACCACGACATCTCAAAGCCGAACCTTGTTCAGAGCTTCTTTTGCGGGTTGACACCAGAGCTGCAGGGCCTGGTGAATGCTTCTTGTGACGGGTCCTACTTCACCAAGGATCATGATCAGGTTTGAGCCATCTACGAGGAGATGTCCGAGAACTACACAGTGATGTCCCAGACCTGACTCTACACACAGGGACGCCCCCAGCCACAGTCCGTGCAGTACCAGAGGATAGCACAGGTCGATGCCGGTCCTTCTACTTCATCGGCGGCCGCAGTAGAGGCCGAGTCCACAACCGCCGACATGGGCATCATCAGCGAGAAGCTGGACCGGATGGAGATCATAGAGAAGAAGCAGTGCCAGGGTATCACGCAGATGGAGTAGATGGCATAGACTCTGAGTGACCTGAAGATGCAGCTCATGTGTCTCCAGGAGGCACAGACGGCTTCCCAGCCCCGTCTTCAGGCACGAGGCGATCCGAGTAGCACCGGCAGCTCGTCCCAGCGCTCCAGCCACCAGCAGCCTAGACAGGTTCACCTTGTACAGGTGGAGCCATACCAGCAGTCGCAGCCCTCTTACCAGTCACCACCATCTCCCGACTCACAGATGGTGGTCTACCAGCCGGATCAGCCTCTGACAGTACTCCCGCCCCTCTCTTACGAGCCTGAGCCGTTGATGGACGTCAACGGGATTTGGCACGACCGACCCCAGCCCGGTATCCGACGAGACCATCCCATATTCCGTTGGTCGGCCGGAGGTGCCAGCTCCCAGCAACAGCCTTCAAGTCAGGGTGGCCAGTATGGCTATCAGAGAGATCACCAACAACAGCCAGCCCCCAGTACACCAGCAGCAGCAGCAACAGTCCTCACAGCATGGTCCTCATCCCTATCAGCAGGGACAGTCTTGGAGGCGAGAGCAACCTCAGCATCAGTAGTATCATCCCCAGCAGTACCCCTCTCACCAGCCACAACAGTACCCGCACCCGCAGCAGCAGCCTCACTACCAGAGAGGCTACCCGTCAGGTTCTCATGGGCCATCCTATGAGAACCCCGCCTTAGACGACATAGCCCGCCTCCTTACCGATCAGCAGGCTATCTTCAGACAAGAGATGGATAAGTTCCGACAGGAGGTGCGAGAGATTGTGAGAGGGAAGGCCGCCATACCTGCCCAGATCGAGCCCAACCCGAACAACCTGAAGAGGAAGTCTGAGCAGGTAGATTTCACAGTGTATGCCACTCCTAGTGATACATTTGGTGATTTGTCTGCATATCTGTTTGATACTGATTTTGTCACACTTAGGAGCGGTAGGACGCAAGCAGGCGGCGCCTCGTCTGAGCGACGTTCCCATGCTACTTCAGGGTCGCCAGGCGAGGAGCGCGGTACTGATGCCACGAGAGATGATGACGGTAGTGCTGACGCCACTATGGATGCTGATCCCACCGACGGTACTGAGGCTGTTGTTTCACCAGATGGAGGAGGTGGTACTGATGCCACCATTGTTGCCGAGCCAGAGCGCGGTGCTGATGCCGTAAGACATGCCGAGGGTGGTGCTGATGCCACCGTTTTTACTTCTACGAGTCCTGTAGTCTTTCCGTTTGTTCTTGTATCTCAGGACTTATCTGGCAATAAAGGAAAGGGTTTATTTTATTCTGATCCACCTGTGGTGCATGATGATGTATGTGTGGATTCTACCATGCTTGAGCAGCCAAGACCCTCTCCTAGTCCTTCATCTAAGAAGGACCCTGTGATCCCCTTCCCTAGAGCACTCCACATGGGAAAGGGAAGAAAATAGAAAATCCAAAAAAGAGACAGCAGGAAGAGTTCAGCCAGTAGATGATCGACCGATTCCACATTCAGCTGACTCTTCAGGAGGCCTTGCAGCACATCCCTCTACTCCAGAGATCGCTCGGAGATAGGACTACAGTCAGGAGGAAGAGGAGGAACCACCAGTCAGAGATCCATGTGCTGACCAGAGCCACATGTTTCACGATTCAGAACCGTCTGTCAGCCAAGAGGCCAGGTTCAGAAGCCCCATATGTCAGATGCCATATCAGAGAGCAGAGGTTCGACCGCACTCTATTAGACAGTGGTTATTCGATCAACCTCCTTCCGACAGCCCTTCTCGACCGCTTTGAGTTGGGCACTCTACGACAGAGCAGGACAATCCTTCAATTTGCTGATCGATCTGTCAAGAGGCCGAAGGGGTTGCTGAAGGACGTTGTCGTCACGATTCAGGACCTGTAATTCCCCATGGACTTCGTTGTGTTGGACATGGAGATCCCTGAGTCTGTGACCGATACCCCCATCATTTTAGGTCGCCCGTTCTTGGCCACCGCCAAGGCAGTGACCGGCTATGATAGCGGGAAGGTATACTTTTACGTCGAGGATGAGAGTGTACAAATAGAGACGATCGAGGACATCAGAGTCGGAGATTCAGCTTGCTCAGAGACTACTTCCGATTCAGAGCAGATGACAGAGACATGGCGAGATATTCACCAGGACTGCGATTTTGTGATCATAGATGACGAGGTAGTTTGGGCAGATCCAGACGCACATGCTATCCTCTCACCTTCAGAGACCGCTGATGCAGAGACGCCAACAGAGGAGAGCTTGGAGAGCGCATTCCTGGTCTAGGATACTTTTCAGTCGGCAGATTCAGTTCTCGACCGCGAGACAGAGATGCTTTGTGAGGATGATACAGATCCCTCGGAGTCAGATTTTGATTGGGCAGAGTTTGATGAGTATATACCAGATCTGACTTCTACTGACCCTACAACTAGGGAGGAGGTTGATGCCATGCAGAGCAGAGACAGTTCAGTTGAGGAGCTTTCTCCAGATCCAGTTTGCGAGAGAGAGTTCTCATTTTCCCGAGCAGATTTGGCAGCATACACTCGGATTCTTCAGAAGCCAGATTTTCCAGCACCAGTTTGTCCAGAGCTGAAGCCTCTACCAGCGTCGTTGAAGTATAGGTTCCTTGCGGGTGAGCATGAGATGTACCCAGTCATTATCTCCGCTGATTTGACTGGAGAGCAAGAATCCCGTTTGATGGGGGTTCTTGAAAAGAACCGCAAGGCGATAGGATGGAGTGTAGCAGATTTCCAGGGGATCAGTCCAGCTCTGTGCTCTCACCACATCTATCTCGAGGATGAGGCAAAGCCGTCGTGTGAGTTCCAGCAGCGGCTGAACCCGAATCTTAGAGAGGTTGTCATGAAGGAGATCTCGAAGTGGTGGGAGCACCGATTTTATCTACCCCATCTCCTACTCCAAGTGGACCAGTCCGTTACATGTGGTGCCCAAGAAGATGGGCATCACTACAATGGTTACGGAGTCCGGAGAGGAGATTGCTACCCGGGTACCCACTTCTTGGCGGGTCTGCGTGGATTACAGACGACTCAACCAGGCCACCGAGAAGGATCATTTCTCCTGCCCTTTATAGATCAGATAATTGAGAGACTGGCAGGGAAGAGCCATTACTGCTTCTTAGATGGTACTCCGACTACAATCAGGTGGCCATTGCGCTAGAGGACCAAGACAAGACCACCTTCACCTGTCCCTTCGGCACATACGCTTTCAGACGCATGCCATTTGGGCTATGCAACGCCCCTGCGACTTTTCAGAGATGCATGCTGTCTATCTTTTAGGACATGGTGGGGGAGTGCTTGGAGGTCTTCATGGATGATTTATCGGTCTACGGCGACGGATTCGACTCCTATCTTGATTGCCTAGACCGAGTCCTTCAGCGATGCATTGAGGTTCGTCTGGTATTATGTTGGGAGAAGAGTCACTTCATGGTGACTCAAGGGACGGTGCTTGGCCACATCATCTCCAACAGGGGCATGGAGGTTGATCCGGCCAAGGTGGATGTCATTAGCAAACTCAATCCGCCATCCAACTTATGGCAATTACGGTCTTTTCTAGGGTACGTTGGTTTCTACCGGCGATTCATTCGTGATTTCAATAGGGTTGCCCGACCGTTGACTGATCTGCTGACGAAAGACACCGAGTTCCTTGTCGATGACAAGTGTCTTTCGTCGTTTGAGACTCTCAAGAGATGTGTGATAGAGGCTCCTGTCCTTCAGCCACCTGATTGGTCTCTCCCATTCGAGATCATGACGGACGCCTCCGATTTTGCCGTGGGGGCCGTGCTAGGACAGAGGAGGGATGGAGTCCCATTTGCTATTCACTACGCTAGCCGTACATTGGATGCCGCACAACGGAACTACACAGTCACTGAGAAGGAGATGCTAGCCATAGTTTTTGCCATAGATAAGTTCAGATCGTACATTATCGGATCTAGAGTGACCATCTTTACTGATCATACCGCCATCAGATACCTCATGTCAAAGAAGGTGCCAAAGCTAGATTGACCAGATGGATCCTTCTACTCTAGGAGTTTGACATAGAGATTAAGGATAAGCCTGGAGTCAAGAATGTGGTGGCGGATCATCTCTCCCGATTGGAGTATCTTGAGGATTCTGAGGAGATTGACCCTATTTGTGAGACCTTCCCAGATGAGGCGGTCCTTGCTATCGCCTCACTCCCTTGGTATGCCGATATTGTGAACTATCTTGTCGCCAAGAAAGTTCCACAAGATTGGCCCAGACAGAAACTTGAGACCTTCCTCGCGAAGGCCAAGTTTTATCATTGGGAGGATCCCGTCCTTTACCATGAGGGAGGGGATAGCATCTGGCATCGGTGCATTCCTCAGGAGGAGCACCACAGTGTCCTTACTTACTGCCACAAGCTGGAGGCAGGATGACATCACTCAGGGAGGAGAATGGCACAGAAAGTGCTCCAATCCGGCCTATGGTGGCCTACTCTCTTCAAGGACTCTGATGAGTTCGTGAAGAGGTGTACTGACTGTCAGAGGATGGGCACTTGTGGACAACGTGATATGATGCCGATGCAGCCCATACACTTCTGTGAGGTTTTTGACCCATGGGGCATCGATTTCATGGGTCCATTCCCTAAGAGTCAGGGATTTGAGTACATTCTGTTGACCGTTGATTATGTGAGTCGTTGGGTTGAGGCCATCCCCACCCGAACTGCAAAGCTAGGACTGTTTACAGATTTTTGAGGAGGAATATCATTTCACGGTTCGGGGTGCCTAGAATGTTGATATCAAACGGGGGGTCTCATTTCGTCAATGACAAGGTAAAGGCCCTTGCTAGCGAGTTCAGCATAGACCATCGAGTTGCCACTCCATACCACCCTCAAACGAATGGTCTTGCTGAAGTGTTGAACAGGGAGATCAAGACTATATTGCAGAAAGTCATCCGCCCCGACCGAAAGGATTGGTCACAGCTTTTGGACTCGATCTTGTGGGCATATCGGACGTCTTTCAAGACTCCTTTGGGCACATCTCCTTTTCGCCTCGTTTATGTCAAGCCGTGCCATTTACCTGTTGAGCTGAGACATAGGTCACTTTGGGCAGTCACTGATATACTTTTGGATCCAAATAGTGGAAGCTACAGAGCAAATGGAAGGGACTGTATTTGGTGAGAAAGGTATACGATAATGGGAGTATTGACATATCTGAGTTGTCTTCTGAGAGTACCTTTCGAGTGAACGGCTAGCGGCTCAAGCCATATCTAGATCATGAGACGCGGGTCGTTGATGTTGCCCCTATTCACTTGCGTGAGATGTGGTCTCTTGACTCACATCTATTGCATCTCGCGCCTGATTATCACTGTTCTCCTGACCTGTATAGATCCAGTTGTCCATATCACTTTATTCTTTAATCCCACATCGCTTTTCTCATCTTATGATTATGCTATACTTAGGGGTTTACTTTACCCTAAGTATAGGGGGGATGTAGGACCCTCGGGTATTCTTTTGATTCTTTCCTATCCCTGTTTTGCTGCCTATACTTAGGGATATTTTACCCTAAGTATGGGGGGGGGATAGACCCCGTACATCCTTCACTCGGATTTCCCTTTATGTACAGCTTGCTATACTTAGGATTACTTGATCCTAAGTATAGGGGGAAAAACGCCGAGTTCTCCTCATTCTATTCTTTGATTTATCTCTGTATATAGCCATTCCTTTTCACTTCCCTATACTAAGCACGAGTTATGTCCTCTTCATCGCTCTTGATTACTCTGAGGACATCTTTCGAGCTAAGTATAGGGGGTGTGTATATATTTTCATATATACTTTAGCCATAACTCGTACTTTGTGTGAATATGTTAATAAATAAAAATTGCTAAAAATCCATAAAATTTAAAAATTTTCCCTTGTATATAAAATTCATCTTGCACATACCTATTTATTTATACAAATTATTTTGTACAAATGATTGTAAAATGATTTGTATAAAGGTTTTGTAAATATTTTCATAACAAAATCTATGTATATAGTACAAAATTTTTGTAAAATGTTTTGAAAACAAAAAGTTTGCAAAAACCTTGTGTAAATGTTTGTAAATATTTTGCAAAACTTCGCATTCATGCATACATCCATGGTTTCAAAACATTTTTCAAAAATTTTGCACGATTGTAAAAATTTGTAAATTGCACATTTGTAAATAGCATCTTTGTAAATATTTGTATAGTTTTTTCCTGGATTATAGTTGACATTTAGACTAGCCTGGAATTAAATTGGAAAATGGAGCTTGATTAAGATCTTAATCCACCTAATTCTAAGAGGAACCTTATAGGGATTAAGGTTAAGGCTTTTTAGGTCCATTGGGACTTAATTCTTTGAGTCCACTAGGCTATGAGCATATGTCATCTTGATGAGCCTAAGTAGAGCACTTAACAACACACACATGACTCTCAAAGACAATGGCTTTACTTGCACCAGCACTTTTCACATAGCTCTCCACGGATGAGGTGGTGAGGAGGCAGTTCCTTTTGCTTGGGGGTAGCATATGAGGGTAGTATTTCTAGGCGAAACCTCTCTTCTTCTTCTAGTGAAGGAAGTACACCTCAACTTGGTCTGGTGGTTATGAAGTCTAAAGACAGAAGCCGTGGGTTGCAATAAAGCTTCAAAAGAGGGATAGTCTACTGGCTCAAGAGGAAAAACTCCTTGTATATATGTTGCACCATGTTGATATGTTGTACAGATGCACATGAAAAAAAATGTGCAAAAAGAAAAGAACTCCAAAAAAGTGGGGGTCAGATTGAAATTTAATAACCCCACCGGAGTGTATATAGTGCAAATAAAGCAAATGCTTATGGTATACATGTTCCATCTCATGAAGCTTGCAGCGGGAGACTCAGCTACACTGGTTAGAGCTCCCAAGGATACATGGCTACACTGGCCATGGTCCATTCTTCCTCTTCCCCCTCTTCTTGAGCCGGTTGCAGTTGAACTTAGAAGGGAATACCCTCTTCTTGAGGGAAAGAGTTGCTATACTGAGGCATTAGAGTTACCAGGTTGGGGAGGTTGTTCTTTGTTAATTCTGAGGTGGGGAGCTACATATCACTTACACCGTACAAGGAAAGATTCATGGTCATAGAGTTTGTGTGTAGACTTGTTCTGATCTGGTTTATTGAGGAGTCTTGCCCATAGATTGGTGGAACTTAGAGGCTATTAAGTTTTAAGATTAAGTACAAATAAGGTTCCGACACATTAATAATTCAAAGATCTGATCGAGCTCCATATTTCAATTTAATGAAGGTCAGTTTAAGTATCATCATTAATCCATGCATATTCTCCTCTTTTTTCTTTTTCTTTTTCTTTTTCACTTCTTTTTCAAATAAGTGTTTGCTAAGGGGCTAGCAAAATTAAGTATAGGGGGGTGATGAATACCCATTCATCACTCTTTATTCTTTTATTTTAGCTACAAAATCCATGCAAAACACATGTATATTCCTGTAAATAACAATAATTATCAAAAAGCATGCATTGTGTAAATATGCATTTTTAGCATGTTTTGTGCATAAATAAAAGAATAAAGAAATAAAAGAAAAAGAGGGAGATATTTAGAATAAATATTGAGCGACCTAATCCCAAGGGAGGGCTCAGCATGGGCCTGACCGCATAAAAACCCAAGTAGAGAGAGATAAGGAAGCTCACATGTGTACATATATGCCTACAAATAAATAAAAATATTTTCCTCTAAACAAAAATAAAAATGGATGTATTTATTTGTATATATTTGTAAATATTAAATTAAAACAAAAATGAGAAAATGAAAAAGAACTTAAAAACCCCTTCACCAGTGTACATAAGCCATGTATATGGAAACCCTTTATCTATTTATTTCCCCCTATAAATAAATAAATAAAAATCAAATAAAAATATGTACATACTCCACAGTCCCTAGTGTAAATAAATAAAATAAAAATTATAAAAATAAAAATAAAACAAAAAGAAATAAAATAAAAACCAAGGGCCACCTTGTATATATACCATACATGGATATAAATAAAACTATTTATTTCACCCATGTACATAATATAAAAATAAAATAAAAATACCATATTATTCCAAATTTTATCCTATAAATAAATAAAATATAAAATTGGATTAATTTATATAAAAATAAATAATTAAAAATCAAAAATTAAAAACGTCTATTGTATATACCTATATATAATAATCATATTTTGTAAATACATTATTTATATTTCAAAAAATAAATAAAAATCACAAAAAAATAGTTTAAAAATAAAGAAACATTTTCATGTTTTAATTTTTTTCCAAATTTGGCCATTTACTATTTATTATTTAATTTCAAATATTTAATACGTGGCCGCATCCCATTGGTCCACGGGGATTGTTGACCCGGTCAACTCCCCCCTGTGAACCTTCTTCCCCCGCGGATCCAGCGCCGGACCCGATTTCTCCATATTCTCCTCGCTCGATCCGACCACTAAAAACCTAAACCCCGGGTCCTATTCCTTCCTTGCAAATCCGAGATCCACGCCCGGAGGTTTGCATCGGGGTCCGTGCTCCGAATTCCTCGCCCGACCCTCATCTAGCCGGACCCCTAGTCGTATTTAACCCCAGCTCCGCCGCACCATTCCTCTCATCTTTGGCGCTGCCCCTTATTCCCGTGACCTCCACCCTGATCGTGAGAGTGACAACTTCCGATTGGAGGTGTCGAAGAGAGGAGAGGACCACCCGCGTCACTGATTCGGTAGCTTCTCGCCGCTGTGCGCCGCCCAGAGCTGCGCCCGAGCCTCGGGCCCTCGACGACCTTCGAGGCGAAGACCAGAGCTCCAGGAGCTCATCCAAAGTCGAATCCACACGCACGGTAAGCCTAGTTCTTTCCATATTTCATGAATTTCCGATTACCCCCAATTCACCCGTTCGCCGTCGTTCATCGATTCGTTCCGCTCCGTCCACCCATTTCATCGATCGACCCGACCATCGTCTTCTCCGTACCCCTACGCACGTTCTCCGCCCATTCATCCAACCCAGTTTGCCCCGGAACTGGGAATCGATCTCCCTCGCCGTCGCATCGCCGGAGATCAACCACCCCGACGCACCGTTCACCCATTTCACCCCCTACTGGTCGAGGCATTTTCCCCTCGACCCAGGAGTTGCTTTGCACATTTTGCAGGTCACGAGAGGCCCATCTGAGGGTCTGAACGTTCAGGTAAAGCTGCTCCAGGTCCCTGCCGTCGCCGGACCACTCCGATGGTCGCCGGCCTCGA